>OZ038483.1:987500-1210000 GCA_964036315.1 Acanthosepion esculentum | reverse complement strand
CTATCTCCTGTTTTATATTTGCTCATTTTGCCTTTTTGGTCATTTGTAATTTCATGCAAGTTTGGTACAAGGTCGTTTGTCAATATAATATTTACCTTTTTGAAAAGATATATCACCCCCCATTGTTTTGTCCCGTAATATTTATTTTTGTCTCATTGTTTTCTTTTGCCCCGTCTTTCATCTTTTTTATATACATATTTAATCTCCATTTGTATAGTAATAAAATTGTTATTTTTTATCCTTATATCTTTGTCTTCTGTTGTTTGTCACCTACTGCCATGTTTGTTCGTTAATTGATTCCATTTAGCTCGGCCATGTTTGATCAATCAGGAAAGGACAATTGGCAAAAGAATTCGTGATTTTATATTATATGTTACTGTGCCCCCCACTATTACCATAGCAGTAAAAGAGGGTGGTACGTATATATATATATATATATATATATATATATATATATATATATATATATATATTGTTCAAATCGTACGCAAATATTTCAAATTTCGGTATAGCTGGTTGCACGACCATAATGCAATTTGTCAATCAATCAGAAGAGATTTTATTGAGTGCAACTGTACTCATCAGCAAGAGATCTAGGAGTGAGACTGTATACTGGGTGGAAAACATATGCTCAATAACCAGGAAATTCCGTTTGGTAATAGAAGTAGAAGAATGGACACATCTTTGAAAAAGTTATATGCTTCTTGCAACTGCAAAACAACTTTAATACTGAGTAAAATCACGAAAACGATGACTTCCATCATAAAACAAAAGACAGATATAGAGTTGTGAGGTGCAATTTTTTTTTAAATTTATCACAACCTGTAATGAATATGTAGCGGGTATCGGTCTGGTCTGGTGCATTCACAAAGCTTCGAATGAATCTGCAGAACACACCACGTGAAGGAGATCCACATTCATCAATAATAGAAAAAGAACATTATCAGCTTTGAAACTTTGATTCAAGATGGCGAAAGCTTTAGAATATTGCAGTAGAACTTGATCTTCCGATGACAGCGGTTCATGATATCGTTTACAAGTTGAGAAATGATTGGAAAATTGTCATTTGGTTGGGTTTCAAATCAGCTGACTGAAGAACACAAGTTCCAGCACATGGATATTTCTTTTCATCATTTGG
This sequence comes from Acanthosepion esculentum, assembly GCA_964036315.1. NCBI lineage: Eukaryota > Metazoa > Mollusca > Cephalopoda > Sepiida > Sepiidae > Acanthosepion > Acanthosepion esculentum. The sequence goes on along the minus strand of OZ038483.1, from coordinate 1,208,862 downwards.
AATATACACGGAAGCTGATAGAGACTTTCTGGGCTCAGAGTTGATACCATGATCTGGAAACATACATCGTCAACGAAATCCCACACCAAAATATAATATTTAGCAGTGAGCGAAGAAACTGGTGGCAACTGTGTTCTTTGATACAAAAGAAAGGCTGCTTCATACTTCATAGACACTTCATAAAGTCAAGTCTTGTGTAACTGTAGACAAACTGCAGCTGTTCATCGTAGGAGATCAGTACGTTTTCGTAATGGGTCGGATGTGAAGGTGGTGTAATGGATAGCTATTCGGAATAAGGAATCGGAAAACCGATTTCGAATTCTAATCGCTTACGCGCAAATACTCTTGGAAAAGATATGAATCCATCTTTTCTCCCTCCGGTTGCATAGTAGGATTTGAAAAATGTCGTTATTCTCAAAAAAATTATCAATATTGTATTCACTCATAAAATAGAATTATTCTTACATTTCAAAATATGTTTCGGCTTTAAATAACCCACAAAGGGTTGATAAGCCATAAAAAACATATAAATCAATCGTAAGGTGTCATCATGTTACCCAACACCACCCTCCATATGGTTTTTGCGATATGATTGGTGTGTTTTAATGTAACCACGATTTAACTCTGACTGCACCGCATCAGATTAAAACGCCCTCATACGATATTTATTTGTTCTGCGGTTCCACACAGATGACATTGTTGTTGCAGAGATACAAGTTTGACTTCAATCCCTATGATATGAGTTAGTGGCACCGATGGAACAAGAGCATCAGTTTCGATGACGTCTATGTCTGGGAGAAGTAACATAGGCTATCAACATGTGAACAATATTTTATTTGTATAGTAAAAATATGTCGAATTAGTAAATATTTGTACTTTACTTTTCTGACATCTCTCGTGTACGTGTATATACAGGGTGTCCATAAAGTTCGTGTGCACTTTAAAAAATTTATAACTTTATTTCTATTTGCGATAGAAATAATTTGTAAAAAGGATTAGAAAGAAGTAAATCTATATTTTTTAAGGTTTTCTTGAAATTTTATTTAAGTTTCCACATGTCCTCCATCATTAGCAATACAAAGGGTAATACGATTTTGCAGTTCACGGAAAACATTTGCCAACTAATTTACAGTAATGCCTGAAATCACATTAGTTATTTTAGCTATACTTAAAACTAGGTATATTAAACTTTATAACATTTTTACAGATTATTTCTATCGCAAATACAAATAAAGTTATAATTTTTTTAAAGTGCACACGAACTTTATGGACACCCTGTATATATGACCGTAAATATATACGTTTGCATGTGTACAAATTCAAGTAATATTTGTAATTGTGCGCATATTCTTGTGTGTTCGTGTGTGTGTGTGTGTGCTCGTGTGTGTGTGTTCGTGTGTGTGTGTGTGTGTTCGTGTGTGTGTGTGTTCATGTGTATGTGTTCGTGTGTTTTTGTGTGTATGTGTTCGTGTGTGTGCGTGTGTGTGTGTGTGTGTGTGTGTTCGTGTGTGTGTCAACTGAAACAATTCAACATCTATAAATATGTGCGTGTATTCGTCCTTTCCTGCTGATTCTCTCGAAACCAAGCAATGGTGGTGGTGGTGGTGGGAGGTGACGGCTGAAGTCGAGCGTGCTGAGTTAAATTCGGCTTGTAATGAAATACATTTAACAAATAATGCGTGTCAAGATAATATGTATTATTTTACTTGACATCAAAGTGATTCCTTCAGCCCAGACCTCGAAGAAATTATCTCGCCAAAATAACACATTAAATACTTAACACAAAATATAAATTTATGTTAAATCTCCATTGTTCAACTGTAACCATTTTGGTGCGAGGACATTTGGAGGTGGAGGTGTCTCTTGAAGAAGAGGACAATGCTTATCCTTTAGCCGGTCATTTCTCATATTTAATTGTTCTTTATAAAATAACTTGGTTTTAAAGAGAACCAGCACAACGTTGTTCCAAATCTTTTGCTTATCTCGCTTCCACGTGATAAGATGGGAAAACGATATAGATTTTTATATATCAAGAACAATTTTAGGGAAATCTGTGACAAGGTGGAAAAGTTTGTCGTGACGCGTTTCGTCCCTCAGGACTTCATCGAACTTTCATCGATGCTAACATTGATGTAAAGAGAGAGGACGCCGAGAATTTTAAATTACTTTTTTAAATAAAGTTTTTAGGTATATAGTTTCACCAATTCCATTTCGTTTCTTTTTCTTTATGTTTTTTTATCGGCAGGGGTTAGGGTTAGGGTTAGGATTAGAGTTAGGGTTAGGGTTAGAGTTAGAGTTAGAGTTAGGGTTAGGGTTAGAGTTAGAGTTAGGGTTAGAGTTAGAGTTAGGGTTTGCTATTAAATAGCCTACATTGCTATAATACAAGAAAAGAATTAAAAGAAAAAAATTAAAAGAAAGTAAAAGCAAGCTACTAAAACGAAAATATATAGAAAGTGCTTTAATCGCTAGATCATCCACAGTAAATTTAGGTCCAGGTTCTTACAATGTTTCACCTTTTCTTGGCAGATCTTCTATTATCACGCTGTGGTATATTTAATAACAAAAGCGATGGAAGCATAAACAAAAACAAATAAGAAACTCAATGAAATCGGCTAAGATCAAATAACCAAAACATATATTTTAAAATGTGTACATCAATGTAAACAACACAAGATGGGATGATAGGCAAATGTGAATATTTTTTTAAAATAAATTATGAATGGTATGAACCTGTACTCAAAAAACTAATGATAATATATATAATTATTTAAATAACAGTAATTACCTTTATAAAAAATATTCTTTGCGTCGTTACATATGGCAATTCATTCATTATGCCTTTTAATCCCCTGGGGAACATAGGACCGAACAACACCTTTCCAACGGACGTGGTTCCGGTCGATCCTCTTCAGCTCGGCACATGTCGTGCCGGCTGCCTTCCCGGGGGATATTCACCAGCACGCGTCACACGCTCCACTTTGGAGGACTCTTCCTCGGACATGTCGTTGTTTGAAGATATCGTTAAGGTTTCTGCAACAAGCCAGTTTTTAAGTGAGTAGGTTGTTAGCCTACTACACAACCCCCAGCCTGGAGGACCATATATATTAATAAATTTGTTTCTACCAGTAAATGAAACACACCTGATTCAAAACTTGAACTCCGAAGTTAATTTAATACTTATATATTGACTCATTATTAGCGTTTAAATATTCAAATAAGACACAAGAGCGCTGAACAGCTGTGCAATATCAATCGTCCAGTATGGCAGTGAATGCTGGACAATTTCCTCACAGATGAAAGGGAGACTTGAGGCAACAGAGAAGGATGTTCATATATGAATAGTGGACGTCTTCGCTTAATTGAGGCTATTGTCAAAAGAACAAAAAAGAGATTATCTGATAAACATTTAACACTTTAATTCATTTAACGATTTAAACATTTAATTGCTTTATAGCAATTTATAATTTAAGTGCAATTTTCCCAACAGCAGGAACTAGTTTGTTTTTTTTATTTATTTATTTTTTCTTTTTTGTTTTTTTGTTTTTGCTGTGATAGTGTTTAACGTTGTTTATTGTTTTAGCGAATGAAACAGTTGTATAGAAATAGAAATTTTGCTTTATGATGTGCAAGGCAATGAACGTCAACTAGAAGTTTATTCTTTCCTCCAGCAAAAGAAGATCTGGGTTAAGGTTGGTATCTCGTCTAAAAAATAAAGACGTAAGGAATGAAAAGACGAAAACAGTCATAACGAACAGAGAAAAAAATAGAAGTAGCTCTTAAATATTTATTTTTTTTACTAGCTTCTTCCTCTGTGAATGTTTATCATAACATCTGCATATTGTTATCTCCATTTTTTTTAGAAGATTTTTTTAACTAAACCTTTTATTTCGCCCTGGGAGTGGAGTAAATTATTTCCATCCCTTACATTTATGTTACAGAATTTTTAAAACTCATAAGTTCAAATATGCGCCTTTTTATTAATGGCATTGCAACTCATCGGAACAAATTAGTTCGGAATTGTCTCGTCAAGGAAACGAAACTAACTCAGCAGCATAAATTAATGTTTGCATCTTTTAAGTCTGTTGCAAGAACGAATAAGTATGGGCCCGTCCTAGTCACAAGACATAAGAAACTGTTTTCTGCTTTCAATTGAAAGCATCAACCAGGCATTCAATCCTCTGTTCATTCCTGTAAACCATGAAATCAATCTCGATTTACATGGATTGAAAAGAGAGCGAATGGCGAAGAAGATCGATTGAGTTAAGAGAGCAGTAGTATTTTAAAGTTTGAAAGCTATCCTCTTTTTTAAATAAGATACCAATATATTCATTTCAACACTTGTTTTACTAAAGCAGATCTTGTGAACATAACATACATTAGTTATTTCAGCTTCCTTATTTTTCTATCTCATACTTTAATTACATTCTATAAATACTTATATAATGGAGAAAGAAAAGCAAAATGAATAGACAAACAAAATGTTTCCGAAATTTAATTTTTCTGTCAAAATTAATCACCAACAAAAATAAAATTCTGAATGTTAACTTGCGTTAAGACACGTCATATATAGTGAGATCTCCTTATGATCTTCCTCTTTCTCCCTTTCTCTCTCTCTCTCTTTCTCTCTCACTTCACCTTCGTCTCTCACTCTTTCTCTTCTTCTTTCTCTCGTACTCTCTTCTTCTATTTCTCTGTCTTTTTAGTTCTTCTCTCTCTCTCTCTCTCTCTCTCTCTCTCTCTGTCGCTATCTATATATGTATCTATCTCTTCTTCACTCAAATGCCTTCTCAGTTAAGGAATTTTGGACTTGTCTGGTTCTACGGTGTTCCTGTCTCTTAATTTTTTCTTCATTCCAGAAGAAAAATGGCGCGTCTTTTGATAGATATTTCTACGATTTGTGTTTAAATGCATTTTAACCAAATAAATGTCTGTTAAACAAAAGTCTATTTGTTTCTCCCTATCAAATATGCAGCTTTCATTAATTTTATCAAATATTACGATCTTTATTTTCATCATACTCTGAATATTCCAATTGAAATGAAACTTGGCCTTCTTATTTAGTGGCTAATATGAAAACAGAATAAAAGATTTTAAAATTTTGTTGAATTTTAAAATTTGTCTCCAGCTGGATAATTTTTGCAAAGTTTTACCATAAAATCTGCGATATTTTCTGAGAGAACCATTTTTAATTTCCATCAGAATGGCTGATGCTATCTTCATGAGGTGGAAAGAGAATACTGAATCACTCTGCAGCTAAGAAAATTAATTCATTGTGTCGCGCAAGACAATGTTTCTCACCAAAATCTATCTTACATATTTATAAGTCTAACATTATTCCTTGTTTTGAATATTTCTGCCACATCTGGCCTGGTGCTCCTGCTATATATTTAGAGATTCTTGATAAAATCCAAAGAAGAATCTGCAATGTTATTGATCCTGACTGGCATCTCGGCTTCAGTCCCTTTCCCGCTGCTGTAATGTAGCTTCCTTGTGCCTTTTTCCATAAATACTTCCATGGTAATTGTTCTGATGAACTTTCCTCTATGGTACCTAAGATTTATGAATTTGAGTGCAGTACTAGATTGGCGGCAAGGTCTCATCATTTTACATTTGATTAGTGGTCTTATTGCCTTGCTCGCTGTGAAATGATCTTTAAAAATGTTAGATTTATAGGACTTTGAATTTTTCGCTTTCGATGTGTCTAGATGTACAAAATGAGCGATCTTATTCAGCGTCTAACCGTATTTGTTTTTGTTTTTATTACTGTTATTTTTACATTCCCCACTTTGTAATAGCAGTAGTTTTATTATGAAATGTGATATGCTGTTTTATCAAGACCATGTGAATCCGGTTAGCTTTCCTTTTCGCATTATATTTAAAATATTTTTTCTTGCCTTCCCCTAAATTCTTTTCCATCTCCCCACTTTAGTATCTGATTTTTATTTCAAAGCAAAAGTACTAAAACAAAGACTAGATTAAAACTTCAGTCAATCTGACAACAGATGGATATGCTCACCTACATTTCTATTTTGAAAAAAAACAACAACTGTTTCCATATTGTGAAAAAGAAAAATATTTCCATGTGCGTGAGAAGCTATTTTCCTACCTTCTTCCTTCCATACTTGCCTTTGAATCACGACTAAGTTGTAAAAAAAAATCAAACAACAAAAAACGAAACAAAAACTCATTGAAACCGCAAGAATGGGTCTGAAATTTTAAATTGCCCGTTTAATGTTTTGATTACAGTTTCAGATAAATCGGAAAATTGGAACATCAAAAGAAAATGTAGTTACAGAAAAAACAATCAAGAATTTATTGAGGGTAAAAAGGGGCATACTAAAATTTTATATATATATAAAGAAATATAGTCTTAAAGTGTGCTATATTTATGGGGTAAAGTGCTCAATATCAGAGATAGAGCGTGTGTAAATATATATATAAAGGGCGTTTCAATAACTCGGACCGATTTTAAACTTAATTCACATTTAAAATCGGTTCAAGTTATTCGAACACCCTTTATATATATATATATATATATATATATATATATATATATATACACACATCATCATCCACATGCAAAAAATGGTTAAAAATAATGGAAGCCTTATTAATAAAAACAAACATATAACAAACTATTTCTAATTCTAACAGTTGAAATATAATCCTTGAAAATGGCTAAGTGTATAGTCGAAGCGGTCGGATAAAAAGAACATTCGGACAGTTTTTATATAATTTATCATCCGAAAAGAAAAACATTATTAGATCGCATGAGAAGTTGTATAAAAAAACTAAATAAAAGCATCTTGTCAGTCGTTTTTAATGAAATGTGCATGAAAGAAGGATTGCTGCCTAAATACACAAATATATATATATATATATATATATATATATATATGTATATATATATATATATATATATATATATATATATATATATATATATATATATATATGTATATATATATATATGTGTATATATATATATATATACATATATATATATATATATATATATATATATATATATATATATATATGCAGAAATATAGTCTTAAAGTGTGCTATATTTATGGGGTAAAGTGCTCAATATCAGAGATAGAGCGTGTGTAAATATAAAAGTGGACATGGAAGTCAGCACTTAGAGGCGACAGTCTGTTTCATGCTAGTGCAATCGTCAGGCGACTAGTGCTGTTATTTTTCTCGGCTATTTATATAAGGGTCAGTAGTGCATTATGGGTAGTCTATTTTGGCGGTTACTTTTACCGGAAGTCGCTTATTTGTTTATTTATTTATGTCAAATTATTTTGCTTGTTTTTTGTTTGTTTTTTTATTTTTATTTTTTATCTTATATATTTATTTATTTATTCTTTTATTTTGATCGGTGTTTTTGGTTAACGTAGTAAAAATTTGTTTATATAGCTTATTGTTGGTAGTCTATAATGGCCGTCATTTACCGGAAATCGCTTGTTCGCTTATTTATTTGGGTCAAATTGTTTTGCTTGTTTTTATTTATTTTCATTTTTATTTTTTATCTTATATATTTTTTATTTGTCATTGATTAAATCTGTTTGTTGAATTTGTGGTTTTTTCTGACTATTATTTAGGTGGGAACAGTTTTTAATTTATCTATTTAGGTTGGTTATCTTTATTTGTTTTTGTTTTGTTTTGTTTTTTAAACGGCTAGTTTATCGTAATCGGTTGTTAGTTTATTTATATATTTGGATGTATTTAGATCGATTTATTATACTTGTTGTTATTTATTTGTTACACTATATCTTTTTGGCTTTCGGTTTTTAAGTAACGTAGTATATTATCTTTTATTAATGTTTTTTTTTTTTTTTTTTAATTATTATTTTTATTTGTATAACAGTTATAACTTTCGTCCGTTCTTTTGTTTTGATTTTATTTCGTAGATTCTAACAGGTGTGGTTTTATGATTTGTTTGGAGTAATTTATTTTACTTATTTTATTGTTGTTTGTTTATATATTTATTTATTTTTCTATTTTAAGTTACGTAGTAAAAATTTGTTTTCATGTCTACATTTTGAGATTAGCTCGGATCTTTTATTTAATAATTTATTTTGATCTGGGAAGGTAATGATAGCTATTTTTTCCTCCAAGCAAAGTTTGCAGGTTTTTGATAGGTTGTTGTAGGCTGATGATTTTTTCCTGATAAGCGAACAAGCGATTTCCGGTAAATGACGGCCATTATAGACTACCAACAATAAGCTATATAAACAAATTTTTACTACGTTAACCAAAAACACCGATCAAAATAAAAGAATAAATAAATAAATATATAAGATAAAAAATAAAAATAAAAAAACAAACAAAAAACAAGCAAAATAATTTGACATAAATAAATAAACAAATAAGCGACTTCCGGTAAAAGTAACCGCCAAAATAGACTACCCATAATGCACTACTGACACTTATATAAATAGCCGAGAAAAATAATAGCACTAGTCGCCTGACGATTGCACTAGCATGAAACAGACTGTCGCCTCTAAGTGCTGACTTCCATGTCCACTTTTATATTTACACACGCTCTATCTCTGATATTGAGCACTTTACCCCATAAATATAGCACACTTTAAGACTATATTTCTGCATATTCAGCTCCTGATTATCAGTAGAGCACTTTCGCTACATTTATAACACAACATGGACATAGAAAAATTTAGCCTCGACTACTCACTAAAAAACATACCCACCCCTTCCCCTTACATATATAAACTAAAATTATTTGAAAAAACAGAAAGTTTCATAAAAAGAATGAGATGGAAAGCACATTTTTTAAACCAAGATCTTCACAATAATAATAATACACTCAAGGAAAAATACGGGTTCAAAACAAGAAAATGTCCCCCGCAACAAAAAGAATTAGATGACTTCGAGAAGGACTTAACTGACCTAGTTAGAAACATAAAATTCCATAAAAAACAAGATGCATTCCAAAAAAAGCTAAAAGAAGATATAGCTAAAATAAACAGTTCAGCAAATGTATTTATCGCAGCCGACAAAACAAGAAATTTATACAAACTAACCCCTCCTACGCACAATAAATTACTAAAGAACAACATAACCAAAACATACAAAATGGCACCCAAAACAATAGAACACGATATAAATAAAGAAGCTAAAGCAATCGCTCAAAAATTAGACCTAGATGACCGAATAAGTTGCATGAGCAAGACGCAAGCCTTTATCACACTAAAAGACCACAAGGAAAATTTCAAAACCAACCCTGCATGCAGACTCATAAACCCAGCCAAAAGCGAACTAGGTAAAATAAGTAAAACAATACTAGAAAGAATTAATTCTGAACTTAGGAAGAAGTTAGGAGTAAACCAGTGTAAAAACACAAAAACAACCATTGACTGGTTCAACAGCATAAATAACAAACAAAATTGCCACATCCTACAATTAGACATAAAAGAATTTTACCCATCCATAACAGAACGTACACTAGATAAGGCCATCAACTTAGCTCAGGAACAAATAATAATAAAACCAAACGAAATCGACATCATTAAGCACTCACGTAAATCATTATTATTTCACCATGAAGAAGCATGGATGAAGAAAGATAGGATATTTGACACTACAATGGGAAGCTTTGACGGTGCAGAGACATGCGAAATCGTAGGCATTTACTTACTACACGAACTAAGCAAAATAATAGATAGAAATGACACAGGGCTCTACAGAGATGACGGTCTCATAATCTTAAGAAACTGCAACAAACAAAAGACTGATAAAACTAGAAAAGCAATAATTAAAATTTTCAAAAATAACGGATTCGAGATAGATATAAAAACTAACCTAAACGAAGTAGATTTTCTAGATGTCACCTTCAACCTAAGAAAAGGCACACACAAACCATACAGAAAACCGAATGATAAACCACAGTACATACATATATACTCCAACCACCCGCCTTCTATAATCAAACAGATACCTAAATCGATTAACCGCAGGCTTTCCGACAATTCTTCCGATGAATCTATATTTAACAAGGCCAAGAAAGACTACGAAACAGCCCTAAAAGATAGCGGATTCCCAGCAACACTCACATACTCACCACAGAACACAAAAAAGACCAACAGAAAAAGAAATATCATATGGTTCAACCCACCGTACAGCAAAAACGTAAAAACAAACATAGGAAAAATATTCTTCAAGCTTTTACACAAACACTTCCCGGAATCAAGCACCCTACACAAAATATTCAACAAAAACACAGTAAAAATCAGCTACAGTTGCACCGAGAACATGGCACAAATAATAAAAAAGCACAACAGAAAAAAATTATTAACAAACCACACGAACAAATTAAACCCACGTGCAACTGCAGAATAAAAAACGAATGTCCCTTAAACGGTAATTGTTTAGAAAACAACGTAATCTACTAAGCCACGACAAAATCAGCAGATAATGAAGAAAAAGTATATATAGGAGTAACCGAAGGACCATGGAAACAAAGAAATTATGTACACAAAATGTCTTTCACAAATAGTAAATATGCGAACAGCACAATGCTTTCTAAGTATATCTGGGAAATAAAAAACAAAACACACACCACACCAAAAATATCTTGGAAAATAAGGAAAAAATCATCAGCCTACAACAACCTATCAAAAACCTGCAAACTTTGCTTGGAGGAAAAAATAGCTATCATTACCTTCCCAGATCAAAATAAATTATTAAATAAAAGATCCGAGCTAATCTCAAAATGTAGACATGAAAACAAATTTTTACTACGTAACTTAAAATAGAAAAATAAATAAATATATAAACAAACAACAATAAAATAAGCTAAATAAATTACTCCAAACAAATCATAAAACCACACCTGTTAGAATATACGAAATAAAATCAAAACAAAAGAACGGACGAAAGTTATAACTGTTATACAAATAAAAATAATAATTAAAAAAAAAAAAAAAAAAAAAACATTAATAAAAGATAATATACTACGTTACTTAAAAACCGAAAGCCAAAAAGATATAGTGTAACAAATAAATAACAACAAGTATAATAAATCGATCTAAATACATCCAAATATATAAATAAACTAACAACCGATTACGATAAACTAGCCGTTTAAAAAACAAAACAAAACAAAAACAAATAAAGATAACCAACCTAAATAGATAAATTAAAAACTGTTCCCACCTAAATAATAGTCAGAAAAAAACACAAATTCAACAAACAGATTTAATCAATGACAAATAAAAAATATATAAGATAAAAAATAAAAATGAAAATAAATAAAAACAAGCAAAACAATTTGACCCAAATAAATAAGCGAACAAGCGATTTCCGGTAAAAGACGGCCATTATAGACTACCAACAATAAGCTATATAAACAAATTTTTCTACGTTAACCAAAAACACCGATCAAAATAAAAGAATAAATAAATAAATAAATATATAAGATAAAAAATAAAAATAAAAAAACAAACAAAAAACAAGCAAAATAATTTGACATAAATAAATAAACAAATAAGCGACTTCCGGTAAAAGTAACCGCCAAAATAGACTACCCATAATGCACTACTGACCCTTATATAAATAGCCGAGAAAAATAACAGCACTAGTCGCCTGACGGTTGCACTAAGTTGAAACAGACTGTCGCCTCTAAGTGCTGACTTCCATGTCCACTTTTATATTTATATATATATATATATATATATATATATATATGTATATGTATATATATATATGTATATATATATATATATATATATATATATATATATATATATATATATATATATATATCGCTGTGTTGATGTGAGTTTGTGACCCTGGGTTTAACGCCCTTTCCGATCGTCAAACAAACTGAAAAAGTTTGCCCTTTGACTCACGACAGGATCACAAACTCACATCAACACAACTAAAGATGTTAGCTCTATAATTGATATTGAGCGCTTTCTAATAAGTACTGCGCATATATAATATATAAATAATATATATATAAATTGCATATATATATATATATATATATATATATATATATATATATATATATATATATATATATATATATATATATATATATGTATATATATAAAAGGCTCAAATACTAATAAATATAATATATAAGGCTCAAACACTTATATTCGATAGTTATAATTTATTGCATTGGAATCGTATCACGATCCAATTCATCAGACCTACAAATTCAAAAAGATATAAAAACATCCCTACTACACACTAAGACATACACATAATGCACACACTCAATTAAGCTGAAAAATCGAATCATCCTTGATAATGGCTAAAGGTATAGCCGAAAGCGCTCGGAAATATAAAACATTTGAACAGTTCCTAAACACCCTTTGTCCTGTAAAGAAAGCTCTTGTTCGAACACAAGAAAATATATATAATTTATAGATCTGTTATATTGCATCGAACACTATTCTATTAACACCAGTACTCGATGTGCGATATTATTTATATATATATATATATATATATATATATATATATATATATATATATATATATATATATATATATATATAAACACAAGTAAATGTAATAATAATAATCATCAACAAATAATTAAGCAATCAATAATAAATAACGAGTAATAAGTTAATAAATAACATTATAAAATAGCGACAAATAACTGCGTTCAGAGCCACAATTATTTCTACACAGTAGCCTCAAGAATAATTTGAAATTAACTATTACCACATAACCAATAAATGTTACGATAATACAATAAACTTTACCATCCGTAATGCACCATTGACCTATATATATAAATAGTCGCACCAAAATGCAATACACATGGCCTGAAGATTGCGTTTATGGATGAAACAGACTGTTGCCGCTCAACGTTGAACTTACTGTCCTCTTTTATATTTACATACTCTCTTTTGCTGATAATGAGCAATTTTAACCATAAATATATCAATATAACATACTTTAACTCTCTCTCTCTCTCTCTCTCTCTCTCTCTATATATATATATATATATATATATATATATATATATATATATATATATATATATAGTATGAAGCAAAAAAATGCATGCCCCTATAGAAATGATGAACAAAATATAAAGCTTCTAAAATATCCGCATGTGTAAAAATAATGTTGTCCAAAAATTCTCATGCCCCCTGGGAGACTGTATCTCCACCGTTAATAATAAGAAACAGTACTAAATACTTAAATCGGTCCCACAAGCACTATACTCTCGTAGATTGAGCTGTTACCTGTCGTAATGCGGGCACATATCGATCAGCACATACAACTAACAATATATGACAAATATTAGTGAATAACATCAAAATACTCTACAGCAACCAATGCAAGGAAAGAGGAAAGACTCGAAACTCTAGAAAATATCAGTCGACATTAAATAAAATATAATTCACCACAGGAGACGGTATCTTGATTTGTTTGGTTTGTTTTATGGCATATCAACCTCAATGGGTTATTTAATGCCGACAAAATTTTTAATTTGTAATGTGGTAATATGTTTTTCTTCAAAAATCTAATTCTGGGAAAATTTTTTCAAAGAATGTATTATTGTTTGTATTGCTAGTACATTTTTTTTAAAGTATTGCTGATAATAATTTTTCCTTCAAAAATTATTGCTGTAATAATTTTTTAATTACAAAGTATTTCTGGTATTAAAACCTATTTTTACACAAGTTTGGGTGTTAACTATTTGCCCATAGCTGGGAATCTAACAGGTGGTACCACCCTGGGTCAGCAATTAAGAGGTGGTTCCACGCTCCTCAAAACCTCCTGATCAGAGGCCTTGCTGTTGGACGTAGTTTATCGTCTTACCCACGACGCACGGTAACTTGAAGTGCATATGATATAATTAGTGTGCATATATATTATATTACTATAAGAAAAAAATGCAGATAAATGAGTAAAATAATTAAAAAAATGAATAAATTGCATTTTATTTGGTGGCCTCGTTCCAAATCATTGTTTCTCATAACGTCACGTTAGACGAATTCAAACTTCCAGCTTCCAAAAGAGTGCTAAGATGTAGACAAAGAAATTCTAACTAAGCACACAGGCGCCATATTGGTTCTGGATGATGACGGTGATGATGGAACGGACTTAAGTAAAAACATTAACAATATATGAACTTCGAACAGTTTATCCACAACTTCAAGCACAATCTATGTATTGCTGGCCACTCGTATTCGAGGATACTCTTCTACTAGGGCAGCTAGCCAATCCCTATTGCAGACGCTTACTCAGGCGCATTTGTGTTTATTTAACACCCACGGAGCCCACCTGTGTTTATACTGCAACTATGTTGAATAGACCTTAGTTATATTTTCTGGGGAAAAGCATGTTATCTAGCGTGATCAACAATTTGAACAAGGCCAGCACGCTCAAGCCCTCGGCCACGATGACTTGTGACTTTATTCGAAGGTTGAAAAATGTATTAAAGTTAAACAGACAGACCTTGTCGGTTCTTTTTAATCAATTTTTTTGGATACTCCTACATATATAATACAATTCCATCAACAAAAACATTACTTTAGTCCGATGTAGTTCTTCTAGATGACGATACGCGTTACCGAATTTTGTTTTCTCAGTATGTCATTTATTTGTCTAATAGCATATAATAAATATGTCCGCAAACTGATTCTCAAGAGATTACGATCTGCATTGATTGTTCCCCTGTTGCGACCCTTTGCGAAACATTTGGAGTTATCTTCTTCATTAAATTTACTCTATTCTCCGATACTTTTATTTGCCTGCTTGCCACGAATTCCTCCTTTAACTTCCTGGCTCTTCTTTTATTCCTAATATAAATATAAATGTAGTCTGATAATTTGGCATGTTTTTTATACAACGAGGTTGACCCTTTATAAGGACCGAGAGCCACTCCAGGTAGAGGGTTACGTTTTGAGGCCATTTGTGTATAGGAGTGGAAGACAATGGTTAACACTAGCCTTGGACAGGTTAAGATTATAGTGATCGGGGAAATAAGGCAATAAGGGGATGAAGCTGTTCGAGTGGAACTTACTTCTGACCGATGGAATATGGAGGGATGTGGGTGGTTTGCTTCTATATAAGTGGCGTGTTCTTGCTGTGAAGGTTTACCTTGGCAGCACCACGGAATGTGGTTCGTCCGAGCACTTTCCGTGGAAGTAGCCGTAGAGCAGCGAGAGACTTGCCACATTCCTCCTGTGGGAGAGAGGTTGAAGAGTGGAGAATAATTCGTCACCCACAAGAGATCGGAGACGCTTTTGAACTCTATCTGGAGAGTAGGGTCTGGACAGCTCCCACCAAAATATACATTTTTCTCACTCCACAAACTTTAACCCCTATTTGTGATTATGAATTACAATCAGCTGATTAGAACAACAGAAGACATTTCTAAATTGGTAGCTTCTGTTGAAATATCGCATTTAGATAAATAATAATTGTTCTGGGGCAAACGGCACTTTTTAAAAGATAGCAGTTCCAGTTGGTCTTGGAATTTCTTTGACACCTGGCTTTGACTCCTAAGAATGATTAAATTTTGGGCTCCGAGATATTTACTCTGTCACAACACAGATTCCCTTCCTCAAACCTCCTCCTCTTCCTCAATCCTCCACCTCCTCCTCCTCCTCCTCTTTGTTTAACTTTTCCGCTTATTGGATGTCACATGTAATCATCAGAACCTCTCTCGTTGATACATATGTTGGATGTTCGCAAATATTTCCAGAAATATTTTAGATATCTTGTTTTCTGCGCTATATCCAATCCTTGTGTGTGTGTGTGTGTGTGTGTGTGCGTGCGTGCGTGCGTGCGTGCGTGCGTGCGTGCGGAAATAACAGGCCTCGAATTATCATTCTTGAAACTACTTATAGATATTGACCAACATATGTCCTGAAGATTGGGCAATGTAGTACTTTTCAAATTTTTTTCAAATTATGAAATGCTTAATTCATTTTAAATCGAACAAATCTAAAATTTCCTTTGTGAAATATTTATTCTTTAAGTTTTGCATATAAAACTAATAATCAATTTACTTAATTTTTTTTTTGTTTAATGATGGACTTAATTACTTTTATTGAGTTTTTGTTTAATTTTTGAAGGCAAATATTTTATCATTAAAATGAAATGAAACCCTTTTTAAGTTTCCGAAAAAAAAGTTTCACAAAAATGGCAATCATATTTGATATAATACAAAGCTGTGGACATTGTTTTTCGAAATGTACAACTGACTGAATAAAAGAAAAAAAAATATCCGCTTTAGATATAATTCATCGCACGGACATCAAACGAGTTTCACAATATTGAGTATTATAAATTCATACTAGCGATGCGTGCAACTATTTTATCCGATTAAACCCGAAACCAAAAACCAGACCAAATAAAAATACAATAACAAAATATGTAATAGCAGATCTGCAAAAATACAAACACAAAATTCTATAAGTAAATAAAATTCAGCACGCGAGAAACGTAAACAACTCATGCGATATTAAATTTTGAGACGATGTCATCAAATTGAATTGCACTAATGTAGGTATGTCCAATATTTCGCTAAAAAGTGGTATATGATTTTTCATGATTTTTTAACTAACAAACTATGATCTTTCCGACAGAAATGTCGATAAGTTCGATTTTACGAAATTTTTTGACTCGAAAAAAAAACAAGATTTTTAATAGAATTTTTAACATTTATAGGAAGGATTAAAAACTCTGAAAAAATATTCAGAAAATACTTTGGTCTTTCCTCTTTAATAAGAACATAAATATTTAAACGTTAAAAATTGTTTTATCAATTTAGGGACCTTTTGTCGTCAAGGTATACCACTTTTTAGCGAAATATTGGACATACCTAACATTTACCATGAAAATATTTATGGGGAAGCTACATTCTGGCGATTTGAAAATGCCTGAAGCCGAGATGCCAGGTCAGGACTAATAATCGAAACCGATGATTAAGAAAGGATACACAATGTCTGCAACCCATGTGAAGGAATATGATGGTATAAGGTTCAGTGAAATGACACTAAAACGAAATTCTGCAGTTAAGCGTAACGATTCACCCGGCTCTGGAATCAAAACAAAAGAAAGGAAATAGAAAATACAACAGCGTGACTTGGAAAGACGCACTTATGTCCGATTGAATGACACGAAAACAAATGTTTCATTTTTGTTTCATTGCAATATGGCGGAATCGAACGGAGCTAGAAATGGAAAAGTTATATGAAACCTAGATACTAGCATGCAGAAGTAAACACAAAGGAATTACCTTCAGTGAAATGACTCGAAAATGAACAAACGAAATTCGACAGAGGAAAACATTTGCTAATCAAGCCCGGCTCGTAAGAATGGAAATATTAGATGATAGCACTACACACAGAACGCATACTTACGCAAAAATGTCATTATCTTCTGTGGAATGGAATGAAAACAGAAATTGGAAATTAAATAGAGCGTCTTGTCCTAGAATCGCACGCGAAGAATGGGAATATATATATTCATATATATATATATGAATATATATAGGAATATATATATATATGAAAACTATGCATTAGCACGCCGGTGAAATATTTACAATTGGGTGACTAACAAAAACACCCGAAATTAAAGACAAAAGCTTAGTCGAGGAATGGAGTCGGCTTGTAAAAAAGTAACCATAAGTGACAGTGACACCACAACAACACCGACACAGACAACAGGAAGGTGGCATTGCCTTCGGTTGTATGGAATGTATGGTAGTGGTTAGTTAGTGCTACGGGTAATTAGCGCATGTGTAGGGGTAGACATTATCTATAGGCTCGCTATGTAAGGTAGCGGCAATGATAGAACGGTTCTTGTACTGTTACCACATATTCACAGGGAACCTACAAAACAACCCATGACATAAAAATTCATGAATATTCAAATGTCTCTTTTTGTTTTCTTTTTTTCTTTTTTTACAACAATATATAAAAAATTATTGTTGTGGTGTCCTCACTCTAAGAGTCTATGTTAGACTCTTCTGCCTACTCTAAGTTTAGTAGGAGAGAAGGAACAGTGAACAGATCGAGTACTAGTTCATTCGATACACTCGCACTAGTCGTGTAATACTCTTCTGGTTTACTTACTGTTTAATATACGATATATCTGCAAACCTGATTTTGTTATTACTTAACCATTTACTTGGTCACAACAATTAAATAATAATGAAAATGATGGGGGAGGGAACGAACCCCAAAACAAAACTAAAGAATTAAACAAAACAAACTAAAACAAAATAGATGTTAGTAGGGCCCTCAAAATAATAAGAGTGACCACTGACTTCTGCCGTTTGACAGAATCAAGAAGCGCACTTACTAATGAAGCGATAAGGAAAAATAAATAACGGAGTGGGAAAATCAAGGGCTGACCCAACCAAGATAAAAAGGGGATAGAAACAAACTGGGGAGACTATTTACATTATTCGAACTATTGTCCTTAACTTTGTCACCATATTTATTACAACGTTTCGGCCGTTGTACGCTCCGGACTTCTTCAGGTGGTTGGAATGTCGAACTGAACCCTTTATTTCGCTCACCTGGGTAGACTGTTCTAATTCCACGTGCCATGTCTAATGGACGTCAGTTATCAGTTATCTCCTGCTTAATTCCCTCTCCAAGTTCTCCACCGCCTTAACCAGGTATGGAACTCACACACTTTGGGTCCTGTCACTGGATCTAACTAACGCCTTTATCCACTGTGCCGTCTGTCCTTGAGGACACACGGCACAGTGGATAAAGGCGGAGGGTTCACAGAAAATCGCCCCGTTACATTAAGAGGACGTAAAGGAGAAAATCAAGGCTAGCCTCGTTCACGCGAACCAGGCTCACCACAGACACTTACCTTCCGCTGAAATCTGTCCATATTAAACGCTTTTTATCAGATCTGATCTTCGTCCTGAACTGATAATCAAAGAATCCAGTCAGATCCTGATATGAATAACTTTCATATCGCAATATTCCCTCCACTCGCGACGTCCACGCCACCATTCTTGCCACGGCTAGCAACGTCATAAACACCATCCGTTTCACCCTGAAAAACGGAGGTGACACATTGTCACACGCGTATGCGAAATCTATGGACACAAACTGATCGGGAGCAATACGTAGTCCCAGAAAGGGCGCACCGGAGGACAATGATAGAAGTCATGCGAAGCTGTTTCTTCTCAGCCAAGGTCACACGAGTGACAGTCGGGCAAATCCGCCCCGCCCCATCTGACCAACGTTCCAAATTTATCGTTTATTTTTTTATTGATTTTTTAAAAATTTTTGTCAATTTTCCTTCTGTTCTGTGCACCCACCTCTTTCTACGGCCATAACACTCCTTTTAACCACGCAATTAATATCGTCGATATCTGTCAGAGTTTTTTTTTCCATACCTTTTCTTATTGGCTTTACTTTCTTACTACAAGCCTCCTTAAATGCTTTTTCATGCATAAACGGAACTTCACTTGGGTGCACTACTTAAACAAGCTATGAATTAGATAAAAGGGGGTATTATCTTAAGTTGAATAATATTAAAATGAATTTTAGGAATTATATCGAATCCATCGGGCTTTCATTCGTGAAAACGGTAATGTTTTATGATAGCACAACACAAACAGACGTATCGCCGCATGTCTATCACTATTCTCTCGCTATTCTCATGGCAAATATTTAGATGAACTCCATTTTTCAGTTCCACCAATTCAGACCTTCACTAAAACACACCATGTTATTTCTACAGAATGGAATCACTTTCATTTTCTCATTTCAAAGAAAGTTTCACTCAGTCTTTTCTTCTCGAGAATGGTTACTTTTTAGAATACTTCACTTAAGTCAATGGTTAAGCATCACCTATCCTTAACTTTATATTTTTCACGGCTCATATTCATCGAACACGCTTCATCAAATTGGAATTTCATGTGATACCTCAATATCTATCAATATCGTTACCGCTCCTACTGATGTTCTTATGAATTCACTGATTCCGTTGCTTGAACTAATCCTATAATCTCTCGCTCATTCTTATCCTGTATCTATTAATTGCATTAATCCTGTTGCTATCATTAACATAATTCTCTCTCTCTCTCTCTCTCTCTCTCTCTCTCTCTCTCTCTCACACACACACACACACACTTTTCCTTGTTCGAATCTTAAAATAGGTCAACTGTATAAACTGCAGAAGTGTAAGACTACCCCTCCAGACGTGACCCACTACTACATCGACAGCCTATTGTAATAGTTCGTAATCAAGGTTTTTGTTTTTAAGCGTTTCACCCCAAGAAAGGCGGGAAGCCACTAGCACGCAAGGGGTTACAGAGAGTTGGAGCGAGAGCAAAGAGGAGTGATAGAGGAAAGGATTAAGAGAAGGATAGGGGATAGATCAAGGCATCTGGGGACGTCGATTGACATTACATTTGAATAGTTGGAGATTATAGCTATCAGGGAAACAAAAAAATGAGAGGGAGTTCCACAGGCGAGAGGTGGGAGACATGAAGCTATTGGAGTAGAAGAGACGGCTACATTTAACAGTTTCGACAGTGAAAGGGTGTGAGCGAGATGCCAGCCTAGTAGAACGCTTAAATTCATGAAGTTTGGGAACCAGCGAAAGGTAACATTGATTACTTCATTCAATTTCAAAATTTTCCTTTCATAGTTTGAAAGAAACTGGATGCATACATGGTGTTGCATAAATATATGCACCTGGGAGCAAGAATTGAATTGACTGTACCTATTATAAAGGAGAAAAACCGTTGTATAAACATATATAGAATGAGTTGTCCCCCTTAAATTGACTCTTCTGATTATAGCAGAAGATAACAGTTGAATAGAATCTTACAGAGGGTTTTACTTTAATGGCAATTTACGCATAGAACCTAATGGTCTCCACTAACACTTGTTGTAAAAGAAGGTCCATGGGTAACCAGTGTGTACAGACCACTCATCTATAGTGACATTTGAACAGAAATCATTGCATATCCTTTGGTCAATATTAAAACGATAATAAAAAGCCTTTCTAGATAAAGTTAATGCAGCTATAGCAACGAAACAAAAACAATGTTGATTTTATGCTGGCAATTAGGATTCGCGTGGATGTACAGCAAATGGTAGTGGTTGTTAGTGGTGTAGAAGAAATGTGGTCACTTGGTAAGAGTTTGTCAAACGATTAGTAAAAGGCAAATTGTGATGCAAAGACGGAAATACACACCAAGGCAGTCAAATGACAAAAAATGGTTTCTGAGTCGGTGATTTGCGCATTCTTCCAGTTAATAACATACTTCCGGCTTTGAAAATAAATATTTAACATTTTTCAACCAACGGGTCGCGTTCCAGCCGGCAATAAAAAAGAAAAAAAAACATGCTTCATGATCCCTTTGAAGGGTATTTAAGCAAAGTTGTAAGGAAAAACAACGGAAACAGATGACGACACTAGACTTAACAGAAATTCCCTTACACATTCACCAATCTTCCCCATCAAGCTACGGGACACTTACACTTTGCTCCTCACTTTCTCCTTTCTTTCTCACACATACACAGGAAGAAATTACATTTCTTTTCATTTGGGAAAACAACTACAAACAAAGGACTTTAAGAAGTTTAACACTCATACATGCTAAGAAAAATCTAGGTGTAAAAAACACGAAAATAAAAAAATATCTTATATTTTTATATTTAAACACTTTTTTTGTCTTTCCTCATTGTGGGCTGATTCAGATCCGCAACATAATCTTATCTTCCACTTTCTGTATAACTTGTTGGAAACCCTCTATAGTTCCTGCCTTTAAGAACCCTGTTCAAATTTCTGACCCCGCGAATTATTGCTCTGTTAGTTGTTATCTCTTTTTGGCAAAGTACAAGAAGTGAAGTTCTAATCAACTTCGAATTGTTTAAGCATCTAACTTCATACGGTCATCTTTCGGATAAAAAATAATATGGCGTTCGCTTTTTGTTTTGTTTTGTTTGGTTTTGTGTTTTTTAGGTCAACCTCAGATTTGTTAACAGTTATTACTGCATAAGAACATCGAGGCTAGAACTGTGGCTTTAGATATCTCGAAGGTGTTTAGCATGCAGGCCTTCTCCACAAGCTCAAGGCTATGGTGTCTTTGGACAAATATTTGGCTTAATCCAATCGTTCTTAACAAGTCATGTAATAAGGTGCCTGGAAAACTCGTTAACGGAAAATTGTGTAATTTTGACAAAGTAGGAAAATTCGATAACTATGAAATAGAAGTCGATTGAAAATTGATTTTAGGGGCCGTTCTGGAGTGGATATTTGGGAGCTAAGCCCCTCTCCACTATATTTTTCAATAACTGAAAATCGCGTGGGTCCAGATAATATAATTGTGTTAATTGTTGTTGTAAATTTTTAATGAATAAACATCTTCGAGAAAAATTACTAAAAAATGAGTTTTTGCTTCTTTAAAAAAATGATCAGACGAGAATCGGTGAGCTCAACATGATATGGCCGTAAACAATTTCCATTTTTTGCTGTTGGTTCTACGGTGGATTCTCACTTCTTTCAGTTATTCAATTTCTGCTTGAAACACCTCATTAATCAGTGGTATCTTCATAGATATTGGTCTTTATTAAGCCTCATTTAGCAATATTTGTGGTTCTACCTGCATTAAAAAAAGATTGCACTTCTACACTTCTTTGTTTGCGCTGGCATTTCCCCCAGAGAAGCGTTATTCACGTAATCAGCATTGTTGTTGCTCTTGTTGGATGCATACAAATCTGACACAAATTCATACAGGGCATCCCTATTCCGTCTAATTCGGTTTAATTTCCCTGTTTACCTTGACTCGACACTACAAGCAGATTTATCGCCAAGGTATTTTCGTCTTTGCATGAAAACAGTACCCTTGAAAGAAGTCAGGAAATGGCGAATTGCCACAAATAAATTCAACATGCAGAATGCAAAACGAAAGGTAAGAACAACAAAGCACAACAATTCAAATTAAACCGAAATCTCAAACCAAATTTTCAGGGGAAAATTGGCGTCAAATTTGCCAACTTTTTTTTCTTTCTATCAATCTTGGCAGATGTTTTTGCTATTAGTCATTTTCTTTGGTTGTAAGACAAAATGTGGCAGCAGCTGAAAAATTTACGCTTTTCAATAGAAGGGAAATTATTTGGTGAGGCGGACTACGTTTAATGTTACTGCAACTAATGCTTATATATATATATATATATTATATATATATATATATATATATATATATATATATATATATATATATATATATATATATATATATTGAAGAAAAAATCGAAATAAAAGAAGCGTAGGAAATGATATCTGAGAGAAAAAGGAAAGAGATTGTTGAAAGGAAAGAAAGAACAGAGAGGGAAAAAAGAGGGAAAATTTAAACAAAAAGGAATTTTGGGAGAAAAAAAAGAAATCGTTTAAAATTTCTGCCAAAATAAGAACGACCGCTTTTTTGTAGCTACGTTTGCCTCTGCATGAAACACAAACGTCGACAAACTAGCTGTGACCTAATTTTTAATCAAATATTAAAACGGGGTCAAGTAACGCAAGTAAGCACAGACACATACATACATATACATACATACGTAAGAAACAAAATAAGTACGTCGTTGTTAATCAGTGAAGTTATGTGCCTTGGTTCGAATCCTATGCAAGGGACAGAAGTTTAAAATATATAACATATTCACTAAGAGTTTTCTGCACAATATTTACGTCATTGTTTATGTTAAGAAAGAAAGGAAGTAAAAAGTAAATTTAAATGAAAGACATCGTTGAAATGAAATAAAGATTCTAGATAAAAAAAATTGAAGAGAACTTCAGGTGGGAAATTAATTCTTGTGAAAGGTAAACATTTAAAAAATAGATATTACCCAGAGAATTGAACTCAGTGAGTTTTGTCCAAAATCCAAATTAACAAAACAGAAAGCATCAAGAAACTGACAATAAAAAATATATATCCACGATTCCTAAATATGAGTAAAATGTTCAGCAGATGGCATATTTACCGTCGGAAAAGTCCGATTAAATTGATTTACCGTCGGAAAAGTCCGATTAAATTGATTTACCGTCGGAAAAGTCCGATTAAAATGTTACTACAAGAGAAAAAAAAAAGGATGGGCTTGAAAGCCAATATCAAGTTTCGAAACTCAAAACATCTGAAAACATTTTCACGAAAGATTTTCATAGGTATTAAAAGAATCTGACCACAAGTCCGTCTGTTTTTCTTTGTTTCATTCGTATTGCTTGAGTTGTTTTTTTCTCATCATTACTTGTAATGATGAGAAGAATGTACGTCACCAAAAAGACTTCCTTTTTAATTACATTCTTTTTTTTAATGTTCCATGTCCCATTCAGAATGTGCGCGATCATGGCTCTTCACAATTTCCTGTTCTTTGTATCTCTCCGTTCTGCCATCCACTGACATAAGCTCGTTAGATAATAAACTCAATATTTCCCTCTCCACCGCTTTTCATGTTAGTGTCAAATTCTCTAAGCCTACTTTCTTCATTAACTGTCCCAGAAATTTCAACTATCTCTAAGTACAAGTATCTTTTTCGTTCCCATTTTTCTTAATAGTTCTTCGTTGCGCACATATTCCGTCTATGGTATTCCCATCATCCTTCTGTAGGACTACATCTTGTGGCCTGAAGTCTCTTTTTTATATGTGAGGAAATTGTCCAGCATTCACTGTCATATAAGAGGATTCATGTTACATAGCAGCTCAACACTTCTTCTTTTTATTTCTAACAAAATGTTTGCTTAATTCTTTGTTTAGCTTTTCGAATGCACCTTTTGTTATTCGAATCCGCCTTCAGATTTCTGTCATATTTTGTTATAACATTTCCCAGAAAGTTAAATTCCTGTAGTTAACTTGATTTTGGGCCCCAACTCGTGGCTTACATCTTCGGCTGTCCCACTTTTGCTAACAACCGTAAATTCTATCTTATAATTGATTGTTAAACCTTCCTGCTCTCTTTGCTTTACTTTTGTAGGGCGCACCGCCCTCGCAGTCTTCTCACCAACACGATGCCAATCCTCCATATCTTATGCTCTTAAAATTGTATCCGCTAATAATAAATCCTGGTAGGACTTCTAGCTCTCTTAGGATTGCTTTGCTGTATAGGATAAATAAATCCGAGGGAAAGACGTTTTATATTCCTTTTTATTTTCGTATATTTGCTCAATTTTCTATCGATATGCAGGATGTTTCTTCCCAGTGAATGCTCTTGATTATTCTAATATCTTTCGCAAATAAATTCAAGTTTCCTAACAGTTCAAATAAATCTTTGTGTCGTATCTTTTTGTTTTTGTGTCGTCTATAAAACTTATGTATACGACCTTCTACTTTTGTTTCCTGATAGTATTCGGACCATAAAAATCCCATTTCTTGTTCCAATGTCTTTAAAGAAGCTAAATTATTCTTGCCCTATTTCCGGCCTAATACTGTTACAGACTCTCTTCAAAATACGGATGAGAAGATTAGTGCTATGTGTGTGGCTCATTCAGCTCTGATCTTTCGTCCAATGGGAACTCACCGTCGTTTCCACCCGGATTCCGAGGTAGACCTATGGAAGATATGGAAGCCTGCTAAGGCGGGGGATCGCTCTTCTAGCATGTCGCCACTGTTTCCATTTATTATCTCAGTCATTTCGCCGATTTTGAGATCGTCAAAGATTGATAGCAATCCCATCTGATCTTAGTGCTTTGCTTCTGTTCAACATGACCAAAGACGATCTTACCTCAGATTTTAATATTTCAACCCCTCCTTCCATATTCCTCTGTATTACGAGTTTCCGCCTTTCGTTATGGGAGAGTTCCCGATTTATTCTATCGTTGAACTATGTTTGCTTTCTCCATTATAAGCGTGCCTTCTTTCGATTTTATACATCCAGTCGAGGACCAAATCTTTCGTTTTGTAATTTCTTTCATTCTTTTATGACTGGGTCTGATAGCGCGACCAGTTTTTCTATCTCTGAACAATTTTAGTTAAGCATTTCAACTTTTTCTAGTCCGCATTTGTTTCAAAAGCTTCCATTTAATATTCTGTATTTTCTGCCATTTCATATCTCTCGTTTTCGTCATCTCAAGAGTTTCATCAGATATTCACTACATTTTCTTGTCTCTCTTTCATTTGGCATGATGTCGTTCTTCAATGTTACTATAGCTTCACTTAAGCAATGGTCTAATTTGAATCGCTGGCATCAATGTTGATGGAATATTAGACATACTTATCTACAACATTTACTTTCTCTGATTGAATTTCTACCGAATGAAGATTAACAAGTTTAACATAAATTAAAATATCAGACCGATGCGTAAACAAGAAAGTAAGGATTAGATGATTAGATTATTAGATCCATGTGGAAACAAGTCAGGAACAAGGATTAGATGATTAGATTCTTAGATCCATGTGAAAACAAATCTGAGATAAGGATTAGATGATTATATTAAAGATCCATGTGCAAACAAGTCCGGAATAATGATTAGATCAGTGATCCATGGAGAAACAAGTCGGGAATAAGAATTAGATGATTAGATTATTTGATCCATGGGTAAACAAGTCGGAAATAAGGATTAGATTATTGATTATTAGATCCATCTTGAACATGTTGGAAATAGGGATTAGATGATTGGATTATTATATAAATGTGGAAACAAGTCGGGAATAAGGATTAGATAATTAGATTATTAGGTCCATGTGAAAACAGGTCGGGAATAACGATTAGATGATTAGATCCATAGATCCATGTGAAAACAAATCTGAGATAAGTATTAGATGCTTAGATTATTAGATCCATGTGGTAACATGTCCGGGATAATGATTAGATTAGTGATTCATGTAGAAACAAGTCGAGAATAAGGATTAGATTATTAAATTATTAGATCCATGTGGAAGCAAGTCGGGACTAAGGATTAGTTGATTAGATTATTAGATCCATGTGAAAACAAGTCGGGAATCTGGATTAGATGATTAGATTATTAGATCCATGTTGAAACAAATCGGGAATGAGGATTAGATTATAGATCCACGTGGAAACATGTCGGACATAACGATTAGATAATTTATTTATTAGATCCATGTCGAAACTAATCGGGACTAAGGATTAGAAGATTAGATCTTTAGATCCTTGTAGAAACAAGTCGGAGATAAGGATTAAATGACTAGATTATTACATCCATGGGGAAACAAGTCGGAAATAAGGATCAGATTATTTGATCCATGGGGAAACAAGTTGGGAATAAAGATTAGATGATTTAATTTTTAAATCCATGTGAAAACTAATCGGAACTAAGGATTAGATGATTACATTATTAGATCCCTGTGGAAGCTAGTCGGGAATAACGATTAGATGATTACATTATGAAATCCATGTGGAAACAAGACGGGAATAAGGATTAGATATTCAGATTATTAGATCCATGTGGAAACAAGTCGGGAATAAGGATTAGATATTCAGATTATTAGATCCATGTGGAAACAAGTCGGGAATAATGATTAGATGTTCAGATTATTAGATCCATGTGGAAACAAGTCGGGAATAATGATTAGATGTTCAGATTATTAGATCCATGTGGAAACAAGTCGGGAATAATGATTAGATGTTCAGATTATTAGATCCATGTGGAAACAAGTCGGGAATAATGATTAGATGTTCAGATTATTAGATCCATGTGGAAACAAGTCGGGATTAGGATTAGATGTCCAGATTATTAGATCCATGTGGAAACAAGTCGGGAATAATGATTAGATGTTCAGATTATTAGATCCATGTGGAAACAAGTCGGGAATAATGATTAGATGTTCAGATTATTAGATCCATGTGGAAACAAGTCGGGAATAATGATTAGATGTTCAGATTATTAGATCCATGTGGAAACAAGTCGGGAATAATGATTAGATGTTCAGATTATTAGATCCATGTGGAAACAAGTCGGGAATAATGATTAGATGTTCAGATTATTAGATCCATGTGGAAACAAGTCGGGAATAATGATTAGATGTTCAGATTATTAGATCCATGTGGAAACAAGTCGGGAATAATGATTAGATGTTCAGATTATTAGATCCATGTGGAAACAAGTCGGGAATAATGATTAGATGTTCAGATTATTAGATCCATGTGGAAACAAGTCGGGAATAATGATTAGATGTTCAGATTATTAGATCCATGTGGAAACAAGTCGGGAATAATGATTAGATGTTCAGATTATTAGATCCATGTGGAAACAAGTCGGGAATAATGATTAGATGTTCAGATTATTAGATCCATGTGGAAACAAGTCGGGAATAATGATTAGATGTTCAGATTATTAGATCCATGTGGAAACAAGTCGGGAATAATGATTAGATGTTCAGATTATTAGATCCATGTGGAAACAAGTCGGGAATAATGATTAGATGTTCAGATTATTAGATCCATGTGGAAACAAGTCGGGAATAATGATTAGATGTTCAGATTATTAGATCCATGTGGAAACAAGTCGGGAATAATGATTAGATGTTCAGATTATTAGATCCATGTGGAAACAAGTCGGGAATAATGATTAGATGTTCAGATTATTAGATCCATGTGGAAACAAGTCGGGAATAATGATTAGATGTTCAGATTATTAGATCCATGTGGAAACAAGTCGGGAATAATGATTAGATGTTCAGATTATTAGATCCATGTGGAAACAAGTCGGGAATAATGATTAGATGTTCAGATTATTAGATCCATGTGGAAACAAGTCGGGAATAAGGATTAGATATTCAGATTATTAGATCCATGTGGAAACAAGTCGGGCATAAGTAGAGAATATTGTTCTTACATTTGTTTGCTTCTCATCGTTTTTTTTCCTCTTTGCAGTATTTGTAATCCTGAAAAATACCATGATAACATAAATCTGAAATTAATGTATTTATTGAACAAAGTAACTAATAATAACAAAACAAAATTCATTGGAACAAAGCAAGTTCAGTCGACCAATGATGAAATTCCAGAACAACGTAACTATAAACAATTTTTCTATCCTCTTGCGTCGGAATTGGAAAAGTGGAAAAAAATCTGTTCAATCTTTGATATCATTCGTAATAATGTCATTGTCAACTTACGTTTCTCAACCGAAAATGGCGTAATAGAACGAACGTCAACAGTTGACAACTTCCTCTAACGTCATCAGTTGACAACTTTATCTAAATTGTCGATCTGCGATAGGCCTCGACTGAGATAAATCACCACCAACAAGAGATGGTTCAAATTGGTCGGAAGAATAAAAGTAGCTAAGAGGCCCTTACGGCAAAACAAATATTATTAAGGAACTTTATATGCTGAAAACTAAAATCTAGAATATATCAGCGGAAGATTTTGCTCAGAAATACAGGAACATTTTGTTGCCTTTTTCTGGAGTTTTGACATCAAGCATATTCATTATTTCACGAATTATAATCTTCATCTTCGCTCTTTCGGTCACAACGGTTTTTGATCAGGGCATCTATTGTTTTTGGTAACTGTCTGACGTGTTTTCTAATGAAAAATTGTAATTATTTCATAAATCGGTCAGAGAAATATCCTCTGTCATACTGAAGAAAGGATATTCTTATAGATAACCGAATCTCTAAGAACCAAATGAAAGGTTCTCGAACTTAAATTGTTTTAAAATGTCATAGATTCGATTCGAAAATTCCCGACTGTGTCATATAAAATGCGAACAGGAAGAAAAATATTTTGACCAAAACAACAAAATAAGAATAATGGAATGAATATATAAGTGAATAAAATCAAAGATTTAATGTTACCAATGAATATTCAAAATGTAATGAGTGGAGATAATTTCATGAAGTCGATTGTGCGCCAAAATATTCAGGCAATACGTATTCATATGAATTCTGTGCAGAAGAGAGATGATTGAATGATGTCTGTCCGTTAAATTAAAGCCGAATTATCATTTTGTTCATACGTTTCCAAGGATATTTGTAAGAAAGTGAACGCAACGACATCGGCTAAAATTTGAACTCGGCAAGCCGATCTCATTTCCATTTTATTTTATTATTCGCCTCAGCGCGACGGCAAAACACGGGAAATAACAATCTATTGATGGAAGGATTTCGAAGTTCCTTCTCGAAGGCACGAAGACGACCTCATCTTCGCTTCAAGGACATCTGCAAAAATGACATGAAGGCGGAGCGACATCAGAGGAGAGTGTCTTCACATGAATTGGTTGCAATCGAGACTGTCTCTCCTGTGTGTGCCTGCACAGTCACAACAGAAGCTGCGCTGCCACCAACAAGTGAGGCATAACCTTCCTAAACTTTTCGTAGTGTGGAAATTCAACATCTTGATTATATCATTATTCTCTCTTCGATTTAAATATGCTATCCATTTTAGTTGTTGCTGCTGTTGAGAGTCCGCAAGTGATGTGGTTTTTTTGTTACTTGGTACTGTAGTGTCGCCCCACAAGGTTCGAAGAATGATGATCTTAACTAAGACCTACAGGCTTTACTCGCTCAAAATTATTTTAACTATTGATCTGAGCAAGCAACTGTATAGAGCTGACAGTTTAGATATTTCTAGGTGGTTTGCCGCCGGACATGACATCCATATGAAAATCTCCATCTGACTTAGGCTAACATGAGTTTTCAGGTTAATATTTTGGTTTTGTAGTAACTTGCGCTGTTGGATGAAACTCCCTCTAGCGCAACCGAGTCTATGTTCTGTTTCCTTATCTCCTATACTAAATGTTTTATAACTGATCCACCCATCGAGGTATTTAAAGTGTTTGCTATTTATTAGATCAATAAAAGTAGATATATTAAAAAGTCATCCATAAGAGAAAAAAAGAGACAATTCATAACAAAAAAGCGGTGTAACATATATATATATATATATATATATATATATATATATATATATATATATATATATATATATATATATATATATATATATATTACCTTAAATTGGTAAGACCGAAATCTAATAACGATTGGCAATATCGGAATATAACGGTTAAAACCGCTTAAGCGGTTTATCGGTTCTTTCATCAGAGCAAAAACCGAGGGACAAATTTTTACACAGCGACTTTAAAGTATCCAACCCTAGACTAATATTCTATGCAAACAAAAATATGACATAAAAGGCTGATTAACTTCTGCTCTTTCTATTTACATAGAGATGGTTGCTAGGACTTAATATATACTGATTCCAAAATCTTCAAGTGAGAATCGGTATTAGCGTTACTTACCACTAAGATGTCTTGGCTATAAGACTGGACACACTGCTGGTTTTTAATCAAATGTTCAGCTATCGTTGAACCTGGTACATGAACGCACCTATTTAAATTCTTTGACTTGCGAATATTGGCTGGTAAATGTTGGTTGATCCGTGCCTCCAACATTTGATCCCGTTCTGCCTTCATAGTCAGCATAGTAGTGACATGTGAATTTGTAAATGACAGAATACGATGGGTAGTCAGAACATACTTCCGGGCCGGTCTCGACAAAGGTCAGGTACCAAAAACAAAACGTGGATTGGTAGAAAAATAACTGAAATTTACTTAAGACACTAATCCAGGATAAGCACAGACAGACAGAACATTTCTAGGGACCAATGAAGGCATGATGTAGAATGAGGATTATTTTGAATCAATTGCTAAGTTTGCTGCTAGAATGTTTGTTAGATAATCTTTCCTGCCATAATTTATCCTGATCATTTATAAATCTACCATTCGTCCGTACATCGGATATTGCAATCACATCTGCTCTGGTACTCTTGTCTTATATCTAAAGATTCGGGACAAAGTTTAAAGAAGAATCGGCAACGTTATAGGTCCTGACGTGACATCTCAACTTCTGTTATCCCCCACCATCATAACATAGCTTCCTTTTTTCCTCTTCTATTAATATTTTCACTATGTTTGTTCTTATGAGATTCCCTCATTTCTACAATAGATTTAACGAATTCATGCGCTACCATAAGTTCTATGCGAAAAGTTTTTTTCTCTCGCACTTCTCACTTGTGGAACTCTCTTCCGCCATCCCAGTTTCCTGTCAACTATGGTTTTCAAAAAATATATATCTAAGGCGATAAATTTATTGTCTGGAGCTTCAGTGAGTCTTTCCCTCTCGTTTCTCATCGTATTTTCTTTTCTCCCGTTATTTTACTCTTTCTTCATCTCTAAGATTTTATCCAATTTATTCAAAGGCCTTTTATATTTCTAATGAAATCGTCCTCTTGATGTATTTATTGTCTCAGACCTAACTGATTCTGTGAGTAATGAAAGTTAGGATATCAACAATGGACCAAACCGTATTGTTTGTCGCTCTTGAAGTTGTCACCCCAGACCTAAAGTGGAACTCCTATATACTATACATTACTAAAAATACTAAAAGAAAATGAATCGTTTCTCTGTGCCACTCCAGTAAATACCTTCTATTCTCTAACTTTATAAGAGCCAGCAACCCGAAAATGGATTACTGCTACCATATCTGGTCTGGAGCTACCCAGTCTTCACTCAAACAGCTTTTTCTAACTATTGGCTAAAAATTAATACTCTTCATCTTGTATGTCTTCACACACTCTTATTAACACACGAAGTGGGAAACAGTTTTCAGTCAATCACCTTCCCATTCCACTTATAGTTGGCTTCATCTGACCGGAAAGACAGACAGATCGGTGTGAAGGAAAAGAATGAGGAAGATGCGATAAAAACGTAATCAGATGTCACGACCATATGATTGGTGATTCTTGCAGTGACGTCATTAACATCCGCCGGATTTGAAATTTAATTCAATTCAAAAAAATACATTTCAATATCAAGAACTGACTGCAAAAGCAGCCAAAAATGTTTTTCACACCCAAGTTAATTGTGCTCGTTCCAACATGTCAAGTAAATAAGAAACATAAAAAAATATACGACGAATATCTTTGTCATTATTTTTATATAACATAAGACGCATACGTGGGTATATATATATATATATATATATATATATATATATATATATATATATATATATATTAAATGACTTTATTTTTAATCCAACATTTTTATTACTTGAGACGTTATTTTAGTATATACTCATATTTGAAATAGACGCCCCATTTTGTATTCATTTATTTTAAACAGTTTTACGTCTAACGGCCTGCGTATTCGAGAAATCTTAATAAAGAAAATCTGCTCTCCGGCAGATGTCCCATTTCAAATACGAAGTTAATTCTTTATAAATTGTTTTCTTTATGTTTCGGATACGAAACTAGGCAGATTGATTTGTTTCTTTAACGACATATCAACATCCTTATGGGTCATTTAATGCCGGTATTTAATTTTCTTGGGAGCTTTGAAGTAATAACAGTATATGTTCTCCTTTCACAATTCAATGCAAGGTATATGATAATCAGCTTTTGTGCATATATATGTTTGTGTGGACATGATTACTAGAGAGGCAGCAATATGTATGTTTTATGTTGTAGTTTTGCTGAAGTTATATTTTGGAATACAGTTTGATTTATTTAAGAGGGATATTATATGGATTAATGTCCTGAAAGAGTTCTTTCACGTTCGTTCTTTGGTAGTATTTAAACAGATTTGGGTGAAGTCGCTACAATTTGTTATTATGTTTTATTGTGTCTAGTTCTTGGGATGCCATAAAGATTGGAGATAGTTCTTGTTTTAGAATATAAGAGCGTGAGTTTTTGATTACATTGCATTAGGTTTGATGTCGTCATTGTTTTCAGTTGTTTAAGGATTTAGGTTGATGATTATAAGAGGCTTTGTTAATTTATGATATAGGAATTTATGTTTTGCCTTTTTGTAGTTTTTCTTTTTTGTTGTTGCTGAAACTGTTCCCTTTTAATCGTCTTAGAGAACTTGTTTACTTTTCATCAACCTGGCTGATGTTAGCCTCTCTACGAAAGTGACTCGTTGGTCTTTCTCGGAATAACGTTCACGGTTGACATCAAGTGGAAAGATTATATTCAATCAGCTGCTAGGCCTGATGCCAGGAAATTTGTTTCATTGTGCCGAGCTAGGAAAATTTTCTCGCTATAATTTCATACATTTACAGGTTTACCATTTGTCCATGCTTAGAATATTGTTGTCACATCTGGTCTAGTGCTTCTACTATGGATTTAGAGATTCTTCATAGAATCCAAAGTGGACTCTGCAATGTTATTGGTCCTGACCTGGCATCTCAGCTTCACTCACTTTCCCACCGCTGTAATATAGCTTCTCTGTGTCTCTTAATTATTTTCATACTTGTTCTGTTTCCTCTTTGGTATCTTAACTTTATGAATTTAAATGCAGTACTAAATTGTCAGCTAGTTCTCATCATTTTACATTTAAAATTGCTAGATGTAACCGTAACACTTTCTTCTCTCACACTTCTCGCTGGTGGAACTGTCTTCCGGCCTCTTGCTTTCTAGTCAAGTTTAAATACAATATCTATCGTCATGTTTTCTCTCTAATAATGTTTTTCTTTTTCTCATATTCTATCACACTCGGTAACCACCTGCATCTTAGTGGCTTTATTACCTTGCTTGGAGTGAAGGGATTAAAAAAAAGTTTTAATAACAAATTATTATAGTTTAAAGTAACTTTTGACTTTTGAACGGTACTGTATAATTAATCGACGACAAATAAAAGATGGTGGAAATGTTCATTTTCAACAGGCTCACTTCCGGTTCCTTTCCCTATCTTTGAACTCAGAGATAGTTGTCGCTGTTACCAAAATCAGGGATAAAAAG
Organism: Acanthosepion esculentum; assembly: GCA_964036315.1. NCBI lineage: Eukaryota > Metazoa > Mollusca > Cephalopoda > Sepiida > Sepiidae > Acanthosepion > Acanthosepion esculentum. Next base: position 1,174,168 of record OZ038483.1, on the reverse strand, counting down.
TCACAGAGATAAAAACACAATCGTATTAAAATGTTTCATATTCATTAGCACCAAAATGCCCTATTTTCATTTAAAACCCTTTTCTTAAAATATACTAAGGCTTAAAAACGAAAGTTTGGCGCCAGTCCCTGTTAGAGAGGCCCTCAATGAAGAGCAAATTACAAGAGTAAATTTCTGTTACGATGTTTTTATGTTATATTAGGCACCAGGTAAAAAGGCAGGAAGATATTATTACTTAAACTGAAACTACAAAAAGGGTTTCTTTAGCATCATGAAATATTGTTCACCTAATTAGCGATTTCTTTGGAAGTAAGTCAATAAGTGTTACTCATGGATGAATTAAATTTAATCGTTTTCTCATCTGCAATCTCAGATTAAATTAGGTGAGAAAATAGTGATTTGTTTAACATTGGCACAAGGTAATCGATAAATATCTGGTGAAGAAAAGGTCATCATACACGTGAATTGCTGTACAAAATATAACAGCAAGTTACATTAAGCACCAAGAAACAGTGATTTACTTAGATCTGGCACATGGAAAAATTAGGAGAGTACCTAAAGGGAAAATATATCATTAATATCTTCCTATGTAGAAAGATAATTAATTTTAACGTTACAATAGGCATTCAAATAGCGAGTTATTTCCGTCTGGCAAAAGGCAATGAGAATATGAGAAAGTAACTATATTAATTTAAATAATTGAACTGCTATTCTAGATAAACATATACATGATTTTTTTTTATTCATTTCTATTTCCTACTCGCGTGAACATCGAATCAATTCTTCCATCTTTTTTTTTATTTATTCATGCGAAATATGTTGCCTTATTTTGTGTGCCTTTGCAAAAATTCTTACGTCCCTTGCCCTTTTTCGTAAGGCTGGGTATCTTAACCATTGATTTTGACGGCCATATGTAGGTACTGCCTTTTGTGTCGAATTTCTGATCCTTGAATTCTTTTCCTTTTTCTGAGCCCCTCCCACCTAAATGCATTTTAGAGACGATATGAAACGCTTGTCGAAGCATAATCAAAATAAATTCCTAACTCACAGCCATTATTTCAATGAAATTTCCTAAATCCAGACAATATTTGACTGGTTCTATCGACTCGTTTCACCTTTAAACAACACTGCTAACTACTAACAACACTTTCAAAAGCATCTGCTCAAGTCCGAGAATGAAGAGCCGTCAAGAGAATTTCAGGAATATTTTACTTTAGATTATATTAAGGAAACACCCAGAAATTAAAGAAACGTAGTATCAATGACTTTATAGAAGCATACGAAATGCTGTCCTACACCAACAGTTTATTTCATTCTCAATTTGTTGTACTGAGTGTCTCAGAATAATAAGAAAACCATGTTGGCACTAAAGAAAATTTTTATTATGAATCGATTCGAAACGAAAAATCGATTTAGAAACTACTTAAATGTATGGTTGGAAATCGAAAGAGCTAATGAATGGTCTGGCATCGGCTTGTCAAAGTCATCTTTACCCCACACCCAGTAGGTAGTCATCATACCTCGCCCCCTCACTTCCCTTTGTCCGCGACATTCCAGATCAAATCCTCCGATCTGTTCTAAGAGTTCTGCAGTGGAGTCACTGATTTGAATATGCAAGGCCTGTGAAGTGGTTTGCATTCGTGAAGCAGTGTTCACCGTATCGCCAAACAAACAATATCTTGGCATTAACATTCCAACAACTCCAGCAACCAATGGACCAGAGTGAATGCCAATTCGTAATTGCAATGTGTTCTTGGGTCTGTGAGGAATTTGAAAGGTGGTGACTCTAGACATCAGGTTAAGAGCCATGGTAACAACTTCACTGGCATGCTTAATGCCATTTTTCACAGGAACTCCACTTACTACCATGTAGGAATCACTTATAGTTTCCACCTTGTAAACATCATAGTAGTCTAACACATCATCAAACGCGTGGTAAGTTTCATTTAGGAAGTCGACTATTTCTATAGGCGAACTCTCATAGCAAATATTTCCAAAATCAACAATATCGCTAAAGAACACACTAGCTGTGGAGAATAATTCTGGTGGAACCTTTCGTCCTTTCTTTAATTCGACGGTTAATTTCTTTGGTAGCATTTGACTTAACAGCTGTTCGGCTCTTGCTTTACTAATTTCAAGTTCTTTTGTTCGTTCAGCAACGATCGTTTCTAAATTATTGGAATACAATTCGAGTAGACTTATAAGATTATCGATCAGCTCCCCCTTGACTGGATGAATTTGAGACAAGACTTTTTCGAGTTTCTCAAACGTTGGTCTTGTAGGTGCATGTTCATTCCAGGCTTCAGAAAGCATTTTTACGAGTTGCCTTTTCTCAATATTACTTTTTGGTAGAAATTCGTTTTGGATTATTGGGCGACATATAAACATGCCAACACCCCCAATTTCTTCCCAGGTTTTCCCGGCTGGAGTTGTAGCCATACTTTCATTATTAGCGATCATATGCAAAATGTCTTCTTGCTCAAAAAACGACAGTTCATATTCGTAAGGTTCTGCACGTGTTAAGATTTCAGCCACAACGATAGAAAAAGAGTAAGTATCTCCGGCCACTGTACCATTCTTCACGTCGTCAAGACAAGTGGCATTGTTTAATAATTCTGGAGCTGTCCAAAATAGATTCGTTGCTTCTTCTTTCGTTGCTTCTGGCAAGCGAAACCGTCCAAATCGAATGGTTTGAGCACCGAATCCTGATATGCGAATTGTCCATCTATTATCAATCAAACAATTGTGTGATTTTAGACGCCCGTGAGAGCCCATCTTGACGTGTAAGTACTTCATGCCTGCACAAATATCTCTCATAAAAGAGAACTTGAATTCCCAGTTGATATCAATGGTCGAATTAAGAAGAATGTCATTCAAACTTCCTTTGTCGGCGACTTCTAACAAAAGATAAACATTTGGAGCGATTACACTGGCTCCTGCATATGTTATTAAATTTCGATGTTTAATCTTAATTAGGTCGACCATTTCCAGACGGAACTCTGGGATACCGGCGTCTAAAGTCCAGCTACTTATTTTCTTGCCATACCATTTCTCGCTTTTCCATAAAAACGTATTAATATACTTGTGTATGCCCACAGACAACTGACTCTGTGATGTGACAACTTTTGTCATGTTTTCATTAAAGAATGGTGTCACTTTTGTCCAATCAACTAACCAATCATTATTTGAAAAAGCAGAATTACGTTCAGTATGTTTCACGATATATCTGGCTAAAAGAAGGATTACTGCAACAGTAATTATGGTTCCTATAAAAAGTGGAATTAAAACGGCGGCTATATGGTACCCACAATGTTTACCAATATAAGATTTCGAAATACATTCACATACGTTTGGCCTTTTGCATGTGCCATGTTCACATTTCTCACAAATTGCTAAGTTGCATTCTAACCCCATCCAACCTGGATAGCAAGAACAACGTGTAGAGGAAATACAAATGCCAAAGTGACATTTACAGCTAATAATTCCGCAGAAGTTTCCATGAAAGCCGTGAGCGCATATACATCTTCCATATATATTACACCTGCCGGTGTCATAAACATTAATGTCACTTACACTCAAAAGGCTTCTCCCACAATTTTGCTGGCAGTAGAACAAAGGAGTGACTTTTTCTTTACGTATATAGATTATCGAAGGCCAAGGTTCAATTGGATTGATAGTTAATGATTGAGTAATTCTATCGACTACTCCTGATACAGACTCGTATATTCTAAGGTTATATTTCGGACTGACGGGTACCACAGTTTTTACCATAGGATTTTTAGGGTCAGTGTCAGATCTTATTGATTTGAATGGTATTTCTAACTGAGTTCCGTCAGGATTTATTTTTAGGGTTCTAACAAAACTCAAGATGTTAGACAGGGCCATACCATTCTTAATGTCACCGAGCGGATTCACTTGCAATAAATAACCAAAATACCCTATCCGATCTCCGGCTGAGTTCAATTTAAAGTTTCCACTGAGACCATTTATTTGCATATTTCGGGCTAGTTTCGAAATAGTAGGTCCGTACAATGTCTCTCTTATGGAAACAATTTTTTGGACGACACTTGCGTAAAGTAATACAGCGTCATATCCCAATGCCATTTTGGCTCCGACTTCTGGATTACGATATTTGACTCTTGCGCCTTTGTAATAGAATCGGTCGACAGAGAAATAATAACCAAGAACACGGATCCAGTCTTTTGTGTTATAGCCGGTGATATTGTACGCTTCAGTAAACAGATATGTGGATTTAAAAGCCTCTGTGCATGGAATTCCTAGACTACACACACCTTCATTGTGAAAGGGAAACTGCCAAGCATAAGTACTGTATAGTATCCATTGGTAACCATGAAGTGAATCAAGTTTCGCCTTTTGTGCAGCGCGGAGTATGTACGTTTGGGTAGTTTTACGAGCAATAAGGACGCATAACTTGATTCGAAAGGATCTTATTTCCGCCATTTCCGTCTGTAAATTTGTATCGTCATCATTCATTATAGAATTTACGTCGACTTCAATTATACCCATAATACGTATCTCAAGTATTTTTGATAAATAGTAGAAAATGTCATGTAATAATAAATCCTTTTCTTTTATGATAATTAATGAAGTCCATTTTCGATCTTTGCATGCTTTAAAGACGCTCATTAATATTTCATGTTCTGCCCAACAAACTCTGTTAAAATATGGGAATTTCCCTTTGTCAGAGAAGTGTTTTTCTTTATTACCGGTGCTAATGAAAGTCAATTTGAGGCGCCATAATTCTGGAGAAATTGCATTTGTTATAGCGCTTGTTGTCGAGCTTATAATAATCCGGGACTTATATTTGGGTATAACAGTTCGGGTTATGTTTAACATAGTAAGATACGCCTGGTATTTTTCAGATTTCGTCTCGTAAGTAGCTACCTTTAAAAAAAACCCATGTCTGGATAGAAAAGGCAACACGTAGCCATTGTTGATATCATAAGCAGCAAACTTTATGAAAGAATTAATATGGGTTTCGATCTGGTCGCCACCACCGCTGTAACGAAAATCGCCCAAATGAGATATAGTCAAGAGGCCCTCCACCTTCATGGGCGGTGTTGAAATGGAAGCATTTAAACGGATATTTGGCATAATCTCTAACGTAACATTATCAATGATTTGGCAAAAAGACAAAACTATATTTCCATACCCTCCTTCTATTTGTTTCGTTGAATCGGCTGATATACACACACTTGCTGGAATCGTTCTGTAAATCAATAAAAACGTTGCTTCTGAGCCAGCATATATCCTTCTATCGTGTGTGTCGAGCGCCATAACTGTTAAACTGTCTGTGATTTCTGTATTTCTTGTCACTTGTATAAGGTTAGATACAGGGTCTTTCAGTTTCTGAAAAGAGTCATAAGTAGCAGCAGAGAAATTTAATTTGTATAGTGTTTGTTCTAAAACCTCAAATTTTTGGGTGAACTGAACTGACTGGAGAGTTTTTAATAATTTACTATCTGGTTCTCGAAAAGTAACTTCTGTCCCATCGCTACTAATCGAGCTTAACTGTGTATCACCGTAACAAACGGCACAATTCGGTACCCTTAACCATGGATCTCTGGTCATGGTCATAGTCAGATTGAGTTTCAGTTCGATGCCTGGATCTAGTATACGGATACCATCAAAGACTACTCGTCCTTTGACAGCTCTTTTTCTTATGAGCCAGTCATAATTTCCCTGATGAAGGATAACATTGCTGCCAGCTAATCGATACTGTGTCTTTTTCAGTATCATTCGGTAATCAGGCGTGTTGCTAAAAACCTTATAATGGTACGGAACTGTAAGATCCACGTTAAGTACCGAGTCGAGACCTGTATCGACGATCGAATCGTTTTGAAACCTGATCTCGGCAATGATTTTGAAATCATGATTAGCCATTATCTTCAATGGAGGCTGCTGAGTAATGGTTAGGTGGTGAGCTGCAGCTGTGACGAGAAAAGGATTTGAATAGATTTTTAATAATTTCTGGGAAAAACTGACCGTAAATATTCTTTTATTCGGTGGTATCACGGTATGTTCGTGATAAAGCCAATCCAAAATTATCCTTCCCTTGAATGCTTGCACTTGAAGCGTTGTAGCAGATATATTTGATCCACATCTCACTTGGTAAAGGTTACGTTCAAGCCGGTATGGATAATTTTTCCACCAAATCCCTTTCTGACACAATCTTCCACCACTGGATGCCCACACATCTTTATAAGTTGGATTATGAACTGTTTTCTGGTCTATAGTAGACACTATATAAGTTTCCGAAGATAATGGTCCATGAGTTACACGAGACCCGTTCTTGAATTCTATGTAAGCGATGATCGGTCTACTAATAACTTGATTCAAAGGCACAGAATATATATAATCCTTCTCATCGAGTGGGATTATAAGCGGCGGTGATAGCTTATGGTCAAATGTTAATTGATATAAACAAACAGTGAGAGAAAATGTCAATAAAAATGCAAAAAGATTTTGAAGTATGTCCATTGTTATTGATCTTTTACAAAGGCGATTGCTCAGTAGACAAATTTAGTTTGTTTTTTCATTGATATTTCTTTAACAGAAACGAGCCAAACGCCATAAAACAAGTTGATGCGCATCGCTAACGTTCAACTTTCGCAAAATTTCATCAAATCTCCAAGTCGTCTTTCAACTTAATGCATAAAACCTATTATGACGTAAAAGACAAACCTACTTCTGACGTTTGATTTACAAAGAGAACATCATCTTAAAGAAAGAAAACTTAGGCGCATATTTTTGGTTGATATTGATAGGAGTAGTTAGCCCAAGACATGTTGAGCATGAATCGACCGAGACAGGAACTGGTACGATGCTCAGATGCGCATTGACCCTATGACCACACTCGGTCATGTAATTGATGGTGAATATTGATAACAATCAGTATTAAAAGATAAACATCAGCGATAAAATTGTTTTCTCTTTGGAAAAGGGTTCTTCATATGGATAACTCTTTATTACTTCTTGTATTTGAAAGAGCAATTGTTGGATCACCGGAGCTTTAGCTTAAAAAAACAATGATGCTTCTTTTATTGAATACAATAACAAAATGCATCATGAAGCAAAAATGGTTAATGCTTTTGTTTGTTTCAGGTACAATATGTGTGGTCCACGTTTTCTTTTACGCTGTAATCAATATTTGGAAACATAAAACTGGGTCCACTCTCAGTCTTTCCCCAACTGAACTAATCGCGTCCATGTTGTGTTTTGATTCTCGTCTGCGTCAGTGCGACCAAAAACTGGAGAAGGCTCGACTTACGTTCAAGAAAGAGAAACGAAAACACGAATCCTGTTTCCAATGTATTTGGTTATTTATTCACATATTCACCATGGCATGCTGTGGGTTGGGATAGGTAGGTGACACTTGAGACATCTTCGCCTGCTACTACTACTGTGTTACGCCATATAAAACAAATTGTTATTTTTGCAATGGAGTGTCAAAATGGGACATCCTTTTGTTTTTAGATGTAAAATGCGTGGATACGATTTTCCTTTCAATGCAAGATTCGTGTAAAATGCTCTGAAAATACTAGCGTTTTCTTTTTACATGTAGGAAACGTGGAATTCCTTTTCTTCCCAGATTCATTATCATTCATTTTGATTTTTTACATATGTTGAATATGTGAATATGAAATGACAATTTTTTTGTTTTACATGTAGAATTACTTGACCCTTTTTCTTTCGCAACGAACACCATATTAGGGCAATGCACTTTAAAACTGCTATTATTATTATCATAGTACTTAGAAGAGTTCCAGAAACGCTTGAAAAGTGGTTGAAAGATTCAAAAGATGGCAGCTGTGCCTATTATTATTATTATTATTATTATTATTATTATTATCAGAACACTTGTAAGAATCCTGAAGAGCCTTACAAATTTTTTGGAAGAACTGGAAATCCAAAGAATATATTAATTGTACATATATATTACTGTATGTAGCACCTGCAAAAGTTCCGAAGTGATTGCAAAGTGACTGAAAGAACAGGAAATACAAAGAGCTGAAAACTTCCACAGTACAACATTATTAATGAAACTAGATTACCGAGGAAAGTGCTGGAGTATTATGGAACTTTGCTATAATGTTTATCTTTCTTTCTGTACTTTATATTTTCATTATATCACTTCTCAAGTAATTACATTTTCTATCACATCAATTAGCTTCAGGCATCTACTAGAAAAATTGCAGGGCTGTGTGGCCTCTTGTTATTCCTATCCACCTACTTTAAGATACTCTCACGGTTCTCGACGCTCGGCGTTTAAGATTTTTGTTATATGAAATTTGAAATCAATTTTTCGCTTTGATTTCTTGTTGAATTGATTGTTCATTGCCTTTGAACATTGTCACCCGTTCATCATTTACAGTGCGTGTGGCTTGGCAGTGACGTTTTCTGTTTTTATTTTCAAGCCTTCGATGCTAATTTTCGTCAGTACTTAATATATTGATTATGTTAAAAATAGAATGATAATGCAAACATTTATCACTTCATCTAATTCAATGAAAAGCTAAAATTTCGCTCAACTAAAGTTTGGCTCCTTAGACTTCTGCTATTTCCTAAAGCTGAAATCACCGTTGATTTGGTTGCGATTTAGTTTCACGCCATACCACTGCTCTCGGTTATTCAATGCCAAAATCTAAATATTTTGTACACAATTTTTATTTTTGATTATAATAATGGTTTCAGTGACACAAGTCTGACTAATTAATACGTATCTGCATGTAGGGAAGAAGTGGATTCAGGCCTTTCCAAAGGGTTTTTGCCCGTAAGTGAATATAACGAACCCAACTGGAATTGGAACTCGGCTCGCCGATTAACAATTCCCAACCATTATCAATTACACCACTCGCACATCCAAGCTTCCAGCACCTGGTATTCCTAAGCGGTCACCCCTCTAGGTACTGACCAGGCTCGATGTTGCTTAACTTCGGTGATGGTACGAGAATTGGTATTTCAACGTGATGTGACCGTAAGCCTCGCCGATGACGAATTTGGAGAGGACACTGGGATATCTGTGCGATACTCTGAGGAGAGTAGTTTGAAATTATATATGAAAATTATCAGGAGCAAACAGAAGGTCTACGTAGCCCACCTAACAAAAAATAAAAACCTGTCAGGGCGCCGGGAGTGATCACCTTGCAGTTGGATGCAAACGTTGGTGAAAATTGGGGAAATTAAAGAAAAAACGTAACGCCGCAGCTTCAATACGGCAGATTCTAGGAAGACTTAACTTGCAAACAGACGTATAGAGAGTTAAGAGTAAATAGAATAACTTATATAAAACCACAAATTGAAACACCTTAAGGAAAGCTCTAGTGACATCGGCAAAGGAAATTATCTCAAGTAAAAATCAGCTTAATGAAAATTTTGAATTCTCTATCAATCTACATGTAGTGACATAAACAAAAATGCACTTGCCCTATTTTACATAGAGTCGAGCGACTACTATAAGTCAGTCGTCACTCAGTACAGAGGAGGAAAATCTACGTCACAGACTAGAAGATATCACAACAATATGGCGTCGCCGATAGGATTTCTAACACTGTTGGGCGAGCCAACCTTTGAAGAAGCATGGCTTTGTTGTTTTGCTGCCCAAGCACGGGCCAAAAAGTTAAAAGACCACAAAGTTGCAAAAGGGGAGAACGAGATTACAGATCTCTTTTTAGCTTCGGCAAGATGTGAGGCCATCAGAAAGATCTCTTTCATGCCGTATCCCAGAGAATTGAAGGATTTGACATTTTCACAAATTTCGGATATTATGAAGAAAATTTTACGGCCGAAAAAGAAGTTGGTTATTGCTGAGAGGACAAAGTTTTTCGCGAGCAAATGAGAGCTGAATGAAACAAAAATACAGTTTGTACACAAGCTATGAGAGGCTTTCAGATTTTGTGAGTTTGAAAAACTTGGCACTGGAGAAATGATCATCGAATATAAATTGATAAAGTTGAGATTAATTGAAGGGGTATGTGTAATGCTTCATACAGACGACTAAAATGTTCTTAGATGTGTCAGTAGAGTTTCTGCAACGATTAGAGTTGAATGAAAAATTCAATACATCCAATGCAACACTTCAGGGTCGATCCTGGTTCACAACAAACGGCAACAGATGTAACCTTTCATCGTGGTCAGTCCGGGGTGGATCCTGGTTTGATCAATGGAGTGATCTCTTCGATCCTGACCTGCCTTACCCATCGTTGGGATTGATTTGATTATAAGGAGACCAAGATCGATTCGTCGCAGGTATCTTCGTGTTGGGCTGGTCCAAGTCGAGCGAAGTCGTACAATAAAATTGGAGAAAAAGAAACAGCACTCGAAATATATATAAAAAATAATTACTATTTTTATATCAATTCTGCGTATAAGGGTTCGTTAGTAGTTGTGTTCGTATAAAGGTGTTTGTTGACCCAACCCGTTCCTAAATCACTTGAGTAAGCTGGTAAGTTTTTGCAGAGTTAGCGAAATTTGTTTTACTATTTTGATAAGTTTGGCTCAAAGTTTAAGTCAGAGATTCTAATGTTTGGCAGGAAATGTGGAATCTCTCAGCGACCTCCGCCGCTTCCCTTCTCAGCTCTCAACTGTCAGCTCACAACTCCAACTCTGAACTGAACTGACTGAATGGCTTTCGCGCATTCATTTTTATGGGCTCGAAACTAGAAACCGGTGCGGGGCAAGATGTAGGCTGGGTTTCGGTGAATCCCCTTATTTTCAACAAAAGTTTGTTGTTTTTGATCTTGAGAAATTAAATTAATTCATAATTTTGTGGAATTTTCCTCTCTTTCGTGATAGGGTGCAGACATCACTCCGCCTGGAGCTAATGAGAGTTTGCGTCATCGTAGCTTGATCGATCTGTCTGATCGATAGATATCAAGTCGATCATTCTGGGCGAGAGATGTAGACATGGGCTATTAATTGGCCGTATACCCAGGTGGTTAGCTACCTGGATCGAATGCTAATGAAAAGGGTCGATCTAGATCTGCTATTGTCTTGCGTTTCACTGGTTAAAGCTATTCGAATCACAGACTCGTTTGTGTCCGGATGGTATTAGACGATAAGCCTAGAATGGCTGGACACTGGAAGTTCAAAATATCCTTACGGGACAAGGCAGACTAGATGAGTGCAGCGGTAATTAATGGGGGTGATAGTTGGGAATAAGTGGTGAGAGAATATGATTAGGTCTTTCACCAGCGAATATAGCCAACAACTCGTCTTAGATAAGGCTATGGTGAAGGTACAAGGATAGTTTGGCCCGGGCAATGGCTAGTGGGGTGGGTGTACCTCCTGGAGATAGGTTTAGCTAGACAAGCTCTGAAGTATTCGGGTAGCAAACACTTTTGGGGTGAGGTACTTAGACCTAGGTAAACAAAAAAAATGTCTAACGAGGCCATGAAATGAGCGCAGAATTGCAAGTAGGAAATCATGTTGAGATTGCGATCGTTACATTCGTCAGGTCGACACCTTGGATGGACGCAGTCTGCAGTCGACTAGCTATATGTTCAAAGGATTTCAGTAGCATTTCCATAGCCAGTTTACCAAGGGACCTGTTCTCTGCAAACAAGAGTTTTGCAGCTATTTATGTCTAGGCAAAGTCGCCGATCAAGTCTAGTGGATTGTTCATTATGTGGTGGAGAGTAATTTCGAGCACTGGTCATTCTTGTGGAGTGCATGAGAAAGGAAACATGTCCAAATATACTGACAGAAATTCAAATTGCAACATAGTCTTCTTCAAATGACTCAAGATTAAACCTACAGGGAATATAACTGAATCACTTGTAAATAATCACATATACAGATCAAATATGTACCCAGGTTCCAAATTAAGGAATCTATGAAAAATACTCAGATCCCATATGAATACACTGTATGATCTCATTAGGCATTGATGCAGGCCTGAATTTGAAGCTGTAGTAAGTGTGGACTATCTAAATGAGTCATGCTTCAGCCCATCATGTCTTATACATATTCAATGGAAGACAGGTGTGGTAATCATGCTGGAGAGGGAAGAGACGTCAAACAGTAAAGAACATATTCCATAGCATGGGCATCATGTAAGCAGGTATTCTCCAAGTGGAACAGCTCATCATCTTTCTATTGCAAGAATGGCAGCAGAACAAGTTCAACATTATGATGCCAAGGATTAGGTCGGAATGTTTTACTCCCCACATCTACCTCACACACACAAACAACCATCACTTCTATAAAGACAAAACATTCTCTCGCCACTCAATACTAGAGAACACTACCCAATCTCCTAGTAAACCCTCTTTTGTGTAACCACTGGAGATGTGCAAAATTGTTATGGCATAACTGGAAGCCTGTCCAGAGATATATGTGTTTGTAGTCCTGCTATACAGATAAACAATTCCTAACACTCGGTGATGCTGATCTCAGCTGTGTCATCGCTGAACATTGATTTTGGCAAGTGTCTGTATTATGCAGCTCTCTATAATTTGGTCATTTGAGAGACTGGAGACATTTAACGACATTGAAGCATTACCAAAGACCATTATGCCCAACATGCCCAGTATTTGTCTGAAATGATTATCCAGCATTTCAAAGCCTACAATCCATTTTCCCAAATGACTTGAATTGAACAAAAAGAAACATGTGCATTTCCATGTCATGACACCTGCTTGCAACTCTCTGAATCTTGTTCTATCATGCATCATTGTATAAATCTTACACACTGTGCACTGATATGAGATTGAAGATTTTATCTGAATATCTACACCCCTCGAGTATACATATATCCAGTGCAAAATCAACAGTATCATCCTTCAGGCTGTTGCAATTTTATTTTCCATCAATGTATTAGTTGTCCTCCCCACACTGACCCTGTATTTCTGACCTGCTGTATTTTCATTATTCCTAACAATTTGTAGCCTCCACTCCTTTATAAAATCATGTCAAGTGCACTTTTGCCTCCACTCCTTTATAAAATCATGTCAAGAGCACTTCTGCGTTCACTCCTTTATGAAATCATGTCAAGTGCACTTCTGCCTCCACTCCTTTATAAAATCATGTCAAGTGCACTTTTGCCTCCACTCCTTTATAAAATCATGTCAAGTGCACTTCTGCCTCCACTAATTTATAAAATCATGTCAAGTGCCCTTCTGCCTTCACTTCTTTATAAAATCCTGTCATGTGCACTTCTGCGTTCACTCCTTTATGAAATCATGTCAAGTGCACTTCTGCCTCCACAAATTTATAAAATCATGACAAGTGCACTTCTGCCTCCACTCCTTTATGAAATCATGTCAAGTGCACTTCTGCCTCTACTCCTTTATGAAATCATGTCAAGTGCACTCCAGCCTTCACTCCTTTATAAAATCATGTCAAGAGCACTTCTGCGTTCACTCCTTTATGAAATCATGTCAAGTGCACTTCTGCATCCACTCATTTATGAAATTTTGTAAAGTGCATTTCTTGTGATTTTCATCGCCAAACGTCCAATGAAGTAAAATAGAATTCAAAATTTCTCTTCCTCCAATGGTAATTCAATCACACTTCCACTAAATTATACAGTCTATGCCAAAACCTATGAAAAAACACTTTTTTTTGTAAATTTGTAAAAACATAAGAAAAGAATCCAACCCGATGAATTTTGAAAAAGAATTTTTTTATTTTTAAACTAGTTACAACATTTTTAACAAACTTATCTACATTTGTATGAAATTTTTAACCAATTGAAACAATTAAAAAGAAACATTTGAATGTAACCCTGAATAAGAAAGTCCTTGTGCAGTGAGAAATGCTGTTTAATTGTCTATCCAAAGAAATGTAATCTCATTTGACTGTTACAAGACAAAAAAAATATGTTCATTTTGCCAAAGAAATTTTCAACATTGGACTGATAGATTTTTTGTCTCTTGTTTTTTTTTTCAGTTTTCTTAAAAAAAAAAAAAAAAAAAATTCAGATCCAATTTTTCACAGACAATTCAGGGTCAAAACAGGAATTACCCACCCCCAAGTACAACTCTTCATAAACGAATAGTATACTAACGAGAAATGTATTTTATTTATGCTGCATTGAAACTGCATTCTTATACAATTGTTTAGCAACAATCATTCAAATCAACCTGTCTAAATTGAAAATCAGCAAATCAAAATTTGGTTACTTACCAACATAATGATGCTAATGTTTCAATCAACACAAAAGACAAAAGAAACTTTCTTGATTGTTCCCCTACACAAATGCTAAAACACAAATTTTAAACAAAGACACATTTATCGATATATTTAGCTTGAATCTGTGACTGATTCATGCCTTTCACTTAAAATACACAAATCTTGAATGCTTTTCTGTCTCTAGTTAGCCGAGTAGAAAAGTACTCCTTTATACAATGGAAACACTCTTCTTGGCCACCAAATATTGTTTAGAACTTTAATTCTTTATCAGTGCAAAAAGCTAAATGTTTGACAGAAAGGAATAACCTGTTCCTTTCAAGCAGCTTCTGAAATTAAATGGTGGTGTCAGCTTGTTTGCTTGATTTTATTTGATGATCAAGAAAGAAACAGACTTGAATTTAAAAGCCTCATATATACTATTACATAGATTTGTACACATCTATACACATACTGTGATACATGGATGTTTTATATTATTACTATCTCTACAAACAGAACCTAGTATAGCAGTATGTTGATAAGTCAACAAAAAAAATCATGTTATATAAGTGAGTAGTCTTATAGAAAAATGCAATGCAATCCACCTAACAAATATATTTAGCAATAATAGAGTGGGCTGTAATATTGGATTGTTTGGCTAGTATAGAGGATGTGAGTCATTAAAAGAGCAATTTATAATTTATCGAAACCACCGAATTATAATGCCCTCTTCCAGTGATTTCATATTTTTATATGCCATGTGTATTACTGTTAACTATTGTCAGTCAACTGCAACATGACACCATCTTGATTTTAACATCAAACATGAATTCCACTAAAATGTCTTTTTTTTTTCTTTTAAACAATTTCAGAGGTAAGATATCACAGTGTATCCAATTTTGTGCTGTGTTAAATGTGCTGTATCAGGGCCTGACTGTGTAAAAGATGTTGACTAAGATTGACTTAGTCTGGCACAAGGAAATAAAAGTCGGGCACAGAAAAAGGACCAAACACACACTAGCAAAACAAACTTGTAAATCATGGTATTACAGTAGGCAACCATTATATATATATATATATATATATATATATATATATATACACACACACACACACACACACACAGACAGACAGACAGACAGAACTTTCTAACACTACAAAAGTCCTCAAGTTTTTTGCTCCAACACAATGAACAAGTTCCTCAACTGCAGCAGGTGTAACCAAAATACAATACACAATCTTATCTGTCGTGTCAACAGGCATTGACCAAATTCAGTTAAACTGTAACTATATTATCTTTCAGAAGAAAACAAATTTAATCCATCCCCCCCAAAAGTAAATACTGATAAATGACAACATATTTTTCTCTGATAATTCGTAGTTTGATTCTTGTAAAAACAAAAGCAGAAAAAAATCTATTTGTTCCCATATTAATATTAACTGATACTTATTTAAATTATTCTAAGGCACCTGCCATAGCACAATGGTAAGGAAGATTAAATTTGCAATTTTACTAGATGCCCATTTAATGCAGCCTTGTACCAGACTAAGTTTAGGTACATATAACATTTCAGTGGGCTTACAAGTTGCAGGCTCATGTTCTACCAATGATTACAAAGTTGCATAATTTGGGATGTTTCATTTATCATAAGAGCCTCCATGACATGTAAGCATTTGTTTTTCATTGTTTCGGGTTGCATTTCTTTTTTTCTGGAGGGAAATAAATTAGGTATGGAGAGATGCTGAAATGATGCAACCACAAATTCCGATCTCTCATGCAAACACTGTCTTATTTTCAAACACCTCCACATGCCCACTTTGTAAGTCAAACAAAAATTGATTCATTCAAACCCGTTTCATTGAAAGAGGGAGAAAACGAGTCAAATAAATGAAATATAGAATAGTAACAATCACTTTGTGTCAGAAACTCAAACAAAAATGACAAACATAGACTCTTAAAAATTCTTTAGAATGAGTCTGTAACGAACCCAAAATTAAATGATGTCTATTCATGTTGGTTTTTGTCTATTCAACTTACATAACAGCTGTTTGAATGCAAGAGGATCAAGAATTTAACACAATTTCATCATTCTTGCTAATGTAATGAAATTAAGTTTATAGCAGATTTTAGAAACACATTCTAATAACAAGAATACACTTTTTAGCAAGGTTTCAGCATCCAATTGTTAATAGCAAATTATATCAAAATAATTAGCAATAATGTGAAGAGATGTTTATTGAATTAGGCAACATGTTTATATATACATATATCTATAAGTAGAAGGTAGAAGGACGGTACATTATAAGAAGTTACTTTTGTTGCAAACAAAAGAGATTAAAGTGATTCCACTTGTACAACTTGTGGCAGTGTGTGTACCAAAGGTGTGGCCATGCAAAAATAGATAAATCTTAACCTAGGTCAAAACAAAACTTACTTTTTTCCACTTTCTTTTGGGGAAGGAAGAAGACTTGACATACAATCTGCATTTATTACTGGCTGCATTTCAAGAACTGCACTAAATCCTGTGGAAATAGTTTGAAATTGTTCCTCTTAAAGAAGAATGCAGATAATTACATGCAAACAATCACATACACAGATATATATGCATGCATTCGTTGCTAAATGACAATGTATATAACAGCCAATGGAGGTCTGGGTATGAAATGATTGTCATTCAGAGTTGGCTTCACTAGTTTAATCAAATATCCTGAAGACCATGATGACTAGTGATGGGACCAAGTGCAGAAAATGTTTCCTTCTTAAATTTCCCCAATACAAAATCCCATCAGCAATGATGGTAACAAAACATTTGTTTTCTTGACTCATTTTCCAAAAAGCATTCAATTTATACATTCGTCAGTAAATATAAAAAAGCCTTTTTTCAATTAATTAAAAATCAATTAAATATTTCAAGTGTCCATAAAGTTCCCTGAGCACTTTAAAAATTTAATAACTTGTGCAGGTTTTAAGATAAAAACAATAGGAAAACAATAACGTCATCAATTGTACTGACTTGGTTTGAGATTCTGAAATGAAGTATTTGCATTACTGCACATTGTGGATGGAATGAGCGTCATTCTGTTAGTCTCATTATACACAATGGTTCATTTGGGAAACCATTGTGATAAAAAGAAACAAACGAACTCTACTCTGTTCGCTGTGAAATGCATGCAGAGCCCAAAGATTTTCTGATACAAAATAAAGACTAAATTAACAAACAGAGTTTCATGAAGCTGCTCTACAACCATGGAATGAATTATTACTCTAAAGTTGCAAAAAATGTTTATAATTGGTATATATACATATATATCAAAATTTTGTGTGTCCTAAACTGAACACCCTAATTAGTTTAACCTGACCAATTCTATGTTAAGAAGAATTGATTATACATAATTAATATTTTTAAATTCAAATGCCAATAACAATTTTTCAGCATTTTAATAACCCTAAACAGAATCTTTGATTAACATATTAGAAGTTTACATAAAACACTCCGGAAATTTTGTGAGCTGATCCCTTGGCTATAGCTAAAGTCCAAATAGGGCAAATACTAAAAAAAAAATTTCCACCCAAATAATCAGTAGCTTTAGTAGCCAAATAGTAAAAGCAGCAACACATAGAACACTTCCATCCAAATTCTATCAATTCAAAATTTTTTCAAGTTTTCAACATCTGCTTTTATAGATGATGCGATGGTCAAAGAAAATTAATCTGAAAACAGTCATCATTTTACAAGCTTTTTCTCTTTTTTTTATTATACCAATTTCTAATGTTTATTCTCAGTAGTAAATTTTCTTATCAATATCCTTTAAAATAAAATTAAAATTACATATTGTTCTTATCTTAAATATGAGCCCAAGTTGTTAAAATTTTAATTGCATAAAAATTGTGCATTTTGACAAGGAGTTTAGCTTTTTGATTATTTTTTCTTGTTAAAAATAATTTGGTTATTTCAAATTCTTCAAATAAACAAGGACAAAACAAAAAGAATGAACACTAAAAAAGTTGATAAAAATGTCCACATTGGTTTATCACTTGGTTGAATGAAACCAACTTGGAATTCTGTGGAACCTCCTGACATCACCAAAAATGGTGGCATCAGAATGAGATTCTCTTAAGCAGAAGTGAAAGAAAAATCTCCATTTCCTTTTTTGTTTTGGAATTTTTAGTTTTCAATTTAGTGAGTGAAATTTTTTTTTATATCTTTTCTTTGTTTCACTTCCGAAACATTTTTTCTGCAAATAAAATCACTTTTAAAACAAAACAAAGATTAAAGAGAAATTCATTGTCATTTGATCTAAAAACATCCATTTTTCTTTCTTTTCACTTGCTGCCAAAGTCAAAGTCTTCAGAATTAATCAAAAAATCTGAAGAAATCATTTGTTAAATTTCTGGCATCCCCCAGTTTCTTGAATTTCATTAACTGAGAATAAATAAAGTTCTCTCCAAAGGAATGTTCTTCTGTTTGTTTTTTTTTGTTTTTTGGTTTTTTTTTGCTTCTTTCAAAATATCCAGCTGTCATAAACTGCAGTCCAAGTGACAGGCGTAACCCATTTAGGCAATCTCTTTTCTGCAGCTGACAACTCTGCACTCTCCTTCAAACCTCCATGCATGTAATGACCTGCAAAAGCAATGTCTGTAACTGCTTTGTCGATTTTCCAATCTTGCGGAACCTGGAAAAAAAAATGTTGAGTTAATGTTCTCTTAAAAGTTGTATGTTTATGTAATTAAAAAGAAAGAAAAAACTTTTCATATTTGCTTCGTCTCTAAATTTGATAAATGAACTAATAATAAATTAAATTTATACACATGCACACAAACAATATTATTATTACTCTAAACTTTATTATATTGGATTATGTAATTTACATTGTTTAAAAAAACCAGAGCATCTACTCAAACATGAGTATCCTATGAATGAAATGATTTTAAATTAAAAAAGAAAATCCATTACTTCCTTACACACACACACACACACACACACACACACACACACATAGACACAAGTTTTATTAAATACAACCAACAAAGTCTGTATAATTTGTTTTTTGGGGGGTGGGGATTCTTCTAATTTGCATGCAAGTTATTTTGTACATCCAAATCAAATTTGTGAAAAAAATGTCTAAAGTTGATAATGTTTTTGTTCAAGAATGTCAGTTAAACATCACATGGTCAAAAAGTTTGATGGGCTGCAGATCAACTCTCCAAATTAGTTATCTGAATGTTCATTCTTTGAAATAACTAGAAGTCAAACCCAGAACTGATTTTTTTAAAGTTCTTTCAGAGTACTATCTCTGCCAGTTTTAAATCTTTGTTGAATATCTAATGAACATTTCAACTTTAACTATGTTAAAACTTAGTAAATTGTTTTTTAATAGGAGCACATAAGCTCTCCTTTTGCCCATCTATACGCCTCCCCCTTCTCTTGAACAGGAGTAGAAGCCCATCCCTTGTTTAGGAAGGAGCTTTTGGTTCCTTTCCTTTTCTCAGGCCTTAATAGTGGTGCTGTCATGAATTTTTTGTGATATGTGTAGATGGTGGCAATTGGTGTACGGAGAGTACTGGGTTGTCAGTTTTCTGGTTGTTCTTCCCAACTGATAGTTAGGAGCCGAAACTCTTGCATAGCATCTTGAGAGGCTGCTCTGATCAACAGTCGCAGAACATCAGGGTTCTTGCAGTGCCATGTCATGTATGGAATGATGTCCCTGCAAGCACCTCGGGTGGGCAATCCTGATGGCAAACTATGTTGCAATCTCCGCCAGTTCCCTTCCCATTAGATTAGATGACCAACTGCTACTACTACTCTAGGCCTTTCTTTACCAAAATAACACCCCATGACTATAAGCAACCAAAGATATAAAACTAAATCAGCTCAACCTTTCTTTCTCCAACATTTGTGGGATTTGTACCAATTTCTGCAGCGTGGAATCGTTTCTCTTTGAAAAAAATCTCCAGACATACTAGCTCTCTGCAAAATTAATCTTAATTCTTCAATCCCCTCCTCCAATTTCTCAATTCCTGGCTATCTTCCTCTCTTTAGAAAGGACTCTAATATCCACATGCATGGCCTGAGAATTTATGTTCATGAACATCGTCCACTGGCTAGGGAACTCTCTCTTGAATCTGCAGACCATTCTTACATGTGTCTCTGTCTCAATCTACTAAACTTGATCAGCCATCTCTTCCTTCTCTACTGTTCTTCTTCTTCTATTGACTGTTGTGTGTTAGATAGTATTTCTGAAAATATAGACAAGGTCATCTCTCTACACCTGTTTGCAAATATATTTGTGTTCACTGACTTTAATATCCACCATGCCAGGGGGTTTAAACACTATCACTGACCTCACTGGCATCCAACCCCTGAACTTCTCAATCACTCAAGCTCTCATGCAAGTGGTAGACTTCCCCACACATTTCCCCAGTAACCCTGGTGGACACTCTTCTCTTCTAATCTCTTATTCGCCTCTATCTCTGACCCATGTCATATTACGCAGCTCTGCTCTCTCGGCAACTGTGATCATACAATAGTGTCTATAAACAATCTCTTTCCACTTTCCCACCAGCCAAGAACCTCCTACCAATAGAATATCTTTTCTGTTATCAACAAAAGTGGATTGGGACTCATTACATGATTTCCTTCATGACATCCCTTGGAATGAAGTTTTTAATCATCCTGTTCAAAAATAGAGTCTGAGGTATTTTCCTGAGTGAAGACCAGCATCGATGCACTTTCATTCCAGCAAGGATATACAAAGTTAAATCATGCTCATCTCCTTGGTTCTCACCTGCATGATCACCCACTCTTTGCTCTTTTATAACACTTCCTATTCTAAAGTTATTTTTATAAGGCACACTCGTACTTGGTATAACGTAATTCATTAAAGTTTTCTCTATACGTAATTCTTAGGCTACTGTTGTATGTCTGTATGGTAAGTATGAAAACTGACTCCTCCTCCTCCTCCTCCTCCTCCTCCTCGCATACTATGGAACTCTTTATAGTATTGGACAAGGTTCATAGAGTCACCAGGAGTGTACTCTTACTCTACAACATCACCCACTTTTGAGATTAATACTTCAATAAACAAATATTTTTATTTTGTATTAGTATCTCCCCCTCCTCTTTCTGGAGAGTTCACCAACATACTTTACTTTGTAGCGTTTCCATCTCAGATCTACTTTTAGTTCTTCTGTACATTTTCTTTTCCTTGAACTTGATCTTGTTGGTTCCACAATATGTTTTCATACTGGCACATCAAAAATGTCATACAGCATTTTAAACAGTTCTTCAGGTCTTTCATCAGTTAATCTTTTCTTCGGCTGATTTTGGTGCCTTTTATGTTGGAATTTTTTTCCTTTCACCATGTAGACTAATTTTCCAATTCTAGTGGTTATTAAGCCGTATTCCCACATTTCCTTTCCATCCTTGTATGCTTTACAGAATACTTTATCACTGACCTTTAATCTATTCATGTCACTTTTATTCACCATTCATGATTTCCAACGTGGTAATAATTTGTCAAACACTGATTTTACCCTACTGGCAAACATTAATTCCACCAGCAACACGCCTGATGGTGTATCGGAATTAGGTATTAACCGGTACACTCTCACAATATTTTGAAGTGTTTCCTCATTTAATTTGTCAAGACTTGCTTTTTTCAACACTCTTTTGAATGTTCCTACAAACCATTCCACTTGTCAATTAGACCTTGGGTGATATGGTGGGGTCGTAACATGTTCTATAGAACAACTCACAAAAGTCCTTGAAATACTTTTCCAGTGAATTGTGTTCCATTATCCAATACTATGGTATCTGGTATGCTATATCTTGCAAACAGTTCATGCAAAAAATTCACTGTCACTGAGGATGTAAGATTTTTGCACTTACAAATTTCAAGTCATTTTGAATACTATCAACTACCACTAGATAATTTGCACCACTCATAGGACCTGCAAAATCTATATGTAATCTTGACCACAGAGTGTTTGTCTTTGGCTAGAGCACAACCTCTACATGCTTTTACTGTTATTTATTTTATATCTTCGTCCATTCCAGTCCAATATACAAAACTTCTAATGAGAGATTTTATTCTTGAAATGCAAGGATGTCTGGAATGAAAATCCTTTAATATTTCTGTAACACACTGTATTACAATTCTTTTCCCATACATTACACGATTGTATGTCGAATATGCGTTCAATTCTTGACTGTTCTTTTTTAGTTTCTTTTAATTATCTCTTTATTTTAACAATAAAGATATCCTTTTCTGCTTTTTCTTTAATTTCATCCACTGCAACTGGTAATTGCTGTACTATGTTGCACAGAATGTTTTTAATTTTCATCTCGTTCTGTAGCAGTGCTCTGACCGTGTCCGTCATTGCTTCCACATTTTTAGGAATTAATTAACCTACATAATCCATCTGCATGACCTAATTTTGTAGACAGTTGAATTTCCATCATAAAATTATAATTTAATAGGTCGGTACCCCAGCACTGTCATCTGTTATGGGTAGGCATACCTCTAACACTTTCACCCCAGCCCCTCAACCTGCGAAGTCTTACTCTCTGGGTTGAGGTGTCTACTCGGTCTTAACCGAACTTAAGGGAGTGACCATAGGTCCCCTGAGCATCCGTAGATCATTCGACCAGTCTACTGGTTTAATCCTGTTTCCTGCCCACGTTGTGTTTGGTTTGATCCAGAAAGCAGAAGTGATGTTCATCCATTCACGGTCGACTGAAGATGTAGACACGGCTGGAGAGTCTGTGCTAAGAAATTTAGAATGCACCAAAAAAATATATATCTGCAGAAAGCCAGACAAACAACTATTCAATGGTTGAATTGTTACTGTCTTTTATATAGCAGAAAAGAATAGTATAGAAAAGAAACGGGTTACAGAAAAGAAAATAATTGACGTAAAAACTCATACACTGGATTCTAGACAGAGAGAGAGTGGGTTGTGATTAGCTAGTTGTGAAATCATCTCAGAACAACATACGACTCTTGCGGTGGAGAGATAACGATTTCAGTGTGCTGCTTAAAGTTTATAGTTGCGTTCCTCCTTAGCAGCAGTAACAGTAGTAGTAATCTTCGTGGTAGCAGAAGCATCAGTACTTATATTAACAGTACATGTTAGCGTGGGTTTTGTTCCAAATCACTAACATCACTTCCAGTCTCTGATATCTCTCCACCCAACTTGACTGCACTCGACGACAGACAAGCCCAAAAACAACCTTTTGATTATTGTAGCTTGTTCGATGTTTCCGTTTCCAATGGTAGTAATAATAGTAGCAGTAGCAGTCTTAGATTTTTGGAAGAGTAATTCACTTCTTCATACTTATATCAACAAAATATGTTAGCAGGCATTTGGTTCCAATCTCTGACGTCACTTCCAGTCTCCGACCTCTCTCTACCCAGCTCGACAGCACTCTACGGCAGACAAGCCAACCGCTCTGTCAACAGATTTCTGTGCGCATTTATATAGATAAACCTGGCTGATCATAAATCGACCCTTGGCCCACACACGATTATTACAAGTGCTTCTTCAACCAAAAACCTTTAAATTTCAAAGTTTCTCGTAGCCTTAGTAAGCTCTATTTCAAATTTTAACTGATAAAAATTATCTCAATTATCTTCCATTATCTTCCTAATGACCCAATTCCAGATGGGCTAGATCAGATTCCCATCAGTAAACAAAATTGTTCTAATCTAATTTCGCTGTTCAAATCTCCTCCAGTTTCAATAAAAAAAAATATATGTGTGTGTTTGTGTGTTTGCATGATTCTCAAACTCACTCTGTTACATTTCCTCCACTACCCTTCTGTCATTTACTAGTAAATGACACACAAGCTTTCCTATCAACAAAATATGAGAAAACCCAGTCCAACATGCTTCTGACTAGGGTCTACTTAAACATACATCTCTTCCAGCATGCAAAGGTAGAGTTCACAGTTCTTTTTAGGGGTCATTATGCCCATTTACATTTTCATTTTCCTTACGATACATCTGTACATGCAACTTCCGGTTAAAGTTCACTGTTGTGGTGATCTCGTGCAGTAGAACCTTTTTTTTTTTTTTTACTGGAATTCGCAACACTCCTTAGCAATTATTTCAGTCTCATTACAAAAAATTAAAAAAAAAAAAATTTGATTTATTTTGTAAATCTGTCCCTCCGATTTTGTCTCGCCTTCACAACAGGCTTTGTCGAATCTTTTGTTGGTTCAGGTCCTTCCACGATAATCATGGACTCTTCTTCAATATCAGTTAGGGGTCCCAATGCACTCGGGTCGGACCTACCTTGGTAAAGTGCACTAACTGGAATCCCTCCTTCACTCATGCACTCCCGTGCCAGTTTATTCTGCCCAGTCGACAACACTGCACGCCTCTTCAACCACCACTAAACTAGCAAGGCCACGACTATCATTAGTATAATTCCCACAACGGTCAGCCAGGTTATTATAGCAACCAAATTCTCTTTCCAGCCCGAATTCGGCATACCTATCCTATCTAACTCTGACTTCAACCATCCAAGATCAATCTTATTGATTGGCCTTAACAATGCCAGCATCTTTTCTAGTGGCATCTTAGGAATCTCCCTTACAATGGGTTCCCACGATCCCATCCATCCACTGCCATTCGTTCCTAACAGCTCTAACAAAGCCTCATTCTCTTCAAACTTCTCTTAATCGTTCCAGGGTTATTATACTCGGAGACAGGTGTCCCAGTGACAGCATGTCTAATTGTGTTCTCACATGCTCTAACAACACTGTTAAAGAGTGACTTGTTTGACGTACCTTACTCATTATAGCTAATAATTGAAAATACCTTTGCAAGAACCCCTCTAATTTCTGTAATTCGGTTGTTACAGACGTGGTTACCAGGATCACTTCCTTTCTAAAAACCCATAGGTGAGTAATCAACCAATTGATACTCCCTCTATTCTTAGCCAATTCCAGCCTAGTTACATTGAGTATAGATACGCTCTCTTTAACCGACTGAGCCATTGCTTGTTGTCTCTGTTCTACCGCCTCTAATTTCCTCTTAATTAGTCTCACTTTGCCTTCGGAGACTGTACCAAACAACATGCTTAATGCCTTTCCCACTATAGGTAAAACTGCCCTCTTTTGCCTGGTCCGTAACAACTTTATTCCTTTCAAATATTAACTCATATCCTTCCATTGTCTCTCAAGTATTAGGGATTCCTGAGCTAAGGGGTATAATATACGGTGGTACTCCGGAATCTGTAAATAATCTCCGGCGACTTGGGTCCTGGCTGTATCTAGTTTGTCCACTTCGGTCTTCAACTGACCCAGTAACTTATCATACGGCTGCAGGTCTATCACCAAAGTTATCAACAACTTTGATCTAGTTATAATCACTTCGCTAGTCTTCTTAAATACAGTATTCTCACTGTGTTCCCAGGTATTAGCTACCACAACTAGCATTGTCAGTACCACGAGCCTCCTCTTTTCCATGTCTGCAATAATTCGTCTTACTCAATCATTCTCTTATTGTTTTTATCGGGTGGTTACATCTTAGAGCGATACCTCAAGCACTGACCCACACCACCACCAGCGCCGTGCATGCATGGGGACCATCCACACAGTTCATCAGCACTGATGATAAATGCACAGTTAGTCCCAGACCGTCACTCATTCACCACAGCCTCTTTACTGGTTTCACTTAATTCCTAGGCTTGGGCTGCACCGCTCCCCTCAATCGCCGTTTTAGTGGTAATTCCTCATTAACACTAGGTGCTTTTTCAGCCTGCAATTTACTCTGCAATTGAGCTAACGGAATTTCATCTTCTCCCTCCCATTCACTCAGTTCTTCTTCCCTAAGGGTAGGATCAATCCCTGCTTCCTCAGAATGTCCCACTGGGGTCCGACTTACCTCCCTCAGCCTTTGAAGGGTAGTTGGGCTAATTTCAATCTCCTCACTCCCTTCACTTTCACTCTCAGTTTCTAACCCTTCAGGTTCTACCAACGTAGTTTTCCTCAGCCTTTTCTGTTAAGTTTTTGTTTCGGCTCCCTTCCATTCTCCTATTTCAGCTAGCTTTATATCATTCGCATGCACTCTCTTCACCTGTCCGGTCAATTGGTCCCAGATCACAAAGAAAACCGGACACGTCTGCTCCACGATCCTATAGTATGGACTCCATCTCTGGTCCAATTTACCTTCTCTCATGTGTATTTTATAATACACTGGATCACCTATCTGGAAGGGAACTTCTCTATTTTTATTTACCCTATCGTTTCGCCTTTTCTGGGCTCTTTGAATTCTCCTCCTCATATGCTAAAAATGTTATGCTGTTGTTCTAAAACTATTTGGTGATGATCCTCTCCTAAATACTTCCTCCTAGGTCATAACAGATTGTCTATAGGTAAGACTACATCCCTGCCATATATCAAGTAATGAGGGGAAAATTTTGTCGCCTCGTTCATCGAGAATCTCACAGCTGCTAATGCTTGGGTTATGAATAAATTCCAATTTTCCCTATTATCCTTTGTTAGTTTAGCTAACACATCAGCGAGGGTCTTATGAAATCTCTCTACCTTAGCGTTACTTTGGGGGTGATATGGAGAGGTGGTTATGTGCTGTATGTTTAATTCTCCCAACGTCTCTCTCATAATCTGATTCACATTCTCCGATCCATTATCGGTAACCAACTGTTCGGAGGCCCCATACCTAGGGAATATTTCGTTCAGTATTATATCTGACACTGTTCGTGCCTTCTTATCCGGTATGGCAAATGCCTCAGGCCAATTTGTCAGCCAGTCCACAAAACTCACTATGTAAAGATTACCTCTATGTGTTTCTCCATAGGGCCCGGAAATATCCATGCTTACTTTCTGAAATGGATAATTTGGAACATCCGTTTCTAATACTGGGGCAACCCTACTCCTTCGACTCTGTACTTGGCATGTTACACAATATTTTACATGGTTCACAACATCATTAAACAACTTAGGCCAGTAGTAATTTCTCATTATTAATCCATATGTCAATTCCCAGGTGTCCTAACCTCCTATGGTACTGGTCTAGAATTTCAGCTCTCAACTTCTCAGGTATCACAATTTTAAAACTTACTTCCTCATCTCTTCCTGAAAGGTAATACAACACTCCATCATGCACCATATATTTGGAGGTACGCCCTGCCTCTACCCTGGACTCGATAGTTGCTATCTCGCTATCCTCTTGGCTTTGCCTAATAAAATCTCTCCAATGGGGGTCAGAAACAATCTCCATTTCATTCGTTTCCTGATCTTCCCCACCACGTCTCCCCTTCAACACCTGTGAATTGATCACATTAATTTGGAATGCTTTATCATCCACACCCAGCTCCAACGTGACAGATTCGGTCTCTAATTGCTTCGGAATCCTCGATAACAGGTCAGCACAGGTATTATACTTCCCTGCCAAATATTCTATTCTGCAGTTATACCCACTTAACTTCAATGCCCACTGTTGTATCTTCTTATTCGTCCACTCCACCTCTAACAAATATTTGAGGGGTTGGTGGTCTGTTTTAATGGTAAACACAGCCCCACTCAAATAATAATCTAATTTCTGCACAGCATACAAAATGGCAAACGCCTCTTTTTCTATTACTGGCCACCTTTGCTGATTCTCGGAGAGCCAATGAGACAGAAAATAGATCGGCACTTCCTCAGGCACACCCGGTACTGGTCCATCCTTATCGGGACATGGTTGTGTAAGAACCTCCCCGATACACTTATCGCTAGCATCGGTGTACAGCACCATGGGCTTACTCAGGTCTGGGTAGGCCAACAGGGGTACAGCCGTCAGCTGGTCCTTTAGAGCCTCAAATGAATGCTGACAATCCTTGGTCCACTTAAACCTAGCATGCTTCTTAGTTAGAGCTATTAGAGGGCCTGCTAGCCGACTAAATGCTGGTATAAACCTCCGGTAATATCCGATGGCTCCAATAAATCCCCTAATCTCTCTTCTGGTCTTCGGTGCAGGCATATGGCCCTTATAACCTCAATTTTGTCTAAATCCATTTTTATTCCTTCTTTGTCTCTTCTTTCATAAACTGACATTTTGATAATTTTAACTTCAATCCATGTTCCCTTAACCTATCAAACACCTTCTGCAGATGTTTAAAATGCTCCTCTGGTGATTTTGTAAACACCATGATGTCATCTAGATACGCCATGGCAAATGCCTCAGTGCCATTCAATACGATGAACATTAACTGACTAAATACACCCGGGGCGTTTGCCAACCCAAACGGCATAACTCTAAAATTGAAGAGACCCATGTGGCAAGTAAAAGCGGTCTTTTCCTGGTCCTTTTTGCTAAGTGCTACCTGCCAATATCCCAACCTCAAATCCAAGATGGAAAAACATTTAGACTTTCCTAAAAGAGCTAGAATATCATCAATCAAGGGGAGGGGCACTGTCAGCAGTTTTTTAATGGCATTTAATTGAAGAAAATCTACACAAAACCTATGCCCTTCATCTTTCTTTTCAACAATCACTATTGGAAAACTCCAGGGAGATTTGGATCTTTCGATCATCCCTGATTCCATCATTTCATTCACTGTGTCCTCTACCAATTTTCTTTTGTGAATTGGGGTCCTATACGGTCTTAACTTAATAGGTAGGTGATTACCTGTGTCTATCTTCATTTCAACTGTCTCCATCTGTCCCAGTTCCTTATCAGTAATGGCTATTACCTCCCGATTACCGTTCAGCAACCCCTTCAATTTCCTCCCATAACACTCAGGGGCTGTTATATCTTTATCCCTTATTTCATCGCTACCTGTCTTATTCCCAGGCCTATTCTCATTCCATACTCTCACCTGTTCGACTTCTCTCACTGGGCACACCTGTGCCAGCTCCTCTCCCTGCTTTATTTTGATAGTTTTATTGGCAGTATTGGTTAACAGTAAGGGAACGGTCCCCGACCTCTTCATCAACGAATCACACACGGTTATTTCTCCTTCACTATTATCATACCTATCAGTAGGGACCACTTGGTACAGGTCACTATTCAGCACTCCTGTTATAATCTTGCCCTTCCCAGATACAGTAGTCCTAAGGGAAAGCTTTATATCTGTCTGGGTCACCACTGGCAATTGTTCATAATTATCCTCTCCCAATAGTATCTCTACCCCATCCAATGTTAGGGTGGCGGGGTTGAAACGGATCTGTGCCTTATTCTGCTTAAACCAGTCATTCCCCAAAATTAGCTCACCACACAAGTCAGGTGCCACATAAACCTTAAGTTTACCTCTGGTTCTTGCCAACTGGAAAGGTAGCCACATCATACCCTCTATCCTCATCCTGCTACTATCAGCCTGACTTATTAGTAGATCGAGAGAATAAGCTACGTTTTCTCTAGTATTGACAAGGACCTTCACCTTCTTGTCTCCCAGCAACACATTACAGGTGAAGTTTGGCCCTTCCTTCAGCAAACGGTATACCTGTGCTTTTTTCCTTTCCATATGTTCTCTCCCTTCCTCCCGCTTTCTCGATAACCGAGACGTAGGAGTCGGTGAGAGGGGTTCACCTTTTTCCAATTTCTGTCTAGGAGCCCTCCTGGGTGGGGTAGAGCTTGGATGACTCTCTTTTCTCAGACTAGCAACCCATTTCTCCCCTCTATTTGAGTTAGGATTGCTCCATTCGGTGTGGTCCATCTTCCTCCTGCGAGGACATGTTCGTCTCAGGTGACCCACTCCTCCACAGTGCCAACAAAGACCTTCAGACGCCTCCATAGTTTGTCGGACAGTCGTGAGCCCGATACCCAGCATACTTGCAAGTCCAGCACACCAGCCCATATTGGCCCAGTGTGGGCTTGTGAAACCCATAACGTAGATCCCAGGCTCTCTTATTGGGAACTGCCTCAGCCTCCCAGTCCTCTTCCACCTCTTCTTTTGGGTTCCGTATCTGGATCTGCTCCCGGTCCTTCTTTTTCATCACTACTTTGGTCCCCCGGGGGTTCCTACCTACACCCCTCTTATTCTATCCCAGAGTCGTTCGCTGGTCCGAGCCGCCTCTATGGCTGCAGCCAGGCTGACTGGTCCCCCCTTCAGAACATCACTCCTCAGGTCCCTGTCACTCAGCATGTCCACATGCACATCGGCCAACAAGGCCTGAATAGGACCACTGTCCCAAGTCGCCAACTCTGGAAAAGCTAACGCCGCTAACCCCGTGATTCTTTCCCCCAATTCCTCATTAGTCTCTCTTTCTTGTTGCTGCAGCCGGAATAATTTCCTGACTGCCTCAATGGCCATACGCTCACTTGCATATTGCCGCACCAGAGCGGATTTAAGCTCGGTCCACGTCAGCGCCTGGTTTCCTCTGTACCACCCCACTATGAATTTTGGACACCTGCCCTGCTGCGGTGTCGTAAGCTAGGAGCACCATTTCTTGGTCTGAGAGGCCATAGATCACCTGCTTCTTCTGAATGGACAGAATCCATTCATGCAGGTCCACAGGGTTTCCTTTATAAGTAGGTAGCTACCTATCAGCCTCCAGAAACCCATCGATATTTCGGGGACTCTCACGTCCCCAAGGTCATCTGTGGCGTCTGATCCTGCTACGCTCATCCTAGCATCTTGTCAACTACCACTTTCAACGATAGAACGAAAGGAAAAATACTTAACACGGTGGTGGTGCTTCAACTGCGTACAACGTCGACAAAGTTAAAACAAGATCAACAATATTACTGGCAGATCTAAGTGCAATGAGCGAACAAAGGAAACCAAAAAGAGACTTACCTGAGGTCCGCCGCTCCGTGTTTTGTTTCTTTTTCCTCCTTCTTGCTTTCTTCTCTTTTCCTTCTTATGTCCTTTTTAGATCAATATAGTCCAAAGACTAGAGTCCTTTCTGAGAAATGCAACCCTCTCTCCTCTTTCAGATGGCTGTGGTAATTCCCACAAGTCTATCCTGGTCACGGCGACCAGTCTAACACTTTCGCCCCAGCCCCTCAACCTGCGACATCTTATTCTCTGGGTTGAGGTGTCTACTTGGTCTTAACTGAACTTAAGGGAGTGGCTGTAGGCCCCCTGAGCATCCGTAGATCATTCAACTGGTCCACTGGTTTAATCCTGCTTCCTGCCCACGTTGTGTTTAGTTTGATCAAGAAAGCAGAAGTGATGTTCATCCATTCACGGTAGACTGAAGATGTAAACACGGCTGGAGAGTCTGTGCTAAGAAATTTAGAATGCACCAAAAAAAATATATATCTGCAGAAAACCGGACAAACAACTATTCAATGGTTGAATTGTTACTGTCTTTTATATAGCAGAAAAGAATAGTATAGAAAAGAAACGGGTTACAGAAAAGAAAATAATTGACGTAAAAACTCATACACTGGATTCTAGACAGAGAGAGAGTGGGTTGTGATTAGCTTGTTGTGAAATCGCCTCAGAACAACATACGACTCTTGCAGTGGAGAGATAAAGATTTCTGTGCGTGGCTTAAAGTTTATATTGCGTTCCTCTTCAGCGGTAGTAACAGTAGTAATCTTCGTGGTAGCAGAATCATCGGTACTTATATTAACAGTACATGTTAGCGAGGGTTTTGTTCCAAATCCCTGACGTCACTTCCAGTCTCCGATATCTCTCCACCCAGCTCGACTGCACTCGACGACGGATGAGCCCAAAAACAACCTTTTGATTATTGTAGCTTGTTCAATGTTTCCGTTTCCAATGGTAGTAATAATAGTAGCAGTAGCAGTCTTAGATTGTTGGAGGAGTAATTCACTTCTTCATACTTATATTAACAAAATATGTTAGCGGACATTTGGTTCCAATCTCTGACGTCACTTCCAGTCTCTGAGCTCTCTCTACCCAGCTCGATTGCACTTGACGGCAGACAAGCCAACCACTCTGTGAACAGATTTCTGTGCGCGTTTATATAGATAAACTAGGCTGATGTTAAATTGACCCTTGGCCCACACACGATTATCACGAGTGCTACCTTCAACCCAAAATCATGTGAATTTCAAAGTTCCTCATAACCTTAGTAAGCTCTATTTCAAATTTTAACCGATAATAATTATCTCAATTATCTTCCATTGTCTTCCTAATTCCAAATGGTCTAGATCAGATTCCCATCAGTAAACAAAATTGTTCTGATCTAATTTCGCTGTTCAAATCTCCTCCAATTTCAATAATAAAAAAAAATATATGTGTGTGTGTGTGTGTTTGCGTGTGGTTCTCAAACTCTCTCTCTGTTACATACCTTTCTTTGAACCATATATTGAGAATAACTGTTTAAGGTCTATTTACAATGTGAAATTTCTTTCATGAATGAATTTATGGAATTTTTCATAACGAATATGATTGCTAGAGCTTCTTTTTCTATCTATCTATTCTCTGCTGGTAGAAGTGAACATGAGGCATGAACAAAAGCTTTCATTTTACCACTGTTTTATTTGTGTAAAATCACCACTCCAACATAGTAATCACTAGCATCAGACGGTACTACAATTTATGCTTTTAGATTGTAGTGCACTAGCAATAAATCAGACATAAGACTTTTTTATCTTGTCAAACACTTTTTGACATTTATGATCCCAAT
Source organism: Acanthosepion esculentum (assembly GCA_964036315.1). Taxonomy (NCBI): domain Eukaryota; kingdom Metazoa; phylum Mollusca; class Cephalopoda; order Sepiida; family Sepiidae; genus Acanthosepion; species Acanthosepion esculentum. The sequence continues at coordinate 1,141,481 of OZ038483.1, read as the reverse complement.
TCTACTTTACTCCTTTTTTCAGTAGATTGTTAAGTCAAGCTGTCAGATTATGTACCAGATGTAAGAGCAACATTGTCTAAATCGTATAACAGCATGCGATAATTGTCCATCCCACAAAATGTTTAATATCTAAAAAAAAAAAAAACTGAACTAATTGAGCTTGAATTTGTATTCTCTTAGTTTTTGCATAATTGTTTTTGATATGCCGAACCAAATCACAGTCTGCCAGCATGGTATTCATGGCTTGTTGAAAAATAGCTGGTGCCATCTTTGTACCAAAAGGAGGTTGATTAAATTTCTATAATCCACTGTGCATATTTATGGTTGTTAATTCAGAACATTGATTTTCAATCTGAATTTGTAAATATGGTTCATCGAGATCCAGCTTTGAAAATATTTTTCCCCCATTCAATTTCAAAAATATTCCTTCTTGACTTGGTAATGGGTAATTGTGTGTTTCAAGACAACTATTTAATCCAGTCAAGAAATCTGCGTAAACACAAATTTTGTCATTTCTTTTTCTTTATGTACACCACTGGTGAAGCCCATTTCAAATGGTCTATTTTCTACAATACACCAATTCTTTCTAGTCTGCCCAACTTTTCATTTACTTGTTCTAGTGCTGTGAATGGTACACTCTGTTTTGGTTTAAAATGCTGAAGACTTTTTTACTTGAAAATTTGTCTTGAATTTTGAACACTAACCCAGTTCATTAGACAAAAAAAATCAGGTAAACATTTTTTAATTCTTCCTTAAGATTTTTGCTTTAACTTTTTAAATTGGTCGCATGCACACTTACATTTTTACAATAAGTGTTTATCGGAACAATTGCACAGTTCAAATAGAGTTCCATCGAGTCCATACTGAATAGATTCATCACATTTCTTAAACTTTTATTTTCAACTGCTTATTTCAAAAATAAACATCACATATTAATTCTCCGCACCCAAAATAATTTCTTGCCAGAAACTGAGGTTGCGACTTATTAAGTCCTTTTTAATAAAGGTTTCTAATTTCATTCCATGTTTCATTTACTATTGAAATGTCATTTCCCGTATCTAGTAACATTTTTACTCACACATTATTCATTTACACATTAACAAATTTTCTTTTGTTTCACATACCTATTTTTTCCATCGCAATTTCTTGGTTTAGTTCTGCAGTGTGATTTCATGTCCTTTTTTACCACAGTTATAGCATTCTGCATTTGTGTCGTGCCAAAACTTTTTTCTCGCCAGAATCCTTCATGCATATTTACAAATCTACCATTCTAAAGAAAGATCTGCAATGTAATCGATACTTATTTGGCATCTCAACTTCAGTCCCTTCCTCACTGACGTGACGTGGCTTCCCTGTCTTTTCTACAAATATTTAGATTTGTCAAGTAGTTATTTGGGTGAGGAAATGGCTTGTAAATTTTAAAGCCTCCAAAACGAAACAGCTCTCATTTAACCAACATAGAGAAACTTTCCTGCCCGCCATCAGTATGGCTGATGCTAGACCCCTGGAGAGCAACAACCTGCGCCTTCTTGGCCTCACGTTTTCAACTGATCTGAAATGAAACAATTACATTGAATAGCTGTGCATCTACTGCAAGGAAAGTAGGGTCACTGTGTTATGCCAGAAGTTTTTTCTTGTCAAAGTCTATCTTTGCATCTTTACACTTCTACCATTCGTCTGTGCATTGAGTACTGTTTTGGTGCTGCTGTTATTCATCTTGAGATTCTTGACAAAATACAAAGAAGGATCTGCAAAGTAACTGACCTGGCCTCTCAACTTCAGTGATTTTCTCACTGACTTGATGTGGCTTTTCTACAAATATTTTCTCTTACAAGCTTTTTACCCTGATGCCCCAACTGCATGAATTTAAGCGTGCTACAAGATTGGCATGTAGGCCCCACCCTTTTACTGTTGAAAGAGTTAAATGTGACCACCACTTCTACTCTAACAGTTTCTTTTCTTGCACATCCCACCCTTCCATTTACTTGCTTCCCTGATAAACTACAATTTTTTAAAATTTAAATGCAATGTCCATTGCCATCTTCTATCTTCTTGAATCCTATTCATCTTTTATCCTTTCCTCGATCCCCTCCACTATACCCAGTCTTTTCTCGCACTTTCACTCTCTGTAATCCCCTGCATACTAGTGGCATTCCTTCCTTGCTTGGGGTGAAATGATTAAAAAAAAAAAAATACTTTCAAGCGTCTTTAGTCACTATCAGAAACAATGTTATCAGTGGCATAGAAAACAATTTTCTTAGCTTCATCCTAGCATTTGTAAAGATAATATATTTCTAAATTAAATATATACATTCTGTATAAAAATGTCATCATGCTTAAATTCTTACTGTTTTCACAAATTCCATCTTACATACTTTATTTGGATATTTCATACATATTTTATTATGTGCGTGTGTCTGTGCGTATATATACATTACATATATATATATATATATATATATATATATATATATATATATGCTTGTCTCTCTCTTTCTCTCTGCTACACATGCATACACAAACATTATACAGAGAAAACCTTCAAAATAGTGTAAGCGCATAAGCAATGATACAGACATCTGGAAGCTAAAAAGTGATATCTCCCCCCCCACACACACACACACACTAACACAACATTTTCAGCTGCCTTAGAACGAAACATGTTCCAGTTGTCAAATGTTGACAACAAACCACAGCTGGATAAAGAATTCCATCTCCAAGTAGACTTTATTTTCCACTGTCATTGCCACTATGCTTACTGTTTGGGATATTTTAATAAAACAATTCATTTCTGTTGACGTTATTATGTGAATATTATTTTATACAGAAGAAATAAATGAAATAATTTGATTTGAGGAAATTGTTCAACCACACACACACACACACACACAAATACATGCACACAAAAGCCATGAAAAGCAGCATCTAAAAACATTTTGCTGAATGCCAACAGAAAAAAAAAAAAAGAAATTCCATACAACATTGCAAGCAAAGCAAAACCTAAAAAAGGCTGAGACATGAAAGAAGGGTTAAAGGATGAAAGTTAAATTCAAGGTGACAAGGCGGTAGGAGCTGGCATGCAATGAAATGATAAACCAACAAGAAAAATACACCCATCCCCAATCATTGCTACCAGGCAATCCCTCTTCTCTTTACTTGTTAGTAAAATAGTCAATGACTCTTGTCAGAAGACTTCAAAATACATTAGACAAAAGGCACAGATATAAAGTTGATATTGTGGATTTTACAGATATGCAAATGTATTGAGTGTTTGAAAAAAGAAAGACTGTAATACCAAAGGGAGGAACTACAAGTTTGAAATCCTTTCAGCCAATGAACATGAGAAGCAAAACTGAATTGACAGAGAGGGAACCCCAGGCAAATAGACAGAGACAGTTTTTGGTTAAGATATAAAGGCAATCATTTTTCCACAGCTTCCTATGTGCAAACTGTACATTGCCAAAATTATTCTTGGGAAAAATAGTGGACTAGTTTCCTTTTACCTTTTTTCATATGTCAGTGCCACTGAGTATTTTATTTATTCTCAGAAATTATTCTACATTTACTTTATTGGCAAATTGTGTTAACATTTTTAATGGATTTTTCTGTCTTAAATATATTTTAACTACTTACTATTCATTGCCCTCATAAAATCATTTTTCCAGTGTTGCTTTATCAACAATAAATTATATATATATATATATATATATATATATATATATATATATATATATATATATATATATAAAAGTGGACATGGAAGTCAGCACTTAGAGGCGACAGTCTGTTTCATGCTAGTGCAATCGTCAGACGACTAGTGCTGTTATTTTTCTCGGCTATTTATATAAGGGTCAGTGGTGCATTATGGGTAGTCTATTTTGGCGGTTACTTTTACCGGAAGTCGCTTATTTGTTTATTTATTTATGTCAAATTATTTTGCTTGTTTTTTTGTTTGTTTTTTATTTTTATTTTTTATCTTATATTTATTTTTTTTATTTTTATTTTTTGATCGGTGTTTATGGTTAACGTAGTAAAAATTTGTTTATATAGCTTATTGTTGGTAGTCTATAATGGCCGTCATTTACCGGAAGTCGCTTGTTCACTTATTTATTTGGGTCAAATTGTTTTGCTTGTTTTTATTTATTTTCATTTTTATTTTTTATCTTATATATTTGTTTATTTGTCATTGATTAAATCTATTTGTCGAATTTTGGGGTGTGATGTTGTGGTTTGTTCTGACAATTATTTTGGTGGGAACAGTTTTTTATTTTATCTATTTAGGTTGGTTATCTTTATTTGTTTTTTCTAAACGGCTAGTTTATCATAATCGGTTGTTAGTTTATTTATATATTTGGATGTATTTAGATCGATTTATTATACTTGTTGTTATTTATTTGTTATACTATATATTTTTGGCTTTCCGTTTTTAAGTAACGTAGTATATTATCTTTTATTAATGTTTTTTTAATTATTTATATAACAGTTATAACTTTCGTCCTTTCTTTTGTTTTGATTTTATTTCGCATATTCTAACAGGTGTGGTTTTGTGATTTGTTTGGAGTAACTTATTTTGCTTATTTTATTGTTGTTTGTTTATATATTTATTTATTTTTCTATTTTAAGTTACGTAGTAAAAATTTGTTTTCATGTCTGCATTTTGAGATTAGCTCGGATCTTTTATTTAATAATTTATTTTGATCTGGGAAGGTAATGATAGCTATTTTTTCCTCCAAGCAAAGTTTGCAAATTTTTGATAGGTTGTTGTAGGCTGATGATTTTTTCCTTATTTTCCAAGATATTTTTGGTGTGGTGTGTGTTTTGTTTTTTATTTCCCAGATATACTTAGAAAGCATTGTGCTGTTCGCATATTTACTATTTGTGAAAGACATTTTGTGTACATAATTTCTTTGTTTCCATGGTCCTTCGGTTACTCCTATGTATACTTTTTCTTCATTATCTGCTGATTTTATCGTGGCTTGGTAGATTACGTTGTTTTGTAAACAATTACCGTTTAAGGGACATTCGTTTTTTATTCTGCAGTTGCACGTGGGTTTAATTTGTTCGTGTGGTTTGTTAATAATTTTCCTGTTGTGCTTTTTTATTATTTGTGCCATGTTCTCGGTGCAACTGTAGCTGATTTTTACTGTGTTTTTGTTGAATATTTTGTGTAGGGTGCTTGATTCTGGGAAGTGTTTGTGTAAAAGTTTGAAGAATATTTTTCCTACGTTTGTTTTTACGTTTTTGCTGTACGGTGGGTTGAACCATATGATATTTCTTTTCCTGTTGGTCTTTTTTGTGTTCTGTGGTGAGTATGTGAGTGTTGCTGGGAATCCGCTATCTTTTAGGGCTGTTTCGTAGTCTTTCTTAGCTTTGTTAAATATAGATTCATCGGAAGAATTGTCGGAAATCCTGCGGTTAATCGATTTTGGTATCTGTTTGATTATAGAAGGCGGGTGGTTGGAGTATATGTGTATGTACTGTGGTTTATCATTCGGTTTTCTGTATGGTTTGTGTGTGCCTTTTCTTAGGTTGAAGGTAACATCTAGAAAATCTACTTCGTTTAGGTTAGCTTTTATATCTATCTCGAATCCGTTATCTTTGAAAATTTTAATTATTGCTTTTCTAGTTTTATCTGTGTTTTGTTTGTTGCAGTTTCTTAAGATTATGAGACCGTCATCCCTGTAGAGCCCTGTGTCATTTCTATCTATTATTTTGCTTAGTTCGTGTAGTAAGTAAATACCTACGATTTCGCAGATCAAAATAAATTATTAAATAAAAGATCCGAAAAGACATGAAAACAAATTTTTACTACGTAACTTAAAATAGAAAAATATATAAACAAACAACAATAAAATAAGCAAAATAAATTACTCCAAACAAATCACAAAACCACACCTGTTAGAATATGCGAAATAAAATCACCACAGAACACAAAAAAGACCAACAGGAAAAGAAATATCATATGGTTCAACCCACCGTACAGCAAAAACGTAAAAACAAACGTAGGAAAAATATTCTTCAAACTTTTACACAAACACTTCCCGGAATCAAGCACCCTACACAAAATATTCAACAAAAACACAGTAAAAATCAGCTACAGTTGCACCGAGAACATGGCACAAATAATAAAAAAGCACAACAGGAAAATTATTAACAAACCACACGAACAAATTAAACCCACGTGCAACTGCAGAATAAAAAACGAATGTCCCTTAAACGGTAATTGTTTACAAAACAACGTAATCTACCAAGCCACGATAAAATCAGCAGATAATGAAGAAAAAGTATACATAGGAGTAACCGAAGGACCATGGAAACAAAGAAATTATGTACACAAAATGTCTTTCACAAATAGTAAATATGCGAACAGCACAATGCTTTCTAAGTATATCTGGGAAATAAAAAACAAAACACACACCACACCAAAAATATCTTGGAAAATAAGGAAAAAATCATCAGCCTACAACAACCTATCAAAAATTTGCAAACTTTGCTTGGAGGAAAAAATAGCTATCATTACCTTCCCAGATCAAAATAAATTATTAAATAAAAGATCCGAGCTAATCTCAAAATGCAGACATGAAAACAAATTTTTACTACGTAACTTAAAATAGAAAAATAAATAAATATATAAACAAACAACAATAAAATAAGCAAAATAAGTTACTCCAAACAAATCACAAAACCACACCTGTTAGAATATGCGAAATAAAATCAAAACAAAAGAAAGGACGAAAGTTATAACTGTTATATAAATAATTAAAAAAACATTAATAAAAGATAATATACTACGTTACTTAAAAACGGAAAGCCAAAAATATATAGTATAACAAATAAATAACAACAAGTATAATAAATCGATCTAAATACATCCAAATATATAAATAAACTAACAACCGATTATGATAAACTAGCCGTTTAGAAAAAACAAATAAAGATAACCAACCTAAATAGATAAAATAAAAAACTGTTCCCACCAAAATAATTGTCAGAACAAACCACAACATCACACCCCAAAATTCGACAAATAGATTTAATCAATGACAAATAAACAAATATATAAGATAAAAAATAAAAATGAAAATAAATAAAAACAAGCAAAACAATTTGACCCAAATAAATAAGTGAACAAGCGACTTCCGGTAAATGACGGTCATTATAGACTACCAACAATAAGCTATATAAACAAATTTTTACTACGTTAACCATAAACACCGATCAAAAAAAAAAAAAATAAATATAAGATAAAAAAAATAAATATAAGATAAAAAATAAAAATAAAAATAAAAAACAAACAAAAAAACAAGCAAAATAATTTGACATAAATAAATAAACAAATAAGCGACTTCCGGTAAAAGTAACCGCCAAAATAGACTACCCATAATGCACCACTGACCCTTATATAAATAGCCGAGAAAAATAACAGCACTAGTCGCCTGACGATTGCACTAGCATGAAACAGACTGTCGCCTCTAAGTGCTGACTTCCATGTCCACTTTTATATTTACACACGCTCTATCTCTGATATTGAGCACTTTACCCCATAAATATAGCACACTTTAAGACTATATTTCTTCATATATATATATATATATATGTGTGTGTGTATGTGTGTTGCAGAAGGGGTCCTAATCCATTCTCAGGTGTTATATTAACATTATGTAGAATTGACCCTAGGTTCACCACTTTGCCACTTATAATCCTACCCAAAATATCACATTATATCCACCTTGTGATGGCTGCTCTTTCTGTCAGTAGCTATCAAGTGTTTACTTTATCTATCTGAACAATCAGGGCTAACAGAGCATTTGCCAGTGAAAAGAACAGTTGTAGAATCAATCTCCATGCATTACATTTTGCCTCTTTCATTCAATTTTCCTTGTGGTGGTGGGGGGCCTAGTAATCAACCAGACATCACGTCTTGCCACTTGATTTTCAACACTTCCTCACTGCTACAATGCTTGAAAAATGTCCAAATCAAATATCATCAAAAGGTAAAATAAATGTTAAAAATACTCAATGTGATATACAAACTCTTTTCATACATTTTTTTTATATATTTTGCTCAAAAATTGCTTTTTATGAGAAGTTTCCTTTCATAGACTGGGAAACCACAAAACAGTAAGGTTTTCAAAAGTGCAAACAATAACTTACTGAGAATGTAAGACTGAATGTCCATGGAGTGGTAGGTTTTTCTGCATGAGAGTAGTAGATAAAGTAGACGTCTTGGTCAATATCACTTGGGAGTTTGGCCAATCTGGGTGGGTCATCACTTAAAGACCAACGGACAAGAGGACTATCAGCATGAGGTGAGACGAAAGCAATTATGTGATCAGGACCTTGGGGGGAAAAAAAAAAAAAAAAAAAAAAAAAAAAAATCAACTGATATCAATATCTTAACAATTAAAAAGATTGTTCAACAACATGGACAAAATTTCCAGGTCAAAATTTTCTATTTGTCACAATCAAAAATCACAAAAACCGTATAACGCTAATTTACACACACACACACACACTGACACACACACTTATTCTTTCCTAGAGACATTCATTTCATTTGTGATAAAAACAAACTAGTTATTTATATACAAGAAAAGGTTTCATTGGAGAGTTAGCATTTGTTTTGTTTTTTTGTAGAATCAATCTTTGTATTCTTTATATTTTTGTAAGTAGAAGACAAACAAGTCCACATTAGCTTGAAAGTAAATTTTATTAAGGAAAAAAAAGACAACTTTGGGAAGTGAAAAAATAGCATTTCTAAAAGAATTTAAACAAGAGACTCTGTTGAACAGAGTCATGTTATCTCAATTGATATCATCAATGGACAGTCAACAAGTCTTAACACTCCTTAATCAAATAGGAGCTTTGAAATGAAAAGAAAATACAAAATTTGGAGAGGGGACAGTTTTTTTGTTGTTAAAATTTAGAAAATAACAAAATAAATCTGAAAATAATTCTGAAAAAACAAAAAAATAAATTGAAATTAAAAGATTAATAGACAAGATTTTGTTCATTCTGAAATTGTTAGCTTAGAAAAGATTTACGTTCGAGCAAAGATACTTGTACAAGTTTCACTTTTTCATTTTCTGAATCATTATCCACTTAATAAAAATGATGTAAAGCACATAACCTCTGCCAATACAACTGTCACTAAAAGGGGAAGTAACTAAAAATTCATAGATAAAGAAGGAGTTGGTTAGCTTACTCAAGATTGCAGATTACAGTTCCAATTGGATATGAGTAAAATAACAAATACTTGCTGGTCTCCAAAGCAACAAGCAATGACTTTTCTTATATGTCAAAATTGAAATAGTCAGTAACTAAAAAGTGACACTTACCAGTCACTTCAAAAGTAAGTTCAACCTCACGAATTGCTGACATCCTCTTACTGACCAGGTTGACTTGAACAGATGGAGCTCGAACTTCAGCATCAATTGGAACATATGCAGTTGTTCTGAAATGAAGATAATCTCAATGAAGATAACAAGCTAAACTTTTTCAAGTTTTAATTTCCAAATGAAGTGAAAAATTGAAATTTTTTAAATAACAAAAATCTTTAACTTCAAAGCATAAAAAATAAATTACACACACACACACACACTTTCAGATAATTGATTAGCAAACAAGAAAATCTGGTTAATTTTGTTGGCATTTTCCATTTTTGTTACCATCATCAATTTAACTTTTTCACTGGTCACGATTCACATTTTTCAAGGCTCTCACTTTGAATCGGGCTTAAATTTGCCATTTTAATAATCAAACTAAAAGCTTTATTTTCTTATTTATTCTCTAACTAAACAAAAAAATTTTTTAAAAATGTAAAACTAAAACTTTTATTAATCTATATTGAAAATTGATTCTTCAAATTTCAAATTCAATTGATGCAAGAATTAACTTTTCAGTACACTCTCATAGTTAAGCAGTTCCAGTACTGAATATGAAAATCATGATTGTGGTATGCAGTTGACTGTGAAATTTTTAAAAAAAGAGATCACTCCAAGAAGATCACTAATTAAACACAGACATTTTTACCAGTATATTTTTACTTAATGTAGCCTATTGCTATGATTGTAGATCCATCTTCATAGCATGACACAAGAATGCAAGCTCCAAAGGACAATTAGCTTAATAAGCCACATAGCCCCACTAATAATGTGAATTCTGATGAATAGACCACAAAGCAGTAGTAAACCAGAAATAGGACAACAACAATGCAACTTTGTCAAGACACTGGCACAAGAAATGTCATATTTATGATCAAAATTATATCAGAGAGAGCAATACAAATGCAGGAGAATGTTTTAGAGATTATGAAAAAAAAACAAGAATTTGATAAGGTATGGTGTAACAAGGCAGTGGCCCAGATTGTGTAGGACTAGTGGATGGAAAGTTGTGATTGACTTGAGGTATTGAGACACTTAATAATTCTGAGTAGAGATATTGGTCAGAGAACAATATGGGAAAAAGGTTAATCGAATGGGACTCCGATGGAAAAATGTCTGGTTTAAAAATATTAATTTAAACCTATAAAATAATTATAAGGAGGGCCTTGGAAGAGTTTAAACTCAAATTTTAACTAAAACTTAGTAAGATTCAGCATAACTGAAATCCTTGGCCCAACTCCATAAATTCCACAGGTTTTCAGTCACTTAAGTTTATGTTTATTCAGCAACCTATTCATTGTATTTGCATTAATTTCAATGTAATTTGGTAAACTTAGAAATCCAGGCCAAAATTGAAAAGTATTTTATGGTTAGCCATCTGGTTTTCTAACAGGAGGTTCTTTGTTCAAGAAACTAATTAATCATGCCGAGTTCAGGTTTGTAAGCCTATATAAGCGAAATATGCATGTGCATAAATCAGGCAGTTGCCCAGAACTGTCAAAGTGAGCACATCACAGAGAAGTCGCTTTTGGAGGGTCCCACCCAAGTACTTCATCCACCATAGAAGTCAATTACTGCAGAGACATTAACATTCATGCATGTTAATGCAGGGTGATCCAACTGAAAGAGGTGTAATGTGCCCAACAAAAGAAATGACACTGTTTAAAAACATATCAGATGAAATGTAAAAATATCGTACAACAGCTAATATCTTTTTATTTCTTTCTTGTTAAATTTGAGGCACTTAAGAGACACATATGTTCTAAGAGTTGCATGAATACCAATATTCATGCCAATAGATGAAAATAAATACGGTTTAAAAAATAAATGGATGGTTTACTCAAATATGAGTATCCCCCTAAAAATAACATTTAAGCGATAAAAATACATATACAGTGGGGGAAACAAATATTCGTACACATAAATTTTGAATTTATTGCATTTCCAACTCATGAATAAACATACTTTTCATATAATTAACAGTACAGAGATGCATAATAATTAAATATGCATAGAAAACAGAAAAAATTTTGATTTAATAGAAATAAATCCCAATTCATTTTAATGGATGCACAAAGTATTTGTACAATCCAAAGTTCATATTTTAAAACTTTTAAATTGCTTTAATACTCTAGATTATTCAAGTGGAATATTCTAGAATGTTCCAATAATGTTATCAGTAGTTATTTTTAGCCTAAAAAATACAAACAGAATATTCTGTAATTGATATTTGTGCATGAAGGTTTTCATCATGGCAAGAGGTAAAGAGCTGACAAATTTGCAAAAATAACTGATTGTTAAGCTCTGGAAAGAAGGTAAAAGTTGCAGGTAAATCTCAGAGAACCTGAATATTCCATTTAATACCATTAGTTCATTCATTGAAGGTATAAAAAAAAATCAAAACTGTTTAAAACCACTGAAGAACAGGTGATCCATGGAAGATTTCTTCAAGAACTTCGAGGAAATTAATGTGTCAAATTAAACAAAATCCAATGTCAATCCTCAAGTGTTGCAAGATGATTTGCCTTTATCAGGAATCTGTGTTACTAAACGGACAAAAAACAATGAAATTCGTAGGAACAATCTAAAGTCACACTTTCCTTGGATAACTCCATTGCCATTGAAAAGACAAAGAGATACCAGGTTGAAATTCGTTCATGAACATGCGGATAAGGAAAAATCATATTGGAAAAGAGTATTATAGACAGATGAAACCAAATTTGAGTTCCTTGGACATAATTCTAGAAATCATGTATGGAGGAAAGATGACAATGCCTTCAAACAAAAGAACACAGTTCCAACAGTGAAATTTGGTGGTGGCAGCATTATGGTTTGGGGTTGTTTGTCTGCAAAAGGCTCTGGCAACATATCGGTAATAGATGGTAGAATGAATTCCGCAGCATATCAAAATATTTTGGAAGCAAATTTAATGATTTTGGTTGAAAATCTTGAACTTCTTCCCAATTGGATTTTCCAACAAGATAATGATCCTAAGCACACTGCAAAATCTACAAAGAAATAGCTTGCTGAAAATAATATAAATATCCTGAAATGGCCAAGTCAGTCCCCACATTTAAACCTAATCAAGAATCTGTACCGTTATTTAAAAATTCAAATCCAATCGAGGGCTCCAGCAAACATCCTGGACCCGAAAACCATATGCGAAGAAGAATGGAACAAAAATACCAACTAAAATTTGAAAATCATTAATTGAGAACTACACGAGGAGGTTGGTTGCTATAGAAGTGAATAATGGCTATTCTACAAAATATTAAATGAAGATTACATATTCTTTCTTGTATTGTACAAATACTTTTTCACCCATTAAAATGGATAAATGAGATTTATTTCTATTAAGTCATTTTTTTCTGTTTTCTATGCATACTTCATTATTATGCATCTGTGTACAGTTAATTATATGAAATTTGTTGAAAATACAATAAATTAAAAATTTGTATGTGTAGAAATATTTTTCCCCCACCACTGTATGTATGTATGAACGGATGTATTACAACTGGCAATGTTTCTATATCATTACAGCCAAACATATTAAACAGCTTAAACAAAATGAAGTTTATTGTCAGCACCCTTTTTATAAAAAAAAAAAACAGAACAGTAAGTAGATTAAAAAAAAACAATTGTTTCTTCCAAGCCAAAATTACATTTTAATGGTTGAACTATCTTAAAAAACTTTCTGAAAAATGTAGAATTTTGTTCTTCATCAAAAGAAAAAGCATTAATCATTTGTCATTCACAAGTGGATTCAATAAAAAACATGAAGCGTGTAAAACTTGGCTGCAAAAGCATTTGTTTCTTATAGTGATAAACACTTCAATATAAAAACAGCATCATTTTGACTTTTTCATTACTATTTACAATTCATAACTTACATAAGGAGAGACAGAAGCAACAATGAAAAATATCAGTTTCAAATTATGTTAAGCAACCATAAAAGAAATTCATTTTTTATGAACAATACATCAACATTACAGAAATTCTTTCATAGAACTGAGAAACAAATAATCACCTATTTAAAAATGTAAATAAAAAATTGTTTTTCTTCATAGATTATTCCAGGCTCTTAAGTTGTTTTTAGATTCCACAAAAACTTTCATCATTTATTTTCTTCATAGTTTTTATTACAATGTTTCGTTTTTTTTCTTTTTGAAAATTCCATCTTCTGCCACTTGTACACAAACTAAAAGAAGTAACTTCAGAAGAGGAAAGAGCATCTTCTATCATCGATACCTTTCACCATTACATTATCAAAATTGTCATAGACAGGTTTTCTCTTTCAGTCACATGGCTTTCTTCCAACTTTATTCCAAGCTGTATTGTTGACTACTCAATAGTCATAATGTAAGTAATAATCTTAAGCTGTTTTCTTTTCAGACGATGTTTTCTTGTATTTTGTTGCTAAACTGTTAAAAATACACACGGACAAATTTTTTAAAAATCATCTTTGACTTCCAATGTCAAGCAGAATTTAAGATTTTTTGAAACAGCTTTAAAAATATCAAAATCAAATACTTTTTTTTAATTAAAAAAAAAATGAAGATTTTTGTCAAAAGCAACGACAAAAGATTTCCCAGATTTTCTCAAATTTGTTCATTTTAGATAAGTCCTTTCCAAATCATATGAATAATTGATTCCATGAATTAGAAGATTGTCAGCTCTCATGCTAACTTGATAGCGTTTTTAGAGAAAAAGGTGTTAGTTAGCAGGCAGCACCCAACTCCTCTCCAAGTAAAGTGACACCAGGAACAAGCAAGAATCCATCCTCTTTTATACAAAAAATTAAAAGAGGAATAAACAAAAATAATAAAAAGTCACAACATATTAGTGAAAATGTTCAAAAGAAAAAAGTCACACAGAATTGGAAAGACACACTGTATTGATTCTCAGAGTATCATCAAACAACAATTTCATATTAAAAATACCACAGTAAAAATAAATTTTATAAATGGCTGCATGCTCAAAGATAATATAGAAAATGAAAAGGGAATTGAAAAATAAGTCAATTTCATGATGTTTTAATTGACTTAACAGTTTGTATTGAAAAGACAAAATCTCAGTGATATATATCTCTTACAAACATTACTGCAAATGTTAAAAATACACTTGTATGCTTTTGTTACTCTGATAGAGAGGTACAGAACAGAGGATGGATCTCCAGTGATAAATTTCAACTCATAAGCAATTCAGCTGTAAGAACACGAAATACACCAAAAAGAGAAATGGCGTGGAAGGTGATAGACTGGAGCAAAAAAAAAAAAAACTTTAAATATGCCACTTATCTGATAACAACTTCCCAAAAACCCAATCAACATCTGCAAGTTACTTGTGAAAAGCAAAAAATATTAAAAGCAAAAGTTATAAAAAGCAAACAATTTACACAATAAAAAAGAAAATCATTTAAGAGGCAATATGGTAAGCATTTTTGATCTGAAACCATCAATAAAAATATTTGTAAGAAAACAAGAAAAATTAACTAAAAAAAGAAAATTGTTATAAAAAATTAAAAACTGTAAAAATGAGAATTTACAACCAAGATACAAACATCAATCTTTGCCAGTTTTTTCAGCAAAGTCTACTTTACTCCCACCATTTTATAGCATGTGTAATTTTAGAAACATTAAAAAACTGCTTAAAAATTTAATATGATAAGTCAATGTCTTATATTCATTATGTCTTTTATAAACACGTGTGCAGGAATAAAAGTACATGGGCAGAGTACCTTAAATCATATACTCAATTTTCTAAAGGAAATTCATATCACTTGGCTAAATGATGTAAAAAAAAAAAAAAACATTAGTTAACAGGTTAGAGCCTTTTCAAAAATGGAAATCAATACTTTGTGAGCATCAACTAAGAAGCCTGACCAACGTGTGATACTATCTTTGACAAGCAAATACTTTTTACTATGAGCATTGTGAGTTCTAATTTGCAAAGCTCTTTTCTGAATTTTTTTTTTTATCTCAAGTTTCAAAACAATGCAATCACAAAATACAAAAGCTGTTCAAATACTTAACAAAAGAAATGAACAATGCAAACAATTTTTCTTATTTGTATTTTATTGGTGTTTCCCTTCAATGGAGGGTAAAGATTGAGATAATACATAGCTTCTTTGTGGAGCTGACATGATTAAAAACCAAATGAAACATGTAATATTAGCAATATGTGTTTAGACTTGGACATTACAATAAAACTACCACTTAGTGTTCAGTGATAGGATTTTGATATGACACTGAAACTATTGCTATTATCAAGAGAAAGCAAACTTACCTGTAGTCAATGATCCATATGAAGGGGTACAAGTAAGGCCAACCACAATAGGGTCCTTCACATTTCATGGGTTGAATGTCTTTTAAGTAATCGGGCATTTCTTTCTGGATTCCTTTCAATCCTGAATAATCCAAAGTTATAAACCAGAGACCACTGTCTGCTTTTGTTATGTTGCCATTCTGGTCATGGAATTGTCTTCTGATATGCTGAGAAAAGTGCACAAGAAAAATAACTCAACAGTTTTTTATGGTTTCAATTTACAAGAATTTATTCAGGAAAATATTTTCTTCATGCAAAAAAAAAAAAAAAAATGAAATATAAGTTATTACAGGGTAAATGTAGTAAACATCAAACTTTCTGTGAAGAGGAAATTATTTATCAATTTTTTCCCACATGAGTCAATCATTAGAATCCACAAGAGGTGCTTTACCCAAAGTCATAACCCCTCAGTTTTATCTTTCAATACACAATTAATTTTTTATCATTACCTGATATTTTATGATTTCTATTATTTTATTCATTCATTCATTTTTTCTTCCCATGTTTTTGTACTTATCACATTTTTTAAAAATAATCCATTATCAATCCGTTAAACTTTTGACATACAGATATTTTCAAAAGGGATCTCTATATAGTTACTCATAATTGATAATGCCAAAACAAATCAGAAAAGGGTGGCATTGAGATTTATATATTTCGGCATGGTGAAGTAATGCATGCAAATACCCTTGGGAAAAGTATGAATCCATCACTTCTCCCCCACCCCCAGCTATGGATAAATAGCAGGACAGACTGGGTCCTATAGCTTTGGGTGGCAACTAGTCTGAGAGAAAGACAACTCTGAAGAGGGTCATTTAGGGACCTTATGGCACACTATCTGCACCAGTTCTCTGTATTCAGCTCTTCCAAAAAGTGTGGTTGGTTCCGCACAAGCCTTCACCATTAATCAAATCATATGTGCGAGTAGTCTGGCTGTTCAGTTCTATGTTTATGATAATGACTCAATACATAATTTATCTTGTTAACATAAAATCAGAAATAAAAGAATGAACTTACTTTCAGAAATACTCGTTGGTAAGCTGGTTTGCTATCATCTGTACTGTAGGGGAAACCATAATCAGTGAACAAGATTGAACTTGTGCCAATAATGATGATAGCTGACAAGGCCAAAAGGGCTTTTCTTTTCCCACTACTGAACATTATAATGTTTGCCTACAAGACAGTAAAACATCACATAAGAAATATGGCATAACATGTACAGTTGACAAGCATCTGGAAACAATATTCTCCTGAGAGCAATGTGTCATTCTTAGGGAAAGCTTCCTAACTCCTACCAACCCTCAACTCTTCCTTCATTTCACCTTATCTATATTATGATAACATTGAAATATAATGTAGGAATACTTCCATCTATTATTAAATGCATACAAAGTTCTTATTGCTTTTGATATTGAGATCATTACAAACTTCTAATTAGGAAAATGCTTCATTAATGAGCAGAAAATATAATTCAATTTCATAATTAATGACAATCCTTGTATTCACTTGTTGCTAAAATCTTCTGATCCTTTGAATTATAAACCTGTTAGTCTTCTATCTATCATCAGCAAAGTACTAGAGGCTCTAATCAACTCCAAACTGGTTAAGCACCTCACCGCACTGCATCTTCTTTCAGGCAAACCATATGGCTTTTGTTTTTCTAGGTCAACTGCAGATATGTTAACAGTTATTGCTGAAAGAGAGTCAACCTTTAGACAAGAACAGTGAAGCTCAGGCAACTGCTTTAGATATCTCAAAAGCATGATAGGATTCGGCATGCTGGTTTTCTTCACAAGTTGAAGGACTATGGTGTTTCTGGACAAATTTTTGATTCGATTCAATCTTTCTTATCAAATCACAAAATGAAAGTTGTCTTGAACAACCATTCTTCTAGATCTGTTTTACATTAATGCAGATGTTTAACTGGGTTCTATCCTTAGACCTATTTTGTTTTTACTTTTCTTCAACAACATTCCCAATGTTATCAATTTTCAAATCGATGTCTATGTTGATGATACGACTATTTAGTCCAGTCTTAATGGCAAGTCTGATAGGTTCAATCATTGGCAGCTAATCTCAAAAATGACTTTCAAATTGTTGTTAACTGGGGCAAAAAATGGCTTGTTAATTTTAACGCCTCCAAAATGAAACTGATCTCATCATCTCCTATGTGCCATGTCTCTCTTATCTTCAATATGTCCTGTGACAAATTTTCCAAGCCCTCTTTCCACATTATGTGCCCTAAAAATTTCAACTGGCTCTTCTGATGTTAATTATAAGTGTCCTTTTTGTTTCCATTTTCTCTAAAGCGTCATCATTGCTCACATGTTCAGTCCATGGTCCTTTGTAAAATCACATATCTGATGCCTCAAGTCTACATACAAATGTATGAGATCGTCCAACATTCACTGCCATATAGGAGGACTGATATTAAATGAAGATTTTTGTCAAAAGCAAGACAAAAGAAAATTTCCCAGATAAGTCCTTCTCAAACCATTTTAGATAAGTCCTTTCCAAATCATAGGAAATATTGATTCCATGAATTAAAAGATTGTCAGATCTCATGCCAACTTGATAGCATCTTTAGAGAAAAAGGTGTTACTTGGCAGCACCCAACTCCTCTCCAAGTAAAGTGACACCAGGAATAGACAAAAATGATAACAGTTACAATATATTAGTGAAAATGTTCAAAAGAAAAAGTCACACAGAATTGGAAAGACACACTGATTATTCTCTGAGAATCAATATAAACAACAATTTCAAATTAAAAATGCCACAGTAAAAATAAATTTTATAAATGGCTGCATGCTCAAAGATAATATAGAAAATGAAAAGGGAATTGAAAAATAAAGTCAATTTCATGATGTTTTAATTGACTTAACAGTTTGTATTGAAAAGACAAAATCTCAGTGATATAAATCCCTTCCAAACATTACTGCAAATGTCACTTGTATGCTTTTGTTACTCTGATGGAGAGGTACAGAAGATCTCCAGAGATAAATTTCAACTCATAAGCAATTCAGCTGTAAGAAATACACCAAAAAGAGAAATGGCGTGGGAGGTGACAGACAGAGCAAAAAAAAAAAAAAACTTTAAATATGCCACTTATCTGATGGCATAACATGTACAGTTGATAAACATATGGAAAACAATATTCTCCTGAGCATTTTTCTGACACCTCAAGTCTACATACAAATGTATGAGATTGTCCAACATTCACTGACATATAGGAGGACTGATATTGAATAACAGCTCAGTCCTCTTTTCTTTCTTTCTAACAAAGTTTTTCTGTTTTTTAATACTTTGCTTGACTTTTGGAAAGCATCTTTCGCAATTCCAATATATCTTTGTATATCATCATCAAAGCAATAAATCACAAAATGTAGATGTCAAAGGACAAAATCTCAGACAATTGACACCATTTTCTTCTCTACAGGAGTATATATATATATATATTATATATATATATATATATATATTATATATATATATACTCTCCTGTAGAGAAGAAAATGGTGACATACCCAGAAAGCCAAAGCACTTTCATGTTGCAAGTTGAAAACAAAACAAAACAGAACAAATTCACAGACAAGACAGAGCCAAAACTGAAGTCTCTCAAATGATTTCTAATTACTGCTAGAAAGATCATCAACTAGGCTACATAGAAAAATTAATTATTCTTTACTCCTTATGTACTTTTAAAATTCTCCAATTTATTTCCATTAGACCTGTTGTTAGTTATCAACAGAATTTAGTTTGTGTTGTGAAATTGGTTTTCAACAAGGAAAAAGTTACTATAGCTGCAAAGATTTCACACCTGAAATCTTCACAGAACCACAAGCGCTGGGAAAAAACCCTGTAGAATCTGGTTACCTCCCAAGCTTGCCAATGTCAACATGCAATGGCCATGAAGATCAAAACACTAACAAGTGATGATACCAAGAATACTACGATATTTTTTGTAGTGCAGGAATAAAGAACAACAAACTGATTTGTACTTTGTCATAGGTTTGTGATAATTCAGGTTCTTAATACTTAAATCATTCAATATTTTCCTAAGTTTCCAAATAACCTGTTCTTGAAAATATTTAGTTCCATAAAAGGCTAAGTCATCAACATGACTGACGCTTTGTTTCATATTAGCATGAATCATCAACATACAAGTAGCACATGCTAAGTGTTTATTTTTCATTCATCAGATTTACTGCTGTGAAAAGAAAACACTGCCAGCTACAAATATTCAAACATCATTAAGAAATCAATAATACTTACACTTGAAAGTTAACACTAATTATAAAATTCTCTAAATGTCAGATATGACAATTATTCACATCCCATATAAACATACTATAAAACTTGTCAGTTATTTTTCTAACTGCATCTCCCCACTAATGTTGTTCAGATATTGAACACCGTCTGAGAAACACAGGTCCTCAGAAAGTAAAAAGCTCTAAAATTTGAAGATCATACTTGTACTCTTCAAAACTTCATCTGCAAGAATGGGTCACAGTTTTAAAATCTGCTTGGACATCCTATTTGATACACTATCAATGTGACACAAGTGATAGTAGATCCTAATTCAAAAACATGGCTTCTGAACCAATGTTGTTTTATTTCTCTGTATTTATAGCAACAATTGCAAGACAATAACCAACCTAAATGACTTTTATTATAGCATTTGATATGTCATTGGACTATATTAATTCATTTTCAGCAGAATATCTTGAATAAATTCAATAAAGTATTTAAATAACAATTTGCTTTACAGAATTTTCAATTTAACTTTTTTTTCTCTCCTGAAAATCTAAACAAGTTTTCCCATGAAATAAGTTTTTTCAGCACAATATAAATCCGAAGATAATGACAAATGTGACACCACTCAAAGTAGAGACATTTGTAAGAAGCTGTCTGCAATTAATTCAAGTCAGTAAAAATGCCTTCTATACTTCATAAAAGTCAGCCAAATTAAAAAAGAAGAAATCTGCTGGTTTTATTTTTTTTTTAATTCTGTTACAATAAACAGTAGTGGTGGCAGTGGTGTTGGTGTAAATTTCCTCCAAAATCTGGAAAACATTTTCGTTCTAGCTAAAAAATTAAAAACCAAAAGGGTAAATTTTAAAGTAATAAAAGAGAAAATCTTGTGGGTGGGGCACTATATCTATCAGCTGCCATAGCTACACTTGCCCATCCCAGCTGCTGAAACTGAAAGTTACTTGCAGTTTGTACAATGAAGCAAGCAATTCCAGCAGAGAGCATCAAAACACAAACAAATGTTAATGAAGAAATCAAAAGAAAAAACATCTCTTTTTATTTCTTTATCTTACATTCAATCCTTTTGCTCTCCTCTCTCATGCAATCATAATTTTTCTCTCTCGATTCTTTCCCTCACATTTACTCAATATTTCTCTCACTCCCTCTTAATATTCTCTATATCTCAATATTTTTTCTCTATATCTCAACCACTAAATATTTTCTCTTTTTATCTTTTACTCAAGACAAAAGTGCAAAAAATCAAAATTCCTAAACTTTAGTTGTAAGCAATTTATTTGCATGTCTTACAAAGGATGCAAGTCTAACTATAAACAGGACACAGGTTTAAAATACAAAGCACTATTCATCAGGCACACACACACACACACACACACACACACACACAATATGCATAATAACAATATGCATAATAAGTTACAAATATCATGATAACATTTTAACCTGCATAAGTATGCATATTTCAGAAATATATAGTGGAGAGAGGGCAATAAATACTGAAACAGAAACTCAAATAATACAAGAAGCTGAGGAAATTTCAAATCAAAGTTGACATTCAAGTGTCAAGTGTCAGTCAATGAATATAATATTTTTCTTAAACCATTTTCAATAAAATATTAGTTAACAACTGTCGTTCATTACAGTACAATAAATTCTCAAAATAAAACATTTTTCTTGGTGTATATGTATATATAGATTTTTGTGTGTGTGTGTATGCATAGAGGTTTCAAGATACATTCCTTTCTACAATGGCTCTGTTCCCCCAAGAAGATAAGCATGCCCCTCTCCAAGTAAAATATAAAAAAGACCTTGAAATGTATATTTT
The DNA here is from genome assembly GCA_964036315.1 of Acanthosepion esculentum. Lineage (NCBI taxonomy): Eukaryota > Metazoa > Mollusca > Cephalopoda > Sepiida > Sepiidae > Acanthosepion > Acanthosepion esculentum. The sequence continues at coordinate 1,119,680 of OZ038483.1, read as the reverse complement.
GTCAAAGAGGTCCTGTAAGAGAGAGAGAGAGAGAGAGAGAGAGAGAGAGAAAAAAAAAAAACTTACACTAAATCCAGTGATGAAGATTATAGGCAGGGCAACCATAGCCCCCACAGCAATGTCAGGAATAATGAAGCTACCAACTCGACCCATGATTGGAAGGAAGAAGAGTAAAGACAGGTGAGACAGGTAAAGCGTCATGATGGTTGGTAAACATATTGCTCCCAAGTGAAGGATAAGCAAACGAATTGGATTATCTGGAGTAAAAAGCAATAAAAAAATATCTAAAATTAAAATTACACTCAGACAAGGGGAAATAAAGAATTTTAAGAGTCTATTCTTAGGTGAGAATTTTAAATACTTATTCTGAAATAAAAGCCATATTCCAAGAAATTATTTTCAAAACAGCAAAAGGATTCTAATATTTTTTAATCAATCTCTATAATTAAAATTTATTCAAAAAATCCATATAAAAAAAACACAAGAAAAAAGTGCTTGCATGATAAACATATTGACGTACATTCACATATTCTCTTCAATAACAAACAGACAATAAAAGTCAAATAGATGAACAGATTTTGTCAATGTTTTAAAAATTTATATTCTTTTATTTGGTTCTAATAAAGGAATTAGTTGAAAAAAAAAAATTAATTCCCCCACGTTATATATATATTTAATAAATGAAATATATACTGTGAGGATTTAAACCCAAGCTAGGTTGGTTCTCTCATTTAAACCTTATTAACGAGTCAAACTCCAAACAAGGCAAGGGTGGTAACTCCGTCAATTCGTTTCGTAACAAGTAATTTTAGGCACTTACGATACGAATTGATGAAAACAATGAGAAATCAACTGAATTAATTTTTTTTTTAAATAAAATTTTGTACATTAGAAAATTTTAAAATACTACTTATGAATTAAATTGTCCAGTAAACAGGAATGCTAACCGAGATATCGTCACTTCGATTGTCTTTCACACATTGTTTTCAACTGAATTTTTTGTTTTACCATAAATGCCTGATTTTTGTTTTTATTATTCTTTCTATTTTACCTACTCTTGCATTTATCAATGAGAATTAAAGCCACATTTCTATCATAATTTTTTTTTATTTTACTTAAGAAATTTTACAAAGAAAAATTATTACTAAACTATATCACAGCAGGTTTTTTATTCACATTTCCAAATGTTTAAAAAAAAATATACACCTCATGAAAATATTGTAGGTGATTAACAAGAACAAGAACCAGTCATTTTTAACTTTTATGACAAATAAAAGGGAAATCCATTTTTTTTACTAATTCTTTGATATTCATTAATGTCTTCTAAAATAAAAAAGCAATGTTTTTATCTAATCCTTTTACCAAAGGAAATTTCATACTTAACTGAGCAAAAAAAATTATTTACAAGGAAACTGAAAAAATATTTTCAATAATTGAATTTAATTTAATGAATAGAAATGCTTTCAAATATTGACATGTCAATGTTAAAGTTATCATTAAACTGCATTTGCATTTGTCATGATTAACATTTAGTGAGATTAACTAATCTAAATTTAGTCAAGCTCAAGGTAACAAGTGTCAGACACACAGTGAGGCTCAAACTCATTTCAATATTAATGGTCTCCACAGCAAAGTGCCTTTTCTGATATAAAGTTGTTGCTTCTGGAATACCACATAGAAAAGCAATAAACTCTATTGTTCATGTTATTTTCTTTATTTTTTTGGAAAAGTCATGTATCAGACAAGAAGTACCTTCAACACAGGACCATGTTCAAGAACAAAAGAGAGACACTTACCTCTAAACTGTAAGTCCAGCATAGGCACAAAACAATCTCGCACAAAAAACATGCTCCATAACCACATGGTAAGCAAGAAGGCTGAACCAATGTTGTAGTAAGTCAAAAACGCCAAGAAGACAGACCAGATGATGATGTTGGCATCATAATAAAGACTTTCAAGACTAGATGCACTTACATTCTATAAAACAAGAAATGATGAAAAAATTTATATTCATGGACATTAACTTTTGCAACATTAAATTCAGGAAAACTGCTTTGAAACTAGAATTATGAATTTGTTCTAGAAAAATACAAAGATTAAAATTTTTTTGTCATCCCTCATCACTTTATAAAAAAACTTCACCTATAAATGTCAAATTAGAATTTATTCTCAAATTTTATCTACTTTTGTAACAAATACTTTTATTAATTTAAATAATTTTGAAATAATAAATACGAAAATAAAGTAAATAAAATAAAGAGAAACAAAAATTCAAAAAATTAAGTTAAATGAAAAATGAAATGAAAATAATTTCAAAAACAACTTTTTTTCAAAAAAGACAATATAAAAACTGGAATATGATTATTTAGTTAATAATTTCAGTTAACAATTGCTTTAAATTTAAATAAATTATAAATTTTCTAAATAGAATTTTAGTTACAAAGCTCAAAAAGTAAATGGCTGAAATTAGTAGTGTTATGTCCCCTTGCCAAATGGAATAAAAATAAAAATATTAGTCTAGGTATCTCCAAAAAATTTGCTAAAAAAGAGGATAGATGATGAAAAATGCACAAAAAAGAAAAAAAAAAAAAATGTTATTGTCAAAAACATCCATATTAAAAAATACTTTTAACCTAAATTATTTTAAACTAAAAGTAAGTAATATTTGTTTCAATTCAGATTAATTAAACTTTAAATCAGCTATTTTTCTCAAATAGTGTCTCAGAAAAGTGTATTTTATTTTTTAAAGATTTTTCAGTGAAAAGAATTATGTTGACAGATTTGTAAATATTGACAATTTTCTAGATTTTACTGATAATCAGAAAAAATGATTCAAATCAAATTAAATTCAGTTTAAAATACATTGTTTATTGGAAATATTAAATTTAATCTATTAGCTTGGAATTAAAACTTAAATAAATGCTTCAAGAAAATTTTTAATTTAAAAAAATGCATTTTAAATCTTAGGTATCCCTTGTTTTTTGGAGGCACCTATATTAGTTCCTTTGCAAAAGCAATATCTATGAAGATAAAGTTAATCTAACACAAAAGCACATTTGTAGGGCAGCCAATAAGAATTGAAATAAGTGAGTTTGCTAGTTATTACTCACACCAAACGACATATTTCTTTACAAAAGGGGTGCTGAAAAGTTCTCCAGCCAATTTACTCCCCAGAACTAATCAAATGAACAGATCTTTTTTTTTTGAAGGTTGAAAGCCAAGAACTTTTCAAGTATACAATAACAAGAGTTGCTTCCCTTTAATTAGAATTTTTTTTTTTACTGTAGTTTATTTTAACATAAAACCAAAATCAATCCTAAATGTTATCTCTTAAATTTTCAAATTTTAACACGAAAAAAAAAATTCACCTTAAAAATACCTTTTTCTTATTTTCTGATAGTTTTTACTCACTTTGTGCACAAATTTTTGAAGAAGCATTAGTCCTGTGATAGCCGCAGCCACTGCAGGTGCAACAAAAAGCCAAAATACATTAATTGAATGGTTAAACCAGGACATAGGGCGTCCAACTTGAACCAGAAGAAAGGCAGAAGTCAAAATGGTTAGAACCAAAAAAATCCACATGATAAAGAGACCCAAGATGGCTTGAAGTAAGTGCTGTAAGTAGGTACCATTGGAAATGCCTGTAACAAAAACAATTCTTTATTTTAACATCCAAAATAATTATCAGGCGTACACACACACACGAAAACATAAATTCCATTCATTTTGTTACTTTAAACAAAAAACACAGCTTTCATAATCAGTTCTGTTTAAAGGGAATATTTTATTAGTGAACACTTTCATCATAAAAGAATCTGGATTTATGCAGTAAATAAAACTGAGCACGGCTCTCCACCATTATCACATTCATGAATAAGTTGGAATCTGTCCTAACAGAAATGTTACTTTAATATCTTTACAACAAATCTGATGCATAAAAACACTGAAATAGTTTTTGTATGAACATTAAATGTATTTAAATACATTTTTCAAAGACAACTAACAAAGTCAAATGAACTCAGAATTCTACTCACCTAACTGAGAATGTCCAGATCCCATCCTGCGTTTTATGATTCCAAAGAGCCCAAAGATAATAATTACCATATTGAGAATGGTTGCCATTCGCTTTGGATAAGCTATCATTACAATGCCAACAATGTCAAAGAAGACCATATCTCCATGACGGTCAGCACCTGGATTGGTCAATTTAGGTGTAGATGCAATAGCTTCTAGCAATGATTTCAGATTATCACCTGTTCAAAAATCATAAATACTGATTAATTAGATGTGAAAAAGACACTTGGCTTATTCTTATAAAAATGTTTGTGAGTTCAAGCCCAAATTCAAAACAAGTGTTTTTATCAGGACATGGACATAGCTGTGGACAAAAAGAAATGACAATATTCTATAAAATATAATAAAATAGTAGCAAAGAAAATTTAGAAAATTTTCATTGTTGACACAGGTACTGACAGATATAATCAGAATCTGACACATAGATAAGCAATGAAATAGATAATGAGTGGTCACAAATATAGATAATCAGATTCATATCTTTATATATATATATGTACATCAATATAAAGACAAACATACCAAGACAGTTGAGAAAAGAACTTCTGAGTGGTTCAGAATAATATTCTCATCTTTTAGTTGCCACATTTTAGTTGATGTGTTCCTCAACCTCCTTTATATGTTTTAATTCAAAAAAAGAATCTGATGTTGTCTACAGTAATTTGACAACTAAATCTAGAAGTACCAACCAGATTTGAAAAAAAACCAAAAAAAACAAATACAATGGTTGAAATGCAATTATATAATCAGCAAAAATGAGAAGATTTTTTTAAACAATTTATGAAATAATAAAACAATGCATTTCCATAATTGCAAATTTTAACTTCAAACCCTAAAATGTATATGAAAGTTTTAACTCAATATAGAAAAAAAGGTAAAGTCACTGTGTTCCATTCTGAGTGATAAGCCAATATGGCTGCTCTGAGTACTATGATTACCTAAATTAGATATGAAAGACCACATGTCAAATGTGGATTGAGTTTTAATATTTCAGAAACACTACAAATCTCAATCTCACAAATTCAAAATTTTAATAGTCATTTTTAATTAACGTGGGACCATTTCATTATTAGTGTCATCATCATTATTATCAGCCCCACAACTGAGTGTGGTCATACTGGAGTTTGCTGTACAGCTGAACATCTAACCAGTTTCCTTTTTTTATCACAATGTAGGAAATTTTAAATTAGTTTTCAATTTTGGATTTTGTCATTTTGACAAATTTTCTCCTCGATATGTTTGTTACTTTCGCTGTGCAGCATACTTACCTCCTCTTTGAAAACATCCCTGCTCAATATATTCAGGACGGTCATTTCTTGTGTGGTAAACATAGCCATTTGAAACATAAGCAATATCAAGACCTACAATTAAAAAAAAAAAAGAAGTAGAAATCCATAAACTCACAAGGGATTGAAATCTAATTAAAATAAATTATTTGTGTCAACATGACAACTCATTCATTTTAAAGTGTCTCCCAACATTAATATTAAGGCCGATTAGCATCTGAAGATGGCCAAAAAAGAAAGAAAAATAAAAAGAATTCTTTGGTGGTCTCAGAGATGCATCCAGGTATCATAGTTTTGGAAAAAAAAAATTCAACGTTTATATTTAAATGTTACTTTATATGATGTATTCAAAATATATGACTGTGGAATAGGATAAGGAAAAAAACTGTGCCGTGTAGATTTTCTTTGTCTTTTTTTTCTTGACAAATGTATTCTGAATTCAAACATCTTATGAATTGAAACCTTAGTGGTCAGTTAAGTAAATGGGGATTTTCTGGCCATAAGGACAATAAAAGAGTTTCTTTCCATTTGACAGATCTCGTCAGTACTGGATGGAAAAAATTGGGATTAATTATTTTGTGGGAGTGATAATTATTCCAAGAAATGGCTTCTTTTTTTTCACCCCAGGCAAGGCAATGAAGCCACTAAGATGCAGGGAGTTACTGAGTGTTAGAGAATATGAGAAAAAATATTATCAAGGAGAGAGAACACAAAAACAATAGGAATTAAGAAGACAGAAGATAATGACTGTCATTGCATTAACATTTATGAAGATGAAAGATGAGTGGAAAGCAAGAAGCCAGAAGAGAGTTACACAAACAAGAAGTGCAAGAGAAGAAACTGTTAGCATAGAACTTACAGTCACACCTAACTATTTCATCTGTAAAATGATGAGACCTAGCTGCCAATCTAGTACTGCACTTAAATTCATAAAGTCTAGGTATCATAGAGGAAACTTCAGAACAATTATCATGAAAATATTTATAGAAAAGGCACAGAAGTGACAGAAGCTGAGATGTCAAGTCAGGATCAATAACATTGCAGATTCTTTGTATTTAATCAAGAATCTCTAAATACATAGCAGAAGCACCAGATCAGATATGGCAGCAATATCCAATGCATGGACAAATGGCAGACTTATAAATATGTAAGATAGATTCTGGCAAGACAAATTATCTAGCACAACACAGTAAACCAAATTTTTCCTAGTGGCAGACCTTTCCACTTCATGTCAGTGAAAAAATATTCCAATTATAATCAGAACCCAGCAAGATACATTTTTGTTAAGTTAGTGAATCTGATTGCACAATCACCTAACAGAAAAGCTGTATACATTTGTTTCCATCTTATTTAAACTGCAGTTGTTTGCAACTCGCACAAAATGTATGCCAGTTTATAGAATGAAGAGCTTTACAGCCACAATATATAACTATCCAGTAACAAAACACAACACCTGACAATGAAGATACAATAATATTTCAACAAATAAGCAAAGCAGCTGGATAAAATCCAAATGTGTATTTCACCAAGTTTCAGATCCATTCATTTTTAATGAAATGAAAAACTTTTCAGATATTTCCATAAATTAAAATAAAGGAAAGAGACAAGAATATTTCTACCAACCAGGTATTTGGCCATATCTGTGAAAGATTTGATAGTCTGTGTCAGATGGCACCAAACCTCCTTGGAAGATTTCCTGGCCCAAAATAGAAGCAAAAGGATAACTGACTGATTGGGCATAGGTTTGAATCAACCACGGATGCTGAGGACCTGAAAAAAATAAAAACATAATCACTGGTAAAAACAGTAAACTTGACAGATACACATTAAAAAGACAGAATCATAGGACTGATCTCTCCAACCACTGTGTGACAAAAACCATCACTACATTTTTCATTATAAAGTATTTTTTAAATAATAATCATAGTAGTTGGCATCCATTTATCACGTGAGATAATGGTAGTGCTTTATTTGGTCAAACATCGAATCCTTTTGTGAGCAATGTCTGGAGTGGCTTAACAGTTCACTCTTTGCATGGCACTCTCTTCTGCAGGTATGACAAACGAAACTGGAATGGGGAATGAAGATCTGAGATTGCTCTGATTCCTGTGGTGTCTCATCCTTCACGACTCCTCTTTGAACAGCATGTCGCTGTGTTCACCTGCTAGCTGTTCCCAGCTATCTGGGACAATGCCCTTTGATAAGTTTCAGATTCCTCTTGCAGATGTCCTTGACACATAGTGCAGGATGGCCTGCCAGATAATGTCCTCCAAGAGTCTGCTTGCTCTATCACAGCAGTGTTTGTAACTTTGTCTCTCCATATGATGGTGTGTCAGAGCTGCATCACCAGCAGACAGCATTTCTTTGATGAGAACTGTGCAAACAATGGTTTTTGTTCTCAGGCAGGCCAAGTTGAACAGTTTTTACCATTGCTACTTGTGCATAAGTATACCCCTTCTGCCCAGTAGCATGGTAAAGAAGACACTGAACAAAATGCATCCTTGTTTTATGCCACTTTGAGTTGTGAAGGGTATTTAAGTTTCACTATCATAACTGACTACACTCTACATGTTCCCATGAAAGGAGATGCTTTTTGTTCTTTTCTTTAATAGAATATATAATAATAATAATATAACCTGTTCAATAATTAAGCAAGTTGCATATTTTCCATTTACACAAATGACTGATGTTCTACAAGCTGCTATAAAAACCAGAACTCTGTACATTATTTTTTTCTCGACAGACCCCCATTACTTACAAAACAATCTTTCTCCCTCTATTTGCCTTTGGACTGTATGATGTAATGGAATAACCTGTCACCCCGATGAGTGACTACACTATAGGTAGTAACTACCTATAAGTATCTGTAAGTCAATGGACTACAGAGACTAGCTGGAATCTGTTCCAGCTGTGCTGTCGAACTCTCAGCCTTCGGGCAGACAGGAATCCGGACGAGGCTATGCTGAAGGGCAGAGTCTCATCCGGTGGTTGGGGGGTAGACAGACCCGAACACATTTATGCAGAATTTACAGGGAATTTTTTGGCCGAGTCAACAGGCTCAAATTGCTCCACATTAAATTCGGCCTTGCACCACATCCTACCCCATAGGGAGGTTGGTAAATATTACTATCTGGAATCTGTTGAGTACAACTCAGACTTACGTGAGAACTACTGACTTTCCAATAGTAGCACTCACTACTGGATTGACTTGCAACGACATTGTGCATGACTGTTACCTTTATTCTTATTTTACTGGTTTTTTACAATAAACCATTACTTATTTTATCCACCTTGTTTTTCAAGTATATATTCCTATTAGCACGGAATATAACACTGTACAATTAGTAAACAACAGCAATAAAAATATTATTCAGATATGTGTTTGGAAGAGAACTTGAATTCATTCCAGAAAGTGTTCGGAAGAGAATTTTAATTTCATTCCAGAAAGTGTTCAGAAGAGAATTTGTATTCATTCAGCAATGGGTCTGAAAGAGTCCTTGAATTTCTCAATATCTAAAACTAAATATTCATGCGGGCAGAAAAGAAAAGAGAAAAGAAAATGATTATACCAGCTTGAAAGACAATTTCCCAGCCTCCTGCACCAGCAGCATCCAAATTGACAAATGCTTTTACTGACTTTGCCCAAGGGTGCTGAGTGATGAAGCCATGGCTAGCCTGAAAAAAATAATTTTTAAATTAAAAAAAAAAAAGATATAAATTTTTACAAATATTGATAATAACTTATTTGGAGTGTCAGGTTTAAATATAATAATAATAAACCATCTTTATTTAACATCAGATTTTTAAAACAAATATACACAGACAGGAACAGGGACTTACCTATAAAGTACTCTTCTGCCCAACTCCCCAAAATTATTTTATTATGTAAACAAAATGCATGCAAGTTAATACAAATACAAAATTTGTCAGTTAGATGATTGATATTTCTCTTGCAACTAATACCAGGTAACTAATTATAATCTGTCACATTTTATTTATAGAAGAGATGAGTGCTGACAAGTAACCTTTGCTGACCAGATAGACATTGTGATGAGGAATTACTTGGATAGGAGATGAATGCTGTTAAGTAGCTTTCATTGACTTGACACATACCAGCATAGAAAATTATTCAAATTACTCAATATGACAAAATAATGCATTAAGAGAAAATAAGTGTATTTTCTCTACCAATGGTGGTAGTAGTAGCAGTAGGTGTAGATAATAAGAAAAAAATAGGTGCTATTTTGATATCATCCATTTGTTTATCTGTATTTGGAAGTCAGTTATGCATCTTATATGTTACAGTTCAGGATATAAAAATGTTTCTATGCTGAATAAAAGCGAAAGGTCAATTGCTCATCAATAATTCTTTATTTGGAATATTAATGCTTCTTTTTCTTGATCAATAATTGAAGAATGCTAATTGTGCAGAGAAAAAGTTTGTCATATGGCAGCCTATTTTTTCTTTGATGACACTGACACCCCTTCTATTCCCTCAACTGTTCTATAACCAAAACACTTCAATCAATCTTCATTTACCAATTGCACTGAGGGTAAAAAAAACACTATGGAATGAATTTTATCCTAAAATAGAAGGAACAATTTTTTAAAAAGAAAACACATTTTTGTGATTTAAAAATAATACATTTCGAATAAAATAAATTGCTTATCATATTAAAATGATAAGCATATAACATGATGATGATCTGAGTTTAGGAAGGCTTCCTTGACTGAATTCAATAGCCAGGGTGTAGGGTTCCTCCAATGGAACCAGCAGCTATGTGCCCATGACTGAGGCAAGCCTTCAAGTCAAGATATCAGTCATGGCCTGACCTGAAGCTCAATTTAACAGATGCACTTTCACAAAAACCATGGAAACAAAGCATGATGGATCCATACTTTCATATTGTTTACACCAAATTCTAACCCTAGCATTTGAATGGCACAGCAGAAATTGAAACTTATCAGACCGGGCAATGTTTTTTTCCCAATCTTCTATTGTACAATTTTTATGGTCCTTAGCAAATTGTTCATATCTTTCCTATACTCATGCATGAAATGGAATTCATCAGATTGCCATGTTTAAATGCTTACATCCATTGAATTTCTGCCATGTCTTTGGCTGATTAAATATTTCCATAAAAAAGCATTAGTTCACATGGATGTAAGTAGCCAGGGAATATATGTGAAACTTGGTCATCAGTATATATTTTATTTTTTCTTAAATGACTTACATGCATGAGTCTAATGCTGAAATAATTCATTGCCAACGATATTATTTTGAGGAAAACGTAACATTGAAATGAATCAAATTCTCTTGTTTGTTAATCAAGCATTGATTTCTCTGCATGCCATTTTTCTGTATTCAGTGTTATTTTTATCTTTTTAGATGTAGATATTTACAGAGCTAAACTTAGTCAGGCCCAAGGCAAATATAAGTGAAGAAACTCAGAGTTGTCTTGAAATCCAGCGTTTGGACTTAAATCGTTGGCACTAGTGGCAAATATGTAACTATTTTGGCTACATGGGAGAACAAATAAAAGTGTAACCTGTCTTTTCCAAAATTAAAATTAGGACAAGATATAAAAATTGGTACAATGTTACAGAGATGCCTTGTGAATTGTCAGTTTTTATAAAGAATTAACTGACATGAGTTATGTCCCTTTGGTTAAGACAGTAGCAGGAGAACAGTCTACCCTTATATATTGAATAAAGGGTTTGGTTAACAAGAAAATTCCAGGAGGTTAACAACTACAAAGAGAGATTAGAACAAAGCCAGACAGTAAAACAGCCAAAACATTGTAACACAAACAACCTAGTTGAGGGCCCTAGTTTCAATAAAATCAGTGTCAGATGAGATATTTAGTTTTTCTTCATTTCTTTCCAATTTCCAAATAAAACTGCTTATTATTTGTACATTCCATTGATAGTTATGCAACATTTTAATTAAATGCAATGCTGTATTTATGTCTCCCATTCTTTCTATCTCAGTACAGTTTTCATTGAAACATTCCTCTTTTGCCTGCTTGCATTTGTTTCTAATGTTTGTGTTTAATAATCTGTATTCTGTACTATTCCTTGGTATTGCTTGCTGCCTTTGAGTTTATAAAATATACAAAAATAGAAAGGAGTAAGACAAGCATACATTGTACAGTGAGATAATACTAAGAGAATTAGAAATTAGAACAAAAATCAATGACAACTTGATAAATAAGAATTTAAATTTGATGCAAAATAAAATCCTAAGCATTTATCATATTTAACAAGAACATTGGCATCAAAGATCAATATTGACCAATACATTTTATTTTTCAAACAACAAAGTGAAGTGTAAACACAACATACATTTGAGGAAATCCAAAAGATATATATGAAACAATGAAAATATTTAATCTCAGATCTACAGACAAAATGAGACAAAATATTGTTTTAATAAGAACGACGATGTCAACGTGAAAATACATGGAATAGTGAAAACATTTCATTTGCAGGCTGAAAACAATTGTAATTAAATTGTTAATATTTAAGCCATTTTGTTAATTTTCAACCAATATCAATTTTATGAAGTAAATATATGACAATTATTTGCTTCGTATGCAATTTATGCAGTTTGTCATTTTTTCTTTTATGTACAAACTTTTTATATTCTGAGGTTTTCCAAAAATCTTAAGCAGTGATTTTTGATTTGGGATTGAAATCTATATAATTGATAATAAAACAAAACCTTATTAAAAATTGAACAGTCAGACTTGAAAGCAAAAAAACTGACAATTCACAAGGCATCTCTTTTTATATCTTGTCCTAATATTAATTTTGGAAAAGACAGGTTACACTTTTATTTGTTCTCCCATGTAGCCAAAATAGTTACATATTTGCTACTAGTGCCAACGATTTAAGTCCAAACGCTGGATTTCAAGACAACTCTGAGTTTCTTCACTTATATTTGCCTTGGGCCTGACTAAGTTTAGCTCTGTAAATATCTACATCTAAAAAGATAAAAATAACACTGAATACAGAAAAATGGCATGCAGAGAAATCAATGCTTGATTAACAAACAAGAGAATTTGATTCATTTCAATGTTACGTTTTCCTCAAAATAATATCGTTGGCAATGAATTATTTCAGCATTAGACTCATGCATGTAAGTCATTTAAGAAAAAATAAAATATATACTGATGACCAAGTTTCACATATATTCCCTGGCTACTTACATCCATGTGAACTAATGCTTTTTTATGGAAATATTTAATCAGCCAAAGACATGGCAGAAATTCAATGCCATGTTTAAATGCTTACATCCAATCTGATGAATTCCATTTCATGCACGAGTATAGGAAAGATATGAACAATTTGCTAAGGACCATAAAAATTGTACAATAGAAGATTGGGAAAAAAACATTGCCCGGTCTGATAAGTTTCAATTTCTGCTGTGCCATTCAAATGCTAGGGTTAGAATTTGGTGTAAACAATATGAAAGTATGGATCCATCATGCTTTGTTTCCATGGTTTATGGTGGTAGTGATGGTATGGGGAATATTTAAAGACTCCAGTCTACTTGGGTATTGTGCCTGACAATGTGTCCCAATTTATAATTACACTGCACCCATCTTCTGGTAGCCCCCTTCCAGCAGTAAGAAAACACCATGGCATAAATCAAAAATAGTGGCAGATTCGTTCATGGAACACACCAGAAGGTTTTCTGTGTTAACTCCACAGTCACCTGATCTTAATCCCATCGACAACTTTTTGGAATGTGGTAGAAAAGGAGATTCAATTCCTGGATGTACGGCCAACCAATTTAGAAGAATTAGAGAATGTCATAATAACAGCACAGGTCCAAATTTCGAAAGAGTGCTTCCAGAACATTGACAAATATATGTCAAGAAAAATTGAAGAAGTTCTAAAGGCAAAAGCGGTTCCAATGTACTACTAGAAGTGTAATCACATTACTGGTGAGTGTAAATCAAGAATCAATTCCATGTCATTCACAAAGACACATCCATCAATTCACCTACAAAATTGATACTTGATAGACATAAAACACTGAAACGTTACCTGCAACATGTTCTCTTCAGCACTATTAAAGAGAAAGATAATGCTGTGTCGAAGTGGAGTGCGTCTTTGAGAGAATGCTCGAAGAACTTCCAACATCAGGGAACAACTTGAAGCATCATCTCCAGCACCTGCAAAAGACAAAAATGAATCTTTAATGCAAATTCTCAAGGGAGAATAATATGGAAAAATTCTCATTTTAATTCAGTAAAAAATTATTTTATAAACAAATTTTCAATTTTACAAATCAGATAAAAAAATTATTGGTTAAAAAAGTTTTAGATCAGTGTTCAAATTTTATCCTTTTTAGGAATTAATAAAAATACTTCTAAAGCAATTTTTAATCTTTAATTTGCTTGCTTTTTCATACTTTTAACAATTTTTATTTTAATTTATAGCTGGACAAATACAACAGTGCAAGGAAAATTATGTTCATGACTTTTCCAAGAATAGTTTCAAATTATTCAATTTCATTTTTTAGGTTAATCATCATTAAAACACTTGCATTTTATACATATGATAGCTTGGTTGTGCTTTAAAAAATGATGCCAAATATTTAAATAATTTTCCAAATTCAATGGAGATATATGATATATCATATAGATATATGATATATGATATTGATATATGATATAATATAAAAAAAATTGAGGTTGCTCTGCATTTTCTTGCTTATGTTCAATACTTTCTGAATATTAAATGAAACTAAAAGAAAAAATTATGATAATAATTGATGCTCTGACTTGACCACTTGCTATAAACAAAAACAATTATAATAAATAATAGTAATTTTTAAGTATTTCTATTTTAAAAATGTTGTGGTAATAAAAAATACTTGTATTCTGTATCATCAATTTTTAAGTAAGAAAAAAAAAGATTCATTTAAATATAAAATTAAAAGATTCTATTTTTATTTTGTCCAACCCCTGTATATATAACACATACAAATCAATACTTGTACAGGTGCCAAAGTAACTAAGGAATGTATGAAACGTACTTAGACTCCATATCAATACACACCAATTATCCTCCTTGAACAGTAACACAGGCCTGTACTCTCACATGTATCTGATAAAAAAGATTGCAAAACATTTTTCACTGCCTTTTGCAACTGTTAATAACATACAGCCAGGTATTGCAGGTAATATCCTGTCATGTCATATACAATTTCAATTGGGAATGGGTTTGGTGTTAACACCAGTCAGGGAAGTTGTCAAACATCTTGCAAAGCATGCTGAATACCATGGTCATCATATGGGCAGGCATTATCCAGTTGTAATGACAAACAGCCTTCCTAGAATGGCAGTGAGTGAAAGTTGCTAACTTATGGCATTCCACAGTATGATGCCAAGTTTTAGGATTGTGTGTCATGGGTAAATAAACTCTGAAATATTTTGCTCACCATGTTTAAATTGCACACAAAAACAGTCATCACTTTCATAACCCACTTTTATTACTTGACACTACAGAGCACCAATCAATCCTACGGGATCCTTTTCAATACCACCAGAGATGCACATGATGGTATTGGCACTAGAGGCACATACATCTGTAAACAATTCCTACAGAGTTCCGAGAGACACTCTTGAGACTACATTTACTCTGATCTGTGCTGTGGACACTATGGAATCTGCAACTACAATGCATTGATCTGGATGAGAATCTGTATTATGTAGCCATCCAGAATCTTGTCCACAGGAATGCCTGTTTGTGACCATCCAGAACCTGATCTACATGAATAGTAAGGTTTAACTGAACACTGTTGTCAACATCAAAATACCACTGACATGTCACATCAAACATGCACAGCATGTCTCTGAAATGATCTCTTGATGGCCCATAATTCAATCTCTCTCAAAACGAATTTAATTGAACAGAAGAAGCATGTGTTTGCTTGAATATCTAGGATGAGAAGTTATCCTTATTTACAATATTTACACATGGACAATTGTCCTCATCTTTGTTGTTTCAACTGTTGTGCCTACTAACCTTCATAAAGGCCAGAGAGCACAAGGCCAATATGTTGTGATAACAACAACAAAGATGAAGATAATAGTCTGCAGGTAAATAATAATAGTGTAAATAATAAGTGGAAGTTTGCATGTAAATAGTGTAAATAAAACTCCAGACACAGATGGTGCACTAATATGAGTGTTACTATGTCACAAGATGGCCAAAAACCTTTTATCTATTACTCTCTAGCATATATATACTGTAACCAGGTGAAAATCAGTATTAACCTTCATAATGTTGAAATTTTATTTTCCATCAGTGTCTATCACACCCATGATGACCATAAGGATTATTGGAAAAAAATGTGGATGCTAGTGAATTTGGCTTTCTAAATGACAGAAAATAAAGTCACCACTCTATGTATTCAAATATTATAAGAATGCGAAGGATTAATCACTGGGCAGTGTCGTTCTCACTACAAAAACAATAAAACTAATCAACAGTCAACACAAAATTTATCCAAATCTGGTGCTTCTTCCAATAAATGAGAAATTTATTTTCTCCTCACATTATGTAAAACCCAAGTAATAAACTTCAACAAAACAAATTTCAATGTCATTGAAGTGCAGACTTTATACAATAAAATTAATGGGTTGGTAATTAGAACTCGAGAAATATATGGGCCTTTCTATTAGGATTATAATTTTATAATATTTTAGAAGTTTTCAAAAGAGCACAACAGATAATAGCTTAGGATGAGCCCTCCTGATTTTGCCAACCAATTTTTATCTGCTGTTCTTTTTGTTTTACAATTGCCGTCAACATTTTATACAAGTTGAACAGATAAAAGCAAAAATCATCTCTTTTTAGGATCCTTTCTTCTACTTATGTTAACAAAACTAAACTTCTTAAATTTTCTGTTTGGTTGAGAAAAAAATGTTAGTCACATTTGTTGCCAGATTGCCTTTATCAGACAAGAGTAAAAATATTATCAAAAGAGACAGGTCAACAAGAATTCATGTTTAAGTAGATTTTGAAAATGAAAAGTAGACAAGATTAGAAGAGAGATAAAGATAATAAATAAAAGAACTCTATATGGACCGACAGTGATGAACTTTGATAAAATCAATGATAAGGAAGAATAGTTAAATAATACATAACCATTGTAACATAATCCTCTGACAGAAATCATACGATTATAAATTAACTTTTCTATAATGGTCATAGGATTTCAAATATTAACAAGATTGTTATATCCCATACCTAATATTTTGATTATGTCACACTGATTCCTCTATAATGGTCATGTAGAGCCAGAAAATACTTTTTCAATAACTGCTCATCTTTCATCATCATTCACAAAGAAATGGATATGATTTTATAGCACACTGATACCTCTATAATGGTGTTAAAGTGTTAATTTTTAATACTCTTTTCCTTATGAATTTGATACATATGTCTCAAAGAAATATCTTAATACCAGGTGTTAATTTCTGTAAATAAACCAACTTGTTTGTTATATAAGATTGTTGGGGCAGTTTTATCACTCCCATAAAGGAAACTTACTTTATATTTGAAATTACATTGGATCTAAAGACAAGTGCTTATTTAAAATCTCATGAACTCATTAATATAAAAAAGATATTGTGCAAAATGATGAATCAAAATGGTTAAGATAATTGCCACCATCTTTAAATATCCAAATTCTAATAACATGATGGTCCATCATTCGTCCAGTGTTCAAAGAGTAGAGGACTTTAGTAATAAAAGGCCATGAGGAACACAAGGTTGTATGGCACATGGTGATTGACCACTTCAGTGCTGAATAACCAGAAAAAAGAAGAATAAGAAATAACTGTTGCCAGCCATCCTGAATTTCAAACAGCAGTGAATATATTCCAGTAGCAACTAAAATACAAGGGTGAATGGATGCCACTTGTGCAATATCATTCAACAAAAGCCATAAAAAATAATAATTTCTGCCTTTGGTTGGATCCAAAGTTTTGATTACAGCACTGGACAGAGATACAATATCAATATCTTGGTCAATGTAAAAGTTGGAGTAATAATATACTGCAACTCATTAGCTTTGATGCTTGGAATTGAATGTCATTTTGAAGTGGTTCCTCTTCATAACAAATTACTTCCTTCTTTTGTTCCTTTAGATGTGGAGACAAAGTTTGATTAAAAATTATGTCAGTGAAGTGTCTATTCCCTTCATCACAGTTTTTAACTTTATCAGCAGACATTGCAAAAAATTTAGGGTCTTCTTCATCCTGCTTCTCCCACTTAGAAGAAAACTACTTCCCAGGGCACTGAGTTCATCATCCACTGAAGAGAAGATTAAACGTAAATTTTATTAATCACCCAGGTAGAGGTCTCTGGCATGGAAAGTACTAATACATAAAAAATGGGAACAGATTCCTACTGAAAAAAAAAGATGTTATGCTTATTATCTCCTCTAATTATGATAATGGGTTATGGAAAAAAACAAAAATTACAAAAAGACATGTTTACAAAAGTTGAAGAACTATAAAATATACCCATTTTTTTTTAACTATTTAATTATTTTTTTCATTTTTAACCTCAAAAAGTAGAACCTAATCCCCAGAATTAGTAAATAAATAAAAAAAAAAGAAAAAGAGAAACTGATTACATTTTGAAAAGTGCCAAAGTTAAGCTTAAACATATATTTTTTGAAGTAAATTAAAACTAAACACACAACACTGTGACAAAAGACGTGACTTACCTCAGAATTTGAAACAAATGTGAACGTATCTTGCCTTCAAAGTGATGACAAAAAGAAATATGGCCGCTATTGAAGACAATTTATACGCATATATCTCGTCCAAAACAACATGATATTTGCACACATGCAAATTTCGGCCGTATTGGAATAGCATAAAAAGCGGAGTGTCAGCAGCACTACAGAACTGAAGTCATTCGGCAGACAGCATGCAACAGAGCTTGACATATGGATTGACAGACGGACAAAGAGGAAGTCAAAGTAGGTGCGGCTGAGTTGGTGTCTGTTTCACAAATGCCCAGTGTAACGAGCAAGAAAGGGAGCCACGCAATCTATTTCCTTGAGGCAAACAAAAAAGAAGGATAAATAGCTAGCCTGCCAGCGAGCACCACACTGCACCTTTTGACCCCCCACCCCCATCACCATTTTTCTCTACATTTTCTAAATTTTAGGGCCAACCCTATACCAAAATATTTTCATATGCATATACCTGACTGTCCTTCTATTGCCTCACAGAAGAATGTACTTTACATTTTCAAAAGAATGAAAAGGGATCAATAGAGTTAAGGGCGGACAATGCAGAGAAGTATTTTTCATCTATCACGGATATATTATTACAACATGGACAGTAGTTTTTATGTTATTTGAATTAACAAATAATAAGGGGAAAAACAAGGACACTTCGCTCGTCTTTCAACCTTAAAAAAGAAAAAGAAAGAAATAAAGTGTTTGCTGTTTATGATTGTGACACTGAATCCAACTTTTAACTCACCAAATGTTTCAATCAGGTCACTCAGCTTTCTACTTGAGTAGAACTGATCATATCAAGTTGGTGTCAACTATGATGTCTTGGATTCTTGTTCAGAAAATGAGTTTAAATTCCAAACTAAAGTAAAAGTTGACAAATGAAAGCCAAAAATTTGTGCTATATTCATGTTGTCTTTCTCTATTACTATGTTAGCTGACAATACACTAAAGTTACTTTTACTGACCATGTTTACTGGTAACTTGAGATCCATCAACATAACAGGAATCTCAAGATGGAAGAAATGTACTAAATGTGTGACTTAAAACTTGACAAGTCACCCATCATTTTCTTTTTTCTCAAATAATCTTCCTACCTACACATCTTACAAATTATTTATTCCTAGAAAAAGCTGCTGCCTGATCCCTAACATCAGAAAAATAGAATGAACACCCTTAACTCTTGCTAGCTTTGTTTAATTTTTAATATCCGCTCTCTTACTTTTCCTTTAGTATCTGTCCCATAGTCAGTCATCATCATTGTTACCTTGTCACTAGCACACAATAATTGCTCCATCCCCATACACCTTTACAACAACATCATTCGGTAGCCCTCTACCTTGTGTGGCTCTTTGGCCTTTTATTAAATGAACAATAGTAAAAAAAAAAATTTTTTAAAAAATGAAAAAGAAGGTTATGCTGCACAAATGTTTTTCTTTTTCTTTTATCTAATCTACAAAAAAAAACAACCACTAAGTTTCTTATCATCAAATAATTCTTCAAATTAATTAAAAAAAAAAAAAAACAATACAAAATGCTTTGTGAAATGGGAATAAGTAAACCTTACAACAATAAAATGCAGTGTTTATGACACTAGGGATTGCAGTTGTATGCAGTCAGTATTGATTCTACAGTCCAAGTACCATTGCCACTACATTACATAATGAGAATATACATAATGTCTACTCACATATATGCTTATTAGTGGTAGCACTAACCAACCACTACTGCATCTCCCTGAAGCCAATAGACTTTATGCCCTTTGTTGATCTCAAGCTTCTTTGTCTATTTGTATATTCATTTTTGACTTCCTTCTCACCCCCTCTCTAGAGATCTGTGTATATTTTTCTCTATGGGAGATCCAGATCTATCTCGTTTGTTGGTGAAGTCCTGTTTATTATAGAAAATATAACATAATTTTGTTCTGTGTGTCATTTTCTTATTTGAATAAAATATCCAAAATGTTGAAACTATTGAAATTGAGTGGAAAATATTTGCTAAATATATGACTGACTTTTGACAGCTTTTTTTTTTTTTCCTTTTCAGATTGTATTCTGCCCCCCAATAATAACCTTATTAATGGAAGACCATATATTCAGGTCTTGTAGATTTTACAAGTTGAGAAATTAAGTATAACAATTAAGGATTTATTTGCTTTTCCATGGACTCAGTTATTTAAATATTATACAATTTTATTATAAATTTTGCAACTATGTGAATGTATTAACTACATAGAGTGTGTAGGATTTAGAATGTAACACATGCTGAATTGGTTTTAACTCTGACCAATCATATTTCAAGTTGATCACTTTATCAAATGATCAATTCCATTTCATCCACTCACAATTTTCATTGCTAATGATTTTGTGCATGTAGTAATGATTGGTTAGTGCTACCACTAATTAATATATGTGTATGAGTAGACGTTAAGTATAGGCTTGCTACATAAGGTAAAGGCATTGAACTCTAGAAGCAATATTGACTACATACAAGTGTAATCCCTACTTGGAATATCATAACAATATGGTGTCACTGATAGGATCTTTGTTCAATGTAGAAGACCCAGAATTTGTTGAAACTTGGGTAAAGCACTTTGCAGTCCTTGTTAGAACAAAGAAAATATAGGGTAACAAAATAAATGGAGGTGAAAATGAAATTGTAAATTTATTTCTGGTAACAGCCGGTTCTGAAGCTATTAGGAAGATTTCATTGATGACTTATCTAACATAAATGTAAGAATTGACATTTAATGAAATGAAAGAGATTATCCTAAAGCATGTTTGACCAAAAGTAAATGGTTGATTATTGCTGAAAGAACCAAGTTCTTTAAAACAAGAATGCAAGGAACCCATAATGAAATTTCTGCACCGGCTATGAGACATCAGTAGATATTGTGAATTTCAGCATTTAGGACAAGAAGAAATGTTGATTGAAGAGAAATTAATTCAACTAAGAATGATAGAATGTATGTACAATACTTAGCATAGATTTAAAATGTTACAATGATTGTAAATGTCATCAGAGGCATGTATCAAATTTATGCAACAGGAAGAGGTGATTGAAAAATTCAGTGGGGAAAAAAATAAAAGACAAAATTATGGACATATACATGATAAAGTAAGCATTAAAATACAAATAGTGTAAATATGAGCATGAACCAAACAAAGAAAAATGTCTGGCATAGAGACGGATATGTAAAAATTGTGAAAAGAATCTTTTATCTTGGGTACCAAATTTCAATAGACAATTTGACACAGAAAATATAAAAAAAAATCTCCTCCTACCAAAAAAAAAAGAATTAAAATCCTTTCGGATTTAGTGAATTTTTATAATAAATACCCAAGTATTCAGAATTAAAGTGCTTACAAAAAGAACAATGAATTTAAGTGGACTAATATACAACAAATAGCATTTGAAAATTTGAAAAATGTTCTTGCAAAAAACCCCATTATCAAGATTTTTTTACACCCCCCCTCCAAAAAAAATGATGATCCTTTAACTACGGATGCTAGTAAAAAAATCCATATCAGTAATCTTAGCCTAGGAAGGACACCCAATCTAAAAAGAAATCTGAAAAACAAGTTTAAAAAAACTACAAAACAATACCCAGATAAATACCTACAGAGATAAAAGGGTTGGATTATGTGCTTGCACATTCATAAACTGTAGTGAAAAAAATTACTTAAGTGATTAAGAAAATTATTTTCTACACTCTTGTTGTTGATTACTTTTGTTTTTCACTTTTATAAAAATATTATAAAAACTTTAAATGTGTAACAGGTAAAAATCATTTGGTCTTTGTTTACCAGAAAAATTTGTATTTTAAATTCTTAAAGGCTATTTTATGTAGATATAGATATATGTCATATTAATAGATATACCACATAAATTAGATATAGTTATACCTCAGTACCTCTACAAAATTGCTAAAAACTTAGTATACCATGATGAAAAATGCTCCAAATTTAATGAAAAAGTTTTATCATCAAAACCTTTATGTTATTGTTAAGAGGATAGATCAAAGCATCTTTAGAGTATTTAATTAACTTTCTTAATCCCTTTTAGAACTTTCAAAATTTTGATTAAATATCTTGTTTTTCTTGCATCAGCAGATGAACTATAAATTAGCATAGGACATTTTAGCATCTTTTTTGCAATGAAAGGCACATTAATTTGGAAACTTAACTATCATATTTTAATGAAACTTTCATGACTTATTCACAAATGAATGAAATTATTTTAGAAATGTTTATTTTTTAGAAAATCTTAGTAAAAAAAAAATATATATATATATATATATATATATATATATATATATATATATATATATATATATATTTTACATGTGTTTCACCCCACTTAATTTATGAAAACTTCAAGAAATTCAACAAGATAATTTTTAGTGACTATATTAGTTAAAATCAGAACTCTCTGGAGAATTTAAATCAATTATTTTTTGTAAAATCGGACCTTATCTTACAAAAAATCTGCTCTGAATTGTAAAATAAAAAACATAATATAACTAAAACATTATTTAATTAGAAAAGCTTTTAATTACTTTTATGAATGGTATATATTAAGGACAATATATATAATTTTTAACTACCCAGTAATATCAAAAATTTAAGAAAATATTGTAAGCAATCACCTATTTTATTGAATTTTAGGTACTTTGGCTTCATAGTCTTACTTATAAAGATGCTTGTTAAAGAAATGTTAAAAAATTACTAATAAATCTTAAATTTACTATAGTTGCCACTCTTATTTTCTGATAATGCCATGTATGGACATCTGTATTTACAAATATCAGAACATTTATACAAACACAAAAAACTTTAAAATTCTTTTTTACTGGGAAGGGAATCAATTTCATTTATGATTAGTAAATATAGTTTTTACTTACATTTCTTTTTTTAAATCATTTCAATTCAAGCAAGGCAACAATGACATTAGAATGCAAGGGGATTACAGGGAGCAAAAGAGAATGAAAAAATTGAAAATGGGGAAGATTGAGGAAAGGACAAAAAAGGAACAGAAACAAAAAAGAAGACAGAAGATGGTAATTGAATTTTTGAAGATTGTAATTATCAGGGAAGCAAGAAATTGGAAGGGAGTTTCACAAATGGGAACTGCAAGAGAAAATAAAAAACTATTAGAGAAGAAGTGGTGATTGCATCAAGCTAGTTCAACAATAAAATGGTGAAACCTAGTTGCCAATCTAGAAGCACACTTAAATTCATGTAATCAGAGCACCAGGAAAAAAACTCATCCGAGCAGTTGCCATGAAAATATTTGTAGAACAATCAGAGGGAAGCCATGTCACATCAGAGAGAAAGTGACTGGAGACAAGATGTCTGGTCAGGATTGATCATATTGCAGAGCCTTCTCTGGATATTGACAAGAATCTCAAGATGCACAGTAGGAACACCAGACCAGATATGGTAACAGTGTTCAATACATGGACAAATGGTAGATTTATAAATGTGCAAGGTGGATTCAGATGAGAAGAATTTTTTGGCATGACACAGTGAAGCAACCTTCATGATATGTCCCGGAAAGGGATATATTTGATCGAAGTAGCTAAGTGGTTGTGGCTACTGTAACTGAGTACCAGTCGATTACTGCTACCTACTAGATGGTACATCTAGTAGGTAGCAGTAATCGACTGGTACTCATCGTAGTCAATAGGCGTAGGCCAATAGGCGTCGTCAATAGACTTGGACTCTATCGTACATCCACATCAGTCTGTATTTATGGCTGACACCAGCCAATCATATTCCTGTGAGGGAACACAGGTGTATGCATATTCATTACATCACTTCATCACAGCAGACATAGCAATTGACTTGATATAGTCACTCCACTTCATGTCAGTAGAAAACGTGAAGTCAAGAAGGTGTAAAGTGTTGCTCTCTTGGAATTCAGCATCAGCTATCCTGATGGTAGGTAGAAAAGGTTCTCTGTGGTGATTAAATGAAAACACTTTTGTTTGGGAAGCATTGAAATTTAGATGCCATTTCTTGCCTTAACCAGTGATTTGAGGTCCTTTTCAAGAGTATTTGCCAGGCTTACTTTGTCAGATCTGTTGGACTTGCTACTAAAACAGAAGTAAATGGTAGTTTCATCTGCATAAATACCTAGTTGGAAACCGATGACATAAGAGAGATCATTGATGAAGATCAGAAAGAGTGTAAGTCCAAGGATAGAGACCTGGGGGATCCCCATATTAGTATGAAATGATCTGGAAGCACACTTGTTCAATACGACCTTCATTACTTGCTTAGTTAAGAATTTTAGATGATTGGATTAAGCCAAATATACATCCTGTGATGTAGCCCTTGAACTTGCATAGATGGCCAACATACTAAACCCTGTCAAATGCCTTTGAGATATTTAGAGTCACAGCCATTCTTATCTAAAGCTTGCTAGAAAACTTTAAAGATGGCTGTTAACATGTTAGTGATAGACCTGACAAATCATAAGCCATATTGTTTGTCCAAAAGGCAGTTGAGCAAGATAAGATGCTTAAACAATTAGCATTGATTAGGGCCTCAAGTACTTTGCTGAAAAGAGGTAAGTGACTAATAGGGTGATAATTTGAGGGGTCAGAAGGTTCCCCAGAGTTCTGAGAAACAAAAACTACAGAAGATGACTTCCAACAAGCTAGGAAGCAGGAAGCAGTGAGGTATTTGTTGTAATGTTAAGAGAGAACAGGAGCCTGCTCCAGAACACATTTATTTAGGAAGACGGCAACAATCCCATCGCATCTGTTTGCCTTGTGGGGGTCTAATTTAGAGTTGATGCCAGAAACTAGTGGTGGTGGTTATACATACATCACTCAGTAAAACCTCTGTTCTAGGGAGAAAATCTGGCAGAGGTACCCCAGATGAGTCGAGAGTGGAGTTGGAAAAGAACTTCCGGGCAAAGCACTCTACTTTATCTCCAGTAGCTACTTCAAACTGATTGCTATTGTACAACATACTCTTGCAGAGCTGGCAGTAATCCCTAGACTCAAACTTGTGAGAGGCTAGATCGTGTCTCATGCTATCAGAGATAGTGACTTTGCTTCTTTGTGAACACACATGCAAGTGTGTCCTCAAAGAAGCAAAAGGGCTAGGGTTAGGGTTACAAGCAATGACAAAGAAATGTCTGCTACAATCAGACTTATTCTAGTATAGCCAGAAGAAGTGATTCCTGTGAGCTATAGTGGCTGAGCAGTCAGGTAAGAACTAGTGAGATGATCATAGATTCACTTGGTATTTCCAAGCTTGAAAGAAGGCTTTGATGCCAGCCTTCACCCAGGAAGAGATCTCAGTGGCACATTTTTGAACAGGATAAGCATAAATATCCTTCTGAAGGAAGTCATAAAACGAGTCCCAATCAGCGCGTTGATAACAGAAGGAAATTTTCTTGATGACTGGTGGAAGAGCAGAAAGACATATCTATAGGTATCACTGCATGATCAGAGTTGCCAAGAGGAGAGAGCTGCAGTGCACAACAGAAGTTCAGGGTGGAGGTAAGGAAGATATCAAGTATGAGAAACATGTTCATTGGAATTACTGGAAAAACATGTGGGGGGAGTCTACTATTTGTGTGAGAGATTGCATAATAGAGAAGTTCAAGGTCTGGATGTCAGCAAGATCAGTGACATTAGAGTGAGTAAGCTATCTGATGTGGTGGGCACTAAAGTCGCTGAACACAATATTTGTAAACAGGCTTAATTACAATATCACCTAACCACTACAAATTAATATAGAAATTTAGAGAGTGCATGAACCACAAGGTCATCTACAGTAAATTTGCACCCTGGTTCTTACAACATTGCATCATTTCTTGCAGATCTTCTATTATCACAGTGTAGAATACCTACTTACAAAAGTAATGGAAAGGAAAAGAAAGACTCTAAAAGAATTTGGGTAGATAAAAAAAAACAATTCTAAAATTTTCAGCACCCCTCTGTCATGTGCATGTGTAGTCCTACCAACATAACCAATTTAGTTTGATGAAGTTCTGAAGGATGAAATGTGTCACAAGTAAACTTTTCCCACTTTGTCATACAATTTTCTCAATACTGTTCTTGATATATAAAAGTATATATCATTATCTCATATATAATAAAACATCGAAATGCTTAACACATTCCACCTTATTTCCAAGTATATTTTTGCTCATTGAGCTAATAATTATTGTTTCAATACAGATATCCCCATAAACACATACAACTGTGTGTTTTCTACTCGATTTTCAACACTTGCTACATTCTAAAACGTCACTGAATGATATTCAACATAAAACAAAACATAGGATTATTCTATATAAAACAAAATCAATAGACAAAATCAATATATTCAGCATACAGTCCAACTAATCAATAGGTTTTCAGAGTATCACTCAACAGCATCACTTATAATCAAATTTCTAAAAATAGAATCTAGAAAGAAAAGGGAAAAAGAAAACAAAACAAATGAAAAAAATATATTTTTTCTTCTTTACAAAAAAAATATGAGTAATCATTTTTTATATTCCTTAAAGGAAAATATGTTGTTCAGTGCCTGCTGCTATTTGCATTTTATTGGTTTATTTTATACAGCTCTACCCAAAGCAATTATTTACAATGAACAAGGGCAAAACTAGCTTTAGGCATTTATAATAAAATTTCACTATTTTTTCAAAACGGTTACTAATTCTAATGAATACCGACATTTTAAAATTAATTTTAAACAAATTTCAACTTAACACCTCTTCAAGGCCAGTAGATAAAAACATTGGTTGGATCCAGTGATTTCATCCCAAGAGTAGTAAATTCAATGCCTTGCTACTGCAGTGGTGAACAAAAACTTGAAGAGTTGAGTTAAAGGGAAATAACTAAAACATCCAGAAGAGGCATGGCATGTGAAACTAGAACAATCTACCTCAGTGGATGAAATAAAGGGTTAAATTTAAAATTCTAATGACCTGAAGAAGGCTAGAGCATACAACAGCCAAAACATCATGAATATGGCTACAGGGAGTGGAGTAGATTCATGGCTTTCCTAAGGGCATTAGTGAGAAGTCAATGCAAACCAGAGTTCCAGTCAGAGTTTGAACTCAAGTTACCATTCTGTTCTCCATTCTATTAAACATTAAGCCACCTGTACTTCCATCAAGTTTTAATAATCTTGCAAAAAGAATGATTTGAGAATTCTCTGTATTCAATCTCATATCCCCCTCAACTTTTTCATATATCAAATGATATACTATAGGCAGGAAAGAAAGTCAATGACTCTGCACTTTGTCTACCATAATGACTTACACATATAATATAAACTGATTTATACTTTGTCAATCCTAACAGAACAACGCATAACATACTATGATTGGAATTTATAAATATTGAAGCAATATTCAAATTAATTAACTAGTGAAACTTGATATGAAAAAGGCCACAAAACCTGATTAAAGATGTTTGTCATAAAAAGCAATAACCCATTTTAATGTTGATTCATGAACTTATTTTAAATATTTTGTTCAAATATGGTTGGTTTGAATGCCACAGCTCATCTGGTAATACCTTAGTGCTTTAATTAGTCATGTTAGTTCAAACAAGATTTAAGTTTCATATTCTATGTTTGTCACAGCTAGGATAATTATGTACTTATAAAATCTATGATAACCAAACTAAGAAAGGGACCAAAAAGTTGAACTGTGAATTAATGACAAATTCTTCAGTACATGTTATTGATATCCTAATAGAATAATTGGTTATGAGCTCTCCATAAATTGTAAATATTCCCGCAGCAGATTTTCTCAACAGGATTTGTCATATGCACAAGCCTGTAATGCAAACAAGTACAAAAATTACAAATGTGAGAATTGTTGGCCTGAAAGTGGAAGTGCTGAAAAGTTTTCAGCCTGGCCAACTTCCAACTGACCAAATTATTCAGCAACTCCTTATATATGGAAAATAAAATCAATATTGACTTTGACTTTGTTACAAGATAAGATATTTTGATAAAACTTTTGAAGTCATTGCCCATCTTGTGACGTAGTAACACTAATGTTCATGCACTATGTCTGAACTTTAGATGATGAGAAATACTCTAAATAAATGTTCATTATGGTAAAAGAGTCCAATGCAATGTCATGTTATGACTGCATATTCACTTCTTTTGTTCAATTAGAACCATTTGCGATTGTGATCCTTCGACAGGCTGGATGGTTATTTCAGTGAATTACTGCAGATGTTGGACATGATGCGATGTTTCAATGTTGGTAAAAGTGAACATTCCTACAACCATACACTTGATGCTGGACTGCTATGTATTAGTACAGGTGATCACCAAGATCATCGCATTGTCAAAAGACAGTAGTGACAGGTTTCACAGCATCCAAACACAGATCAAACAGTACTTTTCAGCATTAAGTGATAAGAACATGCAAATGATAGTTGTTTCTATAGGACAATGAAAACCTGGGGAGTAACATCTATGAGATTGTATTGAACCCAACACACAAACTCATGATGTGAGATGCCATAAATTACAACACATGTTAATTTTTATTGAACTGTGCCATGTATATACAGAACATTATCCAACCCATTCTGTTGCAAGTAGGAAGTGATGTGCTGTTCTAGCAGAATAATACACCTGCCTACATGATATGTACATGCTGTTTAACATGATTTAAAAGATGCCTGACAACTTTCCTAACTGGCCCAATCACCAGATTTGTTTCCCACTGAAAATTCATAGTATATAAAGCAAAACTTGTCTCATTCAGTTAACCCACCTATAACTCTTGCTGTTGTATGCTTAAAGCATAGAACAATGTATTCACCATCTATATAATTATATACATGTGATATTTCAGGCCTATGTTAATGCCCAAAGAGGATATACAGTATTGCAATCTTATTTTTTTGTCAGTACATATGTGTAGTTAAAAGGACATTTAAAATTATACATGCCTGGACTTGAAAGATAATCATCAGGCTACTGTAAAACAACACCCTTCAGATAAGGGTCATCCGGTAGAGTAGATTGTAACCAAGTTACTGACCAGAACTAACATTTGGATAGTTGAAGAGGTTAGACAGTAATTAGAGTTGGGAGAATTAAGCCTTCTTATTGAGTAAAGTGTGATTAGAAAGAGATTTAGTAAAAGGAAGAGGAAGACAGGAAGAGAACAAAAGAATATATGGAGAGAGAGAGAAAAGAAAGTTGGGGATGAAAGAAAAATGGAAAGAGAAAGACAGAAAAGGAAACAGTAAGGAAAGAGAAAAAGGGAAAAGAAAAACGTAAAAGGTGTCAAAAAGAGGAAAGTAAGTGAAAGATGAGAAAACACACATCATTTGTCAAATATAAACTAAACTCAGTAAGATAAAGAGCAACATTTTCCTGTTTTCAATGAGATGCCTTCTCAACAATTGTAGTTTAAAAGGTAATTTAGCAACATTTGCCTCTGTGATTCCTTATTGAAAGCCAATTCCTCCCAGCAGTAATAATTAAGTCACCAATTAGACAGAGTCAAATAAATCCCCTTTCATGTATTTGCCATTTAAAAAAAAAAGAAAAATCACCAGCATTCTTAACTGGTTGTTGGTATTTAACAGCTTTGAGCAGTAGATAAATTCTGTGATAATCATTTTTGTCTTCTCATATAAAATGAAGTAAAAATCCATCAAGAATGTTCTTATTAAAAAATCTTACACAACATATAAATTGTTTTGGCAGACATATTTAACATGATTCAGTAGCAAAAAGAAAAAGTCATTTCCAACTATTGTCAAGATAATTAAAATCAGATAAAATTGTCAGAATGACTGCAAAAAAAATTTATTAACAAATGATATAGATGCATGCTAGGATTTCTTCCTAATCAATAAGATGGATCACTTTTCAGTTTCATCTGCCATTAAATTTGTTCCTTCTTGTCTTGAAGTCAGAATGTTACAGACACTTGACTGTATCCCTTTTGTATATTACTACCATTACTACTTTTTGTCTTATTACTGTTGCTTTGCCTAGTTTTGTCTTACATATGTAGTGTTTGCTTTGCATTACTTTTACCCTGTTTTTTTTTTTCTTTCTTTTGTTGTTTATTGGAAACTGTCAATTCCATTTATAGGTTATTTTTGCCAATTACACTTAGCCGTGTTCTATTACTCGACAAAAATTAAATCAGATTTAATAATAACAATGTGCTTTGCTTTATTTCCTGTAAAGGACTTTGACCTAAATGGATTGAGCATGGATTTTAATTATAAGTTGCAAATAAAAGTTATTATCTTTACATTAAACAATGGCATTATTTGACATGAAATAAGGCCATCGAAAATTTATAATGCTCACAATTTGTGCAGTTGTTATTATAAGCTCATTACATCTCCATTCAATATTGGCCTGGCTTTGTAAATGAGAAGGGATTGTCCTACAGGAGGTAACTCAATGCAGCAAAAAGAATCCTCACATGGAATCACAAATGGTAATTATTTATTGTGTGTCCTTAAGAGGAATAGATTGTTGAATTTCATATTTAAGTATTCTAGAGCTTCATTAGCTTTAATAAGCTTACCATGAAGCAAACCATGGTTTCAATTTAGCACAATCTCAACAAGAGCCCACTTGCTCAGCTGTAGAAAAAGGTATACTTTTATATCTCAAATATTGCAAGAGTCAAGTGACTCACAATAACTTTTGGTGCAATTTCTTAAGAGATGGTGGAAAGCTAGCATTATTGTTGGCATATGACTCAGTAAATCAGCAGCAACATTGTTCAGGTCGATATCAAATCTCAAAATAGAAATTTTGACAACTCTAATTGCTGACTTTGAATCTTATCATTTTTAATATTGAACATTTTGAAATCATGAAAGCTATAAAATCTTTCATCAGTCATGATCATGAAACCATTTCTTTAGAGCTATAATCACAGCATGATTTGTCTTAAGAGCAGAATAGTGGGTTTCATGTTATTTTAAGTTTCATGACATGAATGTAACAAGGTCACTTAAACTGATTCACCAGACCTGATACAACAGCCTTACAGGAATCACATTTTTTCATGCTGCTTAGTCTTACCAGGTCAGTGCCATGTGATATTCATGAGAAGCTGCTTTAAATTAGTCACAAACTTATGTACTAAAAAGAAAACATTTCTATTTGGCATAAAAGGGAAAATAATAGGGAAATCTACCAGAAACTTGTTTCAGAGTTACCATATTTTAAGGCAAGGATGGCCAAACTGTGGCGCATTCGATGCTTATAAGTGGCGCATTGCATCCTTTTGATGCAAAGAAACTAAGCCACTTCTACTCATTTAACTCCTAATATTGCTGGTTTGGTAAAAACAAAGCAGAATAAAAAGACACATTAAAGTTATTTATGTTTATTTTTCCTATGTAAACATTATAAACTCTTCCATGCCGCCCCCCGCCCCTCTGCAAAATCTGAAGAGAAAAAAAAAAATCAAAGCATTGATTGATTGATGGCCCCCTTTTCAAAACTCCTGGTTACGCCCCTGGTCATAAGCATATATTTTTCAAATAAATAGATTTTATAATAACTTTAAAATATGTCCATATTACAACACATACTGAAAGGAAGTGAATGTTTGTGTGGCGCATTTAAATTAATCGTACAAAATATTGGCGCATGGAATCAAAAGGTTGGCCACCCCTGTTTTAAGGTATCCCAAGATTGAAAAGTAGCTTTAAGCAAAATTTTTCATGCCAAACTAATTCATTACTGCAGATATTTTCATGAACAAGAGCAGGAATTTAGACTCATTTCAAGTGAAGTGTAGTCATTGATATTTTTCCTGTAATGGCAAAATATAGTCAAAATAAAGAAACATGATAAGGAGATTCTCTTTAACAAATTTTTCAATAGCACTCTGAAACTTGTCACACTATTAGTGAGACTCCTAATCATATATTCATGTGAATTGGTATAGGCATCTATTAATCTTAAAAACAGTTAAAATAGTTTGTCATCATAATACAGTAATTGTTAGTATGCACGCTTCAGAGCTAATGTTGAGAAGACAATCGCTCACCAGATTACTGACAAGGGTTTTGATCTTTGGTAATAGATATACATCAAGAACAGTATACTGATTGACAGTATTAGAACAATTAACAGATAAAGTTTCATGACAATCAACTTGATCCTTCACACTTAAAACCTGTTTGCCAGAGACATGTCCTCAGCTTAACAACTCCCTCAACTAACAAGAATTCAATGTGAGTAATTAACTACTGAGCAACAATACTATACACACAAAATCTAGTTACAAATCATTCTCGCTTTTAGCTTCATGCTTGTAAACAGTCATGGCATAGTTGAACTTGGTGCAGTCAGTATCAGTAATCGTCTGTTCAGTTTCAAACCCATCATACAATAGTAGTATCAAAACCAAGAATAATATCTCTAGAGGTTTTCAGTTAACAGTCTTGATAGTGCTTGTTATTTATGATATACAACTTTAACAGATGCATGTTTGAAAGTCATTGCTAATGTGATATACACTATGCTTAATTTTCAGCTTGTCTCTGTGCTAATTTGTAGTCAATGCAACAACCAGAACTACCAGAATCAATCAAAGCCAAAGCCATATAGCCATTATATGAGAATAGTAAAAGATGGCAAACAACGTGGATCAGAACATAGAAGCAGCTGCAACATTACATTTCTGTTTTGAATGACTATGAAAATTAACAACACAAAAACAAACCTTTTTCTTTATAATAGCAGCAGTGAATGAAACCAAGCTTGTTTGCAAAAAGGTAATATTTTGCTAATTGAAATACTGTAAGTGCAATGCTTACTTTAGTGACAGTCCAAGCATACTGATCTGAATTGCATTTGACATGCACTTTAACAGTCTCAACAGCTTTGTTAAAGATCTGCTTCTCGCTTTAAAGGAATCACTTGACATCTTGCACCAGATTAAAGTCCATTTATAAAAACATTCCAAACTATGTCATGGTGGTATTATCCATGAACAGACATTTTTACTCAGTTTGTCAAGTTCTTGAAGGAATATGTCAATAATTTTTGTAAATAATTGTTCTTGCGTGGATAAAAAAACTAATAATGTGTACAGATAATATTTTCCTAGTTGATGAAAGACTTAAACAGGACATCAATAGTATCATCATGTTACACAGGCTGATATGAGTTTGTGAAGCAGAGACACACTTTATTAATTTATTTGGAGCAAAATATTTCGGCAATCATCAATAGAATTATTTACTATTAGTGTCAGTAGCATTCAGATTAGTGTTCAATCTGTCAAGACATAGGATACACTCAATCTTGAATTTAATAAAATGGATGATTTGTTGTTGTGTAGTCAAGGAAAGATAAGTACCCCTGAGGGAAGAACTCTTCCCATTTAAATACAACTTTACTTACATATCTCCACATCTCCCAGAACCTACTAGGCTTTATGCACTTGGTAGATCCGCTACTTCTACAGACCACTCCAGGAGTTGTACCACTTGTTTCAGGGTGATTGCCTAGATTCCTCTTTATGGGGGATCTGTCTTACCAGATTTTCTTCATTCAAATCTTCTTCATGTTCCTTATTATCACTAGACACACTCATTTTGCTTTAAAAAATTAAATACTGTTACTTTAGTCAAAAAATATTTGCAAAACATTTACATTTAATTAGAAAATGTTATCAACAAACAACTGAACATTTTAAGGTTTTAATTGATTAATTTAAACAAACATTGAAAAAAGGATTTTTTTGGTTGGTCATAAAGATAAGACCATATGTGAAAAAAACAAATTACTGGACAAAAACTTTAAAATTAGTCAGTGTGCTCATTGCTTCAGGCATGTAGGCATCTATATAGCTCATTTACAGTATTAAATTTCAGATTTTAAACTGGCTAAGGGTAAAATTTTAACAAAGTTTGAACAGGGCAGGATTTTTGAACTTCAAAGACGTGGTCTTTTGCAACAAGCCATTGCAAATGAAATTGGCCATAGCAGAAGTGTCATTGCTAACTTCATTAAAAGGCCTTTCCACCATAGAGCAAATGCTCCATGTATTATTCCATATTCTATTCAGCACTCTTTTTAATACAGGATCCTGCTTAGTTTCAAACTTGAGCTTCCTGAAGGAAAACAAATCTGTCTCAACCCAGTGCAAAATTCTGTCCTCACAACAGTCCTTTGTCTCAACATTCTGAATATTAAAATTCAATCTTAATGTGTCTATGTGTAGAATGGTATTTCCTTTACTCTACATAACATGGAAATTGACTGCCATAATCACCCACCTCAAAATTCTGGACGATGTAACTTTAGGCAACTCTTTCCTCGGGTTGAAAATGAACTCAAGGGGCTTGTGGCCCAACTTTAGTAGAAATTTCTTACCCAATAATAAATTGCATGCTCTTTCGGTACTCCCGACAATTGCCAACACTTCTTTATCAATGTTAGAATAGTTCATCTCCACAGCTATCAACTTTCTGGACAAATACATAATAGGATGTCCTTCTTGTGTTAAGATCACTGCTATGGCACATTCGCTAGCATCAGTAGTTAGTGAGTTCTTTTGTCAGGTTTAATACCTTAACTACTGGCTTGTTTCTAAGTGCTTCCTTTAGCTTTTTGAAGGCCATTGAAATTCACTATTCTTCTTTCTCAAGTTCACAAATATTCAATCATGTCACTATATCAAGGTATATATCTATTATAAAAGTTAGCAAAAACCAAGAAAGATTCTACCTCTTTCTTATTTTTTGACATACTTATTTCTGATATTTTGCTAAGAAGTTTGTCATCTTGTGAGATCCCATCTTTAGATATTTGATACCTTATGTATGAAATTTTCTGGCAATTAAATTCACATTTATCTCAATTATCACGCTGACATTACTCAATCTGCTCAGAACCTGTTCCATTTTATTCTTTAGTTCCTCCTCATTACAAGTGCCAATACTTATGTCACCTTGATAAACAATGATGTTTTTTAGTCCTTCCAAAACTTTCTTAGCCTTTTGGAATATGTGGTTGGATGTTTTAATTCCAAACGGCAGACGAGTCCATCTTAGAAGGCCTATAGGATTGTTTATCGTCGTGATTTCTTGAAAATGTTCATCAATTTTAATCTGATTTTATGCAGATTCCAGATCAATCTTGGCAAAAATTTCATGCTTGCAAACTCATGACAGGCTGTTTCAATATTTGGTAATGGGAAAGAGTCTGAACATATCTGGTGATTTACACCAACTTAGTAGTCACCACAAATTCTTAAATCTTCATTTGTTTTACATATGGCTACAATTGGAGAAGCTTAATTGCTACCTCCCTGGCTGACCTTCTCCAATGTTCCTTGTTCAATCATTTTACTAAGTTTTGCCATAACCATGGGCAGAAGGTGAACTGGAACTTTATGAGACTGAAAATATACTAGTTGGCTATTCTCTTTGAGTCAGACATTGACCTCGTAATCCTTTAAAAGATCAATCTCAGCTTTTTCTAATTTCATGCAATTAACTAACTTTTTTAGCCCCCAGGAGACCATGATCTTTTATACACTCCACAACTATGACTGGTATTACCTCAAATCGAGTCATAGTCTTGAACACCCTCTCAGAGAATCCAAGTGTTTTAAATGACTGAGCCATCAAATTGTTTCAATTGTAGATTGGTCCTCCTTAATCTGAGTCTTCCCATTTTCCCCAAAAGATTCTTGGGTATTAATGCTACATCACTATCTGTATCCACCTGCATTAGCAGAGTTATTCCATTTATTTTCACTCTTATTTTCTACTCTTATCATGTGTCTTCATTTCATAAATTTCAGTATTTCTTGTCAGAGGATCTACTTTCTCCACTTCTACTGGTTTTTTTATATGTGCGTACTGACTGGAAATGATTTGCCTTCTTGCACTTAAAACATGTCTTTCCAAAAGTCGGCCATTTATACTTGTTCATTTCATGTTCTTTGTTTCAAAAACGACATTTACGTAAACTCTCCATAGTACTGTATGCCTCCACATTAGTCTGAATTAAGTCTAGTTGCTGTAGAAATTCAAAAATCATTTCAATATTCATGTCCTGGACTTGAAGTTGTTCCAAAATTTTGGACTTACTCTAGATGTCATACAGTCCTTCAATTAGCCTTAACTGTATTAATTCATCTTCTATAGGCATCAAATTCACAGTACTTCAATGCTACTTTTTCACCTGAGTTCTGCCTGATTTCATTCTCTCAGCTATGACCAGTTACTTTTTGAGGCATACATTTGCTTGTACAATGTTTGCTATTTCTTCAAACATCAAGTCTTCTAGCATCTTCGGATAGACCATTACGAAGATCTTTTTTACAGCCTCACAACTGGCTGATGCTAGAAATAAATCTTATTTCATTTACTCTCCTCTATTTTTGCTGTCACTCAATTTCTTGATTCTTGCCAATGCTACGAAACATCTCATCCAGGTCTCAACCAATTCAGGATCTTCTAACGAGGTTAGATATCATATCAGTGATGCCATGTTGTTGTGTTATGTATTTGTTTTCAGAAATATGCAGTGTACTCAAGGAAAGATTACTACCCCCAAGTGTAGAATTCTTCCCACTTAAATACAACCTCATTTGCATATCATCACAGTTGTGAATGCAAACAAAATCTTTATCATAAACATTGGCTTTATTCAACCTGAAATAAAACATTAAAAAAAGTATAAAACTTAGACCTTGTTTTCATATATTAGAGACAGTTGATTTTTATTAAATCATACCTTATTTGAAAATCTTCACACTAATTTCACAAAAGATTTCAAGTAACCATAATCTCTTTTTTTGGCCCAGAGGGGATGGGGGTTGGTTGGTACTAGACTTTTATTAAAAATTTTTTATTGCAGTGAAATTAAAAAAATAAATAAACAGTCATACCAACAAACTATGTTTTTATGAGAAATTATATTAGTTAATAAATGTTTTTCTGCAATTAACTTTCATGATCCTGTAGCAGGAAACTGTTTCTTATGTAGCACAGACACTGGAACAACACTTGCAGGGGACTCTGGTTTAGCACACCACAACACACCGACTTGATCTGTGCTGAACGCAAAAGCTTACTGACATCCCAACAAACACTCGCCTCTTTTATTCATTTTTGCCAAGCCAAAAAATTAGCATTTTGCATATGCTACCAGCCTCAGTCTGGCTCCATGATGTATGCGCCATGTCATTTCAGCACCAATGATTATACAGTTCACCTCACTCACAATTTGCTCATCTTATATGCAAATTTAGGCTACGCCACTTCAACATCAAAGAGAAAAGCAAAAATACCTAGCATATAAAAAAAGATATGAAAAGTGTTTCAAAATGAATCATTTTAAATGTATGTATAAATCCAACAAAACGAAAGAAGAAAAATTAGACAGGCAAATACACATACATGGCCTAAAGAGTCCCAACCTTGGGACAGAGTACACATGGATCATGCCCATGTTCAAGGAGTAGGATTATTACTAATACTAGTAGATGCATATTCAAGCTGGTCAGAAGTAATACATGTCTCCAACAATAGAAGTTCAACCATGAAACAAGAGTTAAGGTTCATATTTTCAAGAAATGGAATACCAAAAATGCTAGTTCTGACAACACCCCAGAGTTCTGTGATGAGGAACTATACCAATGGTTGAACAAAATTGGATGCAAACCATATAAAATCTCATCATGCCATCTGCAATCAAACAGATTAGAAGAAAGGATGGTACAAACTAAAAACGGATTGAAAATACGTATACAACGGAAAGAAAAGATAGAAACATTTCTTCCGAGATTGCTGCTAAGCTATAAGACAATAGCGCATAATAGAAGATCAAAAAGCCGATTCGCCCTGATGAGTAGACAAATTAGAGACCCATTCACCATGTCTTATGCTACCAACGAAAAACTGTGGTATAAAAAGAATGATCTACAAGAGGCAAGAATCATAATGTAAAGTAGATAAGAACACACTCTGATAATAGAACAAATAGAAATTGGATATTAGTGCATTAGACCAAGTTAGATTACAACAAGATAGTGATGAAGAAATGTGTAATGAGCCTGAAAGTAATGAAGGCGAAAGTGTCATGTCAACACAAAACAAACATGACAGTGAAATCGAGAGTGATACAAACTCTGAAGATGAACAATCATTGGAAGAACATTCTTATGAAAAAAGAAAAAGATCATGATCTCCTATATCTAGACAATCTCTTAGGGAGAAGGAGGAAAATAGTGAGGAGACAAAAGCTTCCAGAAGAAGTATCAGGGAAAATAAGGGGATAAAACCTCTTCAGTACAAGGAGATGAGGTGACTCATTTACATAGGAAGTCACAACGACTATAAATAGCTATGGCTATTACTCATGAGGCAGTTGAGTGTATACTACTTCCTGTGAGTTAGTAACATTACACTACAGTTCCCTACACTTTTTAATATCTTCCTGGGAAGAATAATGCTGGATATCCTTGAAAACCATACCTGTACAGTTAGCATTAGAGGGGAAATGATTACAAATCTCATGTTTGCTTATGAGATCAATGGCCTGGTTAGAAATGAAAACAAACTAGCTAACCTGGTGAGGTGTGTGAATGAAACAGCAACCAGATACAGCATAGAAATCCGTGTTGAAAAAACAAAGCTGATAAGAAATAAGCACCAATTACAATCAGTGGTCAGCAACTAGTGACAATGAAACAATTCAAATACCTTGGTGCAATCATCAGCCAAGTTGGTTCCAGGCCAGAAATCAATGCTGAGATTTGTATTGAAAACAGCTGCAAATTAGACACTTGAAACGAAGCTGGCAAGACCAAAAGCTCACTCTCAAAAATAAACTGAGATTTTTGTATAGCCTCATCTTGTCAGTTCTTATAAATGGTGCATGCTCTCTAACAGCAGGACTCCAAAGGCAGGTGTTATTTCATACACTGTCCACAGGATGAATGAAAAGGTACATAGAAGAGTCAATCATCAGATAAATGACTATACAGATGTGTTGACCACCATAAAGAGCTGTAGTTGTGTGGCCATGTAACTAGATCACAAAGAGGACTCTCCAAGACCATCCTACAAGGAATGGTACAAGAAAAAATGAGACTGAGATAACAAAGAAAGAAATGGTCATTATCAAATGTATCCATGAATGTTTTGCTCAGTCCCAGATACTAGCCAATGACCAGATCAACTGGAGGCTTCTTGTTGAGCAAGCCACCATGTAATGCCCCTTTGACCCTGTTGTGTTATAGGATTGGTGGAGGAGGAAACAATAATGCAAGAAAACCTTGGCAGAAATTCAGCTTTAAGTGAATTGCATTAAGAGTTACAGTCAGACAAGAAAATATCCTTTCGGAATATATCACGATTAAGTTGTATTATGAAAAGAAAAAGTTTAATTTCTACTTCCTTCCCCATTTGAGAAAGTTAAAAAAAAAAATAAACCTTTCTCCATCCACCCCATAAAAAATAGAACAGATTAAAATATTTGCTGAGGTTACAACACTTAATTACTAGTTAGATGTCTTGACTAGTCTAGTTTGAAAATAATTAACTTAATCGTATTTTTACTTGATTCTCTCCTACTAATTAAAAGAAAGCAATAGATACATGACAGAGGAGGGCAAATGTAACTGAATAGGCATTTAAAAATAGAACACGATAGTATAACACAGGTCTGGAGGTCAGGTTTCAGTTTCTTCTAAGTATATGAAGTTTGCTGTTACCAAACTCACCTAAAGACAAAATGTATGAATTGAATAGGAAATAATTAGGTCATTGGAGGAACTTAAAAGTATTTACAATGTATTTCTCCTCGTCATATAAATACTGAGTACTACAAATTATGAGTGCTATTAAATAGAAACAAATAATTATTCCAGATTTTTTGTTGCTATGGTGAGAATAGAAATTTACATGATGCTTTTTATTAGTAGATTTATGCTAGACAGTTGTAGGTCATTATCACTACAGTTTATGATATCTAGGAAAGGTAATGTATTGTTTGTTTCTTTTTCATGAGTAAATACTATCATACATTCAAATTTGTTTAGTTTATCTACAAGTTTATCTACAAGGTCAGGTAATGTTGTCGTGTGGGGACATATTAATAATCATCAATGTACTGGAAATATGTTGAGTGTTTAAGTAAAACACTTTGGAAAGGGCCTGCTTCAAGAAAGTCTGAGAAGAAACAAACTAAAACTTCAGTAAGAGGTGATCTCATTGGTAATCTGAATTTTTGTTTATAAACATCATTGTTAAAAGTGAAATAACATTGGTTTCTGATGAGTTGGTAAATTTTTATGATTTTATTTATTGGTAGGGAGGTTTATTCTTGATTGTACTAGATTCTTTTATTATGATTGTTCCAAGGAATGGTGTTAAAATTTTTCTGATGGTTTTGATGAGCACTAGCAATTCTTGATATGAGAAGTTTGGGCTTTACTCTATAGCCTATAATGACTGCCACAAAGAATACATAGGAGAAATCCCAAAAGAATTTAAATAAAAGATTATACATGCACAAAAGATATCTTTTACAAAACACACTCAGTATATTAATCACTCATTGTAATAAGTCTGACCATAATTTCAATTTATAAAATGCTACTTTAATTAAAAGAGAAAGTAATTCCCTAAGGCAAAAATGTATAGAAAGTGCACTGATTGCTAAATCACCCAAGGTAAATTTGCATCCAGCTTCTTAAAACATTTTATCTTTCTCTTATCACAATGTTAGATGATGAAAGCAAAAACAAAAGTGTGGGGAAACTGAATGAGATTGTCTGTCCAGGTACATCTGATGAAAAAAAAAAAATTTTTTAACTCAGCATTCCCATATCTTCAGTGTTTCCTCTCAATACATAATTATAATTGATTCGCATTTATATCTCTCCTTCTTCATCATATATATATGTAATTCCATAAATAAAAATATTACTTTAGTCCAATGAAGTCCTTCTAGAGGACAAAGCATGTTACACAGAATTTTTCCACTTTCTCATTCAAATGCCTAATTTTGATGTGTTAGAAATTAAAGTGATGTCATGGTTGACAGAACTAATTTCAATTTGGAACCTCAAAAGGGTAATTT
Organism: Acanthosepion esculentum; assembly: GCA_964036315.1. Classification (NCBI taxonomy): domain Eukaryota; kingdom Metazoa; phylum Mollusca; class Cephalopoda; order Sepiida; family Sepiidae; genus Acanthosepion; species Acanthosepion esculentum. The sequence goes on along the minus strand of OZ038483.1, from coordinate 1,078,446 downwards.
GCAGTTCAAGCCCCGCACTCAGTTTCTAATAAAAAAAATTCCAAAATAGTTCCATTTAGGTGTAAATTTACATATTTAATTAAAAAATAAAGAAATTTTGATAAAATCTACTGTTTTGGGGTTATTGACTCATTCGCATCATGGTGAGTGAAGTAAGTTGAAATTAATTCTGTATCCCGATGTCATCAGTAAAAACAATTCTATTTTTTTTTTTTTTTAATACACACCAATTTTATTTTTCTGTCCACTATTTTGTTATGCTTAAGAAAATACCCTATTTAAAAAAAATAAACAATCAGCAAATTAAAGAATTTTTCTTTAATTTCAATAATTAATAGAAAAAATATTCTTATTCTTTGAAATAAGTCTTTCTTTGGAGATGGTTACACTTTTATAATGTTTCAATAATTAACTCACGAAAATAAACTCACTAGTCTTTTTCAAATCATATCTTCTGTATGTATTCACATGTTAAGGGAATTTGTTGCTATTATTGGTGGGAATTTTCCATGAAAATTTCCAGCAACAAATTCTCACATGCTTTTGACCTTGGGTATTAGCATAAAATGTCACTTTTTAAAAAATGCCTTCCAGGATATAGGCGATCACAACTCTGCACATATTCCTTTGTTGCCTTTGAATTGACATGCATTCTTGGTTTTGGAATTCAGAGACTGGTTGCCATCCATGGCTAGAGAGCCCTAGTCTACCTTGCTATTTAACAAATAGTTGGTAGTGGGGACAAGAAATGGATTCATACCTTTCTCAAGAGCATTTGTGAACCAAACAGTCTAGCCTGTAATTTGAACTTGTCACTCTGATTCCATTTCCTGCACCAATATCCATTACACTAACTGTATATGTCACTAATAATCTAAAAAGATTTTCCTATGTTCTAACCATTCAGCCATCTCACACATCTTAGCAATTAAAATACCAATCCAGCTTTGGGGGATAGAAAATATTGAAACTTCTAATCTTCTGAATGACTCAGGAGTCTAGGTTTATATCATTATCATAACAATGCTGATAATTGTTATGATAGGTATATTCTCTGACAAATGTAGTCTCATCAAAAGAAGATAACTCCCCCATAGGTATAGCGATACTGTTTTTGAAACCATACCTCATTTACATATCACTACACCTCCCTGAACCTAAAAGGCTTTATACCTTTAGTTGATCTATGACTTCTACAAACAACCCTGGGAGACATAATCTGTCTCTCAGAGTGATTCTCTTTATTTTTTTTTTATGGGAGATCTAGGTCTTAACTGATTCTCCTCATTTGAATCATCATATCTACGGTCACTCTCATCCCCAGATTGTTTCTCACTACTACTGGATACATTCTCTCCTCCCTCTACTGTTCTTCACTTTCATATCTCTCTAATTGTCTTCCTGATCACTCATAATACTGGATTCATTTATCCTTTCTTGTCATCTGTTCTTCTGCTTCCTCTTCCCCCTCCTTTTTCCATCTCCGGTGGTTCTAAATTGGTATTCATGTGCCAGTATACCCTCTTTCATCTTTCTTAACACAGCTGGGTTAAATCCCTTTTGCACCACAAAATTCACCTTTTCAGGACTTGAATCCTTCTCCTTTCTCTACCACACACTTTCATTCATTGCAAATGATGTAGTAATCGGAGCTCTTATTTGTCTTCCCATCAATGTGGATGGGCTTTGTCTTCTGCTTGCATGCTGAATAGCTCTATAACTTAGGAGTGGTCTGGGTAAATAACTCTCTATATCACAATCCACTGGCGAGAATGCTTTTAATCCCATTTTTACCATTTGAACTATTCTCTCCACAATTCCATTTGACTGTGGATGGTAAAGTGGTGCTTTGTATGGAATGCAGCCAATACGTTTTAACCATGCACATAAAATTTCTTCAAAAACCTCAGGTGCATTGTCAGAGACCAAGGTATTTGGAACTCCATTTCTCAAAAATACTGTCCTCAATACCCACTTCACTGTAGTGGATTTTCTATCCATGACTTTAATAACTTCAGGCCAACCTGAATACAAGTCAACTAATATCAGAAATAGTCCTATACATTTAATGTAGGCATGATCCATAGGTACTCGTGTTCACGGCTCATTTACTTTGGCCAAGAGTGAATTCTAGTTTGCCTAAATTTCTTTATTTCTGCACACTTTTGGCATTTTGTAAAATACTCTTCCATGCTTGCAACTTTAACCTCATTTGTGTAGCCAATATACCTCCAGGTATATCATTGTGCATGGCTTTAATTACTTCTTAGACACTGTGGAGGTACTATCATGTCTCCATTACATTTAATTCCTTTTTCTATTGTTAATGTAATGAGTTGGTCAGTCAACTTGACACCCCCAAAGCGAATGGCTGTGGGCAGGCACAGAAACTGTGCTTGGTAACTGGCTTGTTGGTGTTTTGCATAGGCGAGTTACCAAGCTCTATGTAAAGGGCTGGAATGAGAAGGAGGGCAGTTCATCTCAGAAGTAGAGACTGTGCCTGTCACTACAACAGTAGGTGAGAGACAAAATTTTTTTTTTTTCGTGACACATTTCAACACAAGCTATTTCGGCAAACCTCAGACATTGACACGCTTTATCTGAATCCAGCAGCAATGGCAAGGAGGTCTTTCGACCTGCGGTTGATTCCTGAGTTTGGAGGGGCCACATCAGATGGACCAATTATAGAATGGCTCGAGCAAGTAGAGATGACCTGTGAGCTAGCAGATGAAGAAAGGGTCGAGCGCATTCTCCCATTGAGGTTGATGGGTGGGGCTCTCGCTGTGTATCAGCAACTCAGCAAAGAGCAGAGAGCTGATATCAAGGAAATCAAGCATGCACTCACCACTGTGTTCGCCATAGATGCATTCATAGTATTTGAACAGTTTGCGACGCGGTGACTTTGTGATGGGGGAGACAGTCGATGAATTCCTGGCGGCACTTGAATGACTGGCTCGCCAGGTTGGAGAAAACCACCTGAAAGATGGATAGCCTGCACGTTTGTTGCGGGGTTGCCACAGCATGTCAGGCAGCAGCTTCGGGTGTCGGCGCGAATGGACACTTTGACATTAGACCAACTCTGTGCGAGAGCTCAAGCCATCCTGGTTGAGGACCATAGACCTGTAAACCAAATTATTGCAGCAGCCCAGCGGCCACGTGCAGATGCCATGGAAGTAATTGCTGACCAGAACAGGAGAAACTTGGTATGTTGTCCATGCGCCAACACCAACGACCTGAATAATGGCTGCACCCAGGGACATGCAACGAGGACAGACAACCGGGTACCATGATTGCGCCAAAGGTTACGGTGCTTCAGATGCCAAAGGATTGGTCACTTTGCATCAGAGTGCCCAGGAAATGAGTCAGGGGAAAAGATGCCAGCGCCGGTCTCCTCCCTAGGCAAGTGCAACATTGAGGCGCTACCTGTGATTAAACTGCTCGTTGATGGAAGAAGATGCACGGCCCTGGTGTTCAAATACATTAATTTGCAAGTCGGCGTGTCGCTCATGGAGACATAGAGAGGCACAGGTTGTAACTGCCAACAGATAAAGCCTCGCAGGATAGAGCAAATGTACTTGGACTACACGTCAGTAGTGATGGAGAAAAACTTCACTGAAGACGAGGCAGTGACATCCTGGAAGTCCCGCCAGTGATCACTCATCAGAGTACCTTCTCCATGTGGGAAACTGTTAGGCCATTTTCCCGTATGCTCAGAGTGATGGCAGCAGCCATAAAGCGCTAGGTGACTTTTGTTTCGTCAGGATGGGACGACGAGGTGCACGACGTTACAATAAGATGCATGATAACTGAAACTATAGAGAGAGTAATGCAAGACAATCCTGTGCGAGGTGACTGGTGCGTTAAAGGGAATGAGCTCACCGTTTGGGTGAATGCCAGCTTGTTGGCCATGGGTGTCCCCCATGAGGATAACAGGTCCATCATAGAAGACGCCTGCTGGTTACAACCTGAAAATGATGCACGACACATAAACCTGGCCGAACTAGACGCCACTCTGAAGGGGGTTAACCTGGCGCTCCAATGGCAAGCAACAGTGCTACACATCGTCATAGACTCAGCATGCACTCAGTGTTGGATATCAGATGCACTTACCGGAAGAGCACGACTGACCACCAAGGCATCGAGCGAGATGTTGATACGAAGGCGGCTCGCCACACTGACTGAAACTATCAAAGAGTACAACCTGTCTGTGGATGTAGCGTTAGTTAAATCGGCAGTCAACAGAGCAGATGCATTGACTCGTGTTCCACAGCGTTGGTTGACTGCTGCTCGGAAAGAGTCTGAACCTCTGCAGCTGCCGTGCACAGCTTCTTCGCTCGGTATGGACCTCGAGCGGATCATGAGCGTACATGAACAGTGTGGGCATCCCAGGATTAAACAGATGCTCTACTTCTCGAAGATGGGCGACCCAGCAGTCAAAACGGCGGATGTTAGGACAGTAGTGCAGAGGTGCGAGGCGTGCCAGTCAATTGACCTGGTACCGGTGCAATGGCAAAAAGGAAATTTGAGTACTACACATATTTGGAACAGGCTGGGGATAGATGTTACGCATGTTGGCAGCCAGCTCTATTTGACTATTATTGACTGTGGTCCCTCTCGCTTCGCCATTTGGCAATTGCTGCATCGGCAGGACACTGCCAGCATAATACATCAATTGAAGTCCATCTTTTACAACTGGGGTCTACCTGCAGAAATATTGACAGATAATGGTGCGGCATTTTCCTCGGAGCAATTCTCACAGTTCTAAAGGAAGTGGGGTGTGCGGCTTCGGTTCCGGTGTGCCTATGTGCCAGCGGGAAACGGCACAGTAGAAAGGAGCCACCGGTCTATAAAACTGATTGCAGCCAGGAAGCGATGTTCAAGCCCCAAAGCAGTTTATTGGTATAATGCGATGCCTAAAGACGGTGTTTCACCTACAACAGCACCGGCTAACATGGTGCATGCCTATCACTTATGGCTGCGTGGCATTCACATCACAATGGCTCTGAGCAACACGCAAGCAAAATACAGAATTGGTGACATAGTGTGGGTTAAGTATATGGACAAGCTTAGAATGGGGCATGTTACCGAGATTATCAGCCTGCAGTCAGTGCAGGTCGATGCATGCCTTGCCGAAAACTTTCTAGCTCTTTCTGTTCTCCACACAATCACTAATTCCTCTTTCTCAATATTCAAATAATTTGCCTCCACCAATGTTAGTTTTCTGGATAAGTACATTACAGGGTGATCCTCCTGTGACAATATTGCAACTATGGCACAGTCACTAGCATCAATAGTTAACATCATTTTTTTTGCTGGGTCAGAAATTTTAACAACTGGTTTGTTTATGAGTGCCTTTTTTAATTTTTCAAAAGCAGCCTACTGTCTTTTTGTCCATTGAAACTCAGTATTTGTCTTCCTTATTTCATTAAATGGTTCCATAAAGTCACTATATCATGGTAAATATCTGTTGTAGAGATTGGTTAATCCTAGAAAAAGATTTTCTTTTTTTTTTTATTTCTGGGTGCAGATATCTCTATTAATGAGTTTATCATCCGGTGATATACCATCTTTGGATGTTTGATATTGTAGGTATATTTTTTCACAATTAAACTTGCATTTATCACAATTAATTGTCATACACATGCTATTTAATGTTCCAAAAATTTGCTCCATTTTACTTTTGAGCTCTTCTTTACTGCACACACCAATGTCAATGTCGTCCTGATATACAATTATATTTTTAATCACCTCTAAAACTTTCTCATTGGCTATTTGTGAAATGAGTCTTGACATTTTTATTCCAAATGGCAGATAAGTTCATCCTATTAATCCAATAGAGATGTTCATTGTGGTGACTTCTTGAAACTTGCTATCAATTTTTATCTGATTATATACTTTGACTTTAGGTCAACTTTAGCAAAGTATTTCATACCAGCAAACTCATTGCACGCTGTTTCAATGTTTGGCAAGGGGAATGAATCCAAATAGATCTGGCGATTCATGCCCACCTTATAATCGCCACAAATTTTTAAATCTCCATTGGGTTTGTGTATTGCCACAATGGGTGAAGCCCTATTGCTACCACCCTGGCTGACTTTTTCTAATATTCATTGTTCCACCATTCTGTTCAGCTTAGCAACCACCAAGGGTAGCATATGAACAGGAACTTTTGGGGCTTGAAAATACATAGGTTGACTGCTTAAGCCAAATACTCGCCTCATATCATAATGTCAAAAGCAGATATTAGAGTTATGGTAGTAAATGTTGAACTGGATTGTTTTTTTTTTTAATTTTTTGTTTTTGTATTTTTTGCCTTATTAAAAATAGCTGAATAACGTATAGCATCTAATATAAAACAGCACTTGACATGAGATAACATCAAAGCAGAAGTGTGTTAGAAAATCCCCTCATGCGGAAAAACTGTACCCATTGGCAATCATTGACATTTGCTGAATGGATACTAAACAGTGAATGTGAGCACATTGCTGCTGTGAATAAGGGATTTGCCTTTGCTGCTTACAGATTTTTACAAGTGCTGAATGCCAGCTCTTATTCAAACCTAGTGAAAATGCATAGCCAATGGTAGTGACCATATGGAAAATGACTGTTTTGTAGCTGAAAACTTGCTTTCTCTAATAGTATTATTGTGTTTTTTGCATTTGTTGTAGCTTCCATGGAAATAAATAGGAGGCATTACTTTTGGAGAATCCCTTGTACATAATCAGTAATCTCTGTGGGACCATGGAAGCATCAAATAAAGAGAATGTAGAGAGCCATTTGAAAGGAAAAATAGGAAGAAATCTCTACACATTTTTTTTTTATTGCCAAAGAGAAAAGAAGCAATAATTCCAATATCTGGGCTTTTAATTTAGTGAGAGTTGGAGTCTCACCTACAATTAATTCCTTATTTCTTGAATGTATTTTTTTTAAATTAGAGTCTACTGTATTTTAATAATAGAAGTTAGACTTTATCTTCTTTTTTAATTAAAAGTAAATAAAAAGATAATTTTAAATATTTAAAAAAATTAAAACTGAGAAAGGGAATTTTTCATGGCACTTTATTCCTTGTTCAACATTTACAGATGTATCATATTTGTTATATACTTTCTTATTTTCATTTTCATTTTAGTTTATAATTATTTTTTGAATATATTTTTCTCATTTTAATTTCCTTTTATTTTCAGTAACTTCCCCCCTCCGCCAATCTTTATTTTTCATTGTTTATTTTTTCCCCATGTCAGATTTTATTTTTCTTTGTTTACTTATTATTTCTACGTGTTTCATCGTTCTTTGTTTAAATAACTGTTAAATATTCTGTGTTCCTTTGTTTAAATCTTTCGTGTGTTTATTCTAACTTTTCGTATTTATTTTTCTATTCGTTATTTCTTCTTTATTTTAGTTTACGTGTTTCGTTGGTTTTTGGGCTGTCTAGTTTTGTATTTACTGTAAAAAAAGTTCTTATTGTTTATTTTCTGTCTTAATTTGTTGGTCTTTGTTCGCGTACTCACATTTTGTGATTTGTAATTGTTAACTGTTTTTATTTTTACCGTATTTTGTCCTTTTTGTGTACGTATTCTTTTAAGTAATCCATTCTTGCGTGTTTAACTGTTTTTGTCTTGCAAAATTTCTTTTTATCTGTGATTTATTCGTAATTATCTTTTGTTTAATTCTTTTTTAATATTTTCTGTGAAAAAAAAAAATCTTGTTTTAAAAGAAAAATGGGAGCTAAAAAAACAGCAAAGAAAAATCTGTTTGGGACTAAAAAAAGAAAGACCCTCCTGATAAGATTCTCAATAAGGATTTAGAAATGGATACTCAGTAGAGCCAAAATCCAGATGAAAATTCCAACAAAAGTATGGTGTCTCCTAATGCTCAAAATTTAGAAGATATCAACAAGAGTCAAGGAAAAAGTATGGTGGCAGCTAATGGCCAAAATTTAGTTACTGAAACCAGTTTACCAGACCAAACTATGGGTGCCGAAAGTGGCCAAAATTCTGTAAGTAAAACTAGCCAACAAGACAATAGTATGGTGGCTGAAAGTAGCCAAATATCATCCATTCAGAACCCTCAAAATAATGACGAAAACATAGGAGTCAAAGAGATGCCCTCATATTGGAAGTCCCCGCCCAAGTGTAAGATCAACATGATGGAGTTCCTGGAGAAAGCCAAGAGCTACACACATCTGGTCACAGCAAATGGGCTCTTGTCCAATCCTGTGGAACTAAAGAAGGTTGAAAAAAGAATTGTGTCAGTCTTTGTGGTGGATAAGTGTTCGTGCAAGATTTGTCGCCCCACAAAAGACACTGTGATCAAAGCCCTGACTTCTCTGGGCATTAAAACTCAGAGGGTTCTCAAAGGAAAACCTACTGCACAGAGAAGAATGCCCGCCCAACCAAATCCTCCTTTGGTTGAGTCTGTACAAACCATCTTGCCTGTAGTGGGCATGCCAGTGATCAGGACTGGTGTGGAAAATCCCATGGTTGGGTCCAAATCTCAGCCCACATTCCCCGAAAAGCCTTTGCCCGCCGCTAGTGCAGTTAGGGGAGAAGGGAGACAGGGAATGGCAGTTCATTGGCAAAGCAAAAGGGAAGTCCCAGGCAGCGGGACCTCGTTCCACACCAAAAACAGCTAAAGGCACAAACAGCCCCACTCCCTCAACCAGTGCTAAGGGTGACTCTCGCTACCGTCTTCCCCTGTCACAAAACAGCATCCCATGGTCCCTCCCCCAATTATCAAATCATTAAGCCAGGTATCTTCTGAAATGACAACACTTAAGAAGGCTCCTGTGACCAAATCATCATAAAAAAAATCATTTCCCATACCATCCCTAAATCCTTCCCTTATGCAAACACCCATTAATTCACCTCAAAAGCATGAACAACAGAAAAGACAAAGAAGTCCATCATCAGATTCAACAGTGGAGAAGAAAATCAAATCCAAACCCATAATCATTACAGGGGAAGATGTGTGCCACGTCTCAAAAGATCAGGAAGAAAAAGCGTTAATGCACGCCAAAAAAAATGAAGAACTTAAAAGCCTTATTGAACTTCCGTAAAATAAAAAATTTGGATGTGAAGAACCCATGAAACTTCCCCAATGCCAAAAGGGTCCTGACTGTAATACGATTTGGCATAGCTGGTCAACATATATGGTCGATGATGGCCAAAGCAAACCAATCCTTCGGAATGTTCCCTCCAATGGCATGTTTTGACGATGAAAATGTTAAAAAGTTGCAACAATATTGTTTAGGGAGGTTCCCGCTTTTTGTTCACCAATCCCTATATAGAGCTCTAAAGCTAACTTTCCCCCTGGACATTGGCGGCCTGTCTCCTGATGGCACCATCAAGAGTGAGATGGGTACTGGCTCAATGGGAGAGGCCGTCGGTGTCCTAACCCCGACCATGTTCAATGCAGGAGGGTAACCCTAATCAGTTTTCATCATGGCTCTCTGGTTAGCAAGTGTGAATGCCTGAGGCCTGAAGTCGGAGTCTCACAGGGCGAGGCTCTCTTGTGACCTTCAGCGTCTCGGGGTGAATATATGTTGTGTGCAAGAGACCTGGTTTTCTTCTCGCGACTATGAGGACATTCTGTCTAGGGGGTTTTCCCTCTATTCAGCATGTTTTGATGGACACTTGAGGGGTGTCTCTTGCCTGGTGAGCAAGTCTTTGAAGGCTGTGTGTGTTCTTGTCTTCACGGATCCGGCAGGCAGACTTTGCGTGCTGGATATTACCATAAAGGATAAGGCTCTTCGTCTCATTGCAGTTTATGCGCCCAATGTCCATTCTGAGCAGCCTGCTTTGTTTTGGCAGATTGAGCCGTTTTTGATGTCATCGTGTCAGGTAGTTTTAGTGGGCGATTGGAATGCCGTCCTTGACCCCAATATAGATCATATAGGGCCAAATTCGGGTACTAAAAACCGGGACGTGAAACCATTTCAGGACTTTATCAACAGGTTTGATCTTGTCAATAAGTACCGGAATGAACACCCTCGGGAGGTAGTATGGACTTGGACTAATAGTGGCGGCTCAGCTAGCTATCTAGACCGAGTCTCAGTTAGGAGAGTCAATGTAGGGCTCTTAGGGTGTCCAAGTTTCCATGATATAGTTTATTTGGATCATAGGCTTGTCCGAGTCCATGTAAACTTAGATAAGCCTAAGGTTAGGATGGCTGACTACTGGAAATTAAACTCATCATTATTTGGTGAGCAAGATTTCCCGGACCAGCTGCTACTAATGATACAGAGGGAACTAACAGGAGCAGTTATGTGAAATGCCTGGTGGGATAATTTAAAATCTAAAATCAGAACATTTGCTGCTGATTATAGACGTCGGCTCAATCTAGATAGATTAGTGGCGCAAACAGCTTTAGAGCAGAAAGTTGATCGGGCGATCAAATCCCGTGATAGTGGGGACGTATCCTTATCTAAGACAGAGTTGGCCTCCTTGCTTATCAAGAAGGATCAAGCTCTGGTAGTTAGGGCTAGGTTAAAAACAATGTCCTCTGAGGCAATGAATATGGCCGCTGAATTGTGAGCAGAAGAAGCTCGGGATGCACCTCAGCGACATATCACATGAGTCACATTGCCAGATAAGCGGACCTTGACAACAAATGAGGGCATATGTGAGGCTTTTCGTGACTACTTTCAGGAGCTTTTCATCAGGGAGCCCGGTCTGAGCCCTACTCAGTTTGACGCCTATTTAGCTGACTTCCCCTGCCTTGAGGCAGCTGAAGCGGCTAGGTGCGAGGGTCCCATTACAGAGTCGGAAATATGTGAAGCACTGAAACAGGTTGGCCTGGACAAATCTCCGGGATTAGATGGTCTTCTGTACAAAGTGTACTTGAGGCAGTCTCCTGTTTTTGTTCCCTTTCGGCAACTGGATGAAGCAGGGGTCTATACCCCAATGCTTAACCAGGGGCGTGATCAAGTTGTTACACAAGGACAAAAATGGTGGGGATGGGTTAGGTAACTTTCGACCTTTAACTATGTTAAACATAGAGTTAAAGATTTTGGCAAAGATCTTGGCAAACCGTTTGCAGGTTGTCCTGTCTAGTCTGATTGGCTCAGAAGAGACTTGTGAAGGGTAGGACTATTCAGGACAATCTTCATATGGTACACCTGATCATCGAGCAAGTCAACAGTGAAGCCGCGCTGATCAATTTAGATCAGTCCAAGGCCTTCGATAGGGTTGACCATTCGGCGGCTGGTTTCGGGCTGTACTTTCGCACCTGGATCCGACTTCTGTATGCAACTCCTGGTGCACTGGTGAAGGTGAATGGGGTACGATCGGAGCCTTTCATATTTTCTCGCTCCATTCATCAAGGTTGTTTGCTTTTGCATTTGTTTTAAGTTCTTGCGTTGGAACCTTTCCTTCGTAAGTTAAAGGTGAATCCGGTCCTACGCAGAATTTCCCAGCCCAGTGCTACCACATCAGCCAGGTATTCTGCCTATGCTGATGACGTTTCAGTTCTTGTGTCAAGCAGAGCCAAGATTGACGAAGTCAGCAAGGAAATCAGTGGTTATGAGATAGTGACAGGGGCCAAGATCAACTGCGATAAGTCTGTTGGCTTGCGGTTGGGTGCATGGAAGAGAGTTTCTCTTCCCGGTCCTTTCCTCTGGATGGATGGGCCGATCAAGATTCTCGGTGTCTGGTTCGGTCATGATCTCCAGTTGGAAATGAATTGGTCAGAATTGCAAAGGAAGGCTGCAATCGCAATTAATTTGTGGTCTCAGAGGAATCTTTCCTTAAAGGGGAGGGCAGAAGTATGTGTTTCACACATCTACCTGATTCTCCTTTACCGACTCTCTATGCTTCCACTTCCGTCTGACTCTTTACTGTCGTTAGTGAGGCTCTTGTTCTCCTCCTTGTGGGGAGGCAAGGCCACCAGAGTCTCTCGGGAAATCTGTTGCCTTCATCCATCTGAAGGCGGTCTGGGCATGCCAAGCATTGAGATTCATCAATATATGCTTCGCATCAGCTTTTTAGATCGAATGTGTCATGAACTGGATGAGGAGGGCACCTTCTGGAAGGAAGACGCCCGTAAGAACTTCCCATCCCTGAGAAGTGTGCACTCGTGCGATGAGAAGGCCCACCGTTTACCCCTAGCTGAATGCTCCTTCTATCGTGAATGTCGTATTGCTCTGAAACGCCTCTTATGGGCGTCAGATGGCCTCTCCAATGTCCAGGCATTGTCTCATAAGACATTATATCAGGTGTTAGTCAGGGGATCCATTCGTGATGAGCTGATTGACGAGCTCGGACTTATGAAGCAGGAGGCTTGCTCAACATGGTCTTGGGCGCCCGGGTTGAAATGTCTCAATAATGATGAGGCATCACTCACCTGGTTGGTGATTCGTGGGGCCCTCTGGGTCCCCAAAAGACTTTGCTCAGCGGGCTTGGAGAAATGTGAGGAGGTCGAGACCCTGGGTCACACCTTCTTTCAGTGCAGGCTGGTAGTGCCGTTGTGCAAGTTTGTTGAAGGCCTCATGGTCCGCATGCTGCAAAGAAAGTTTTTTGTCCTTGAGGCCTCTTCCATTTGTAGCAATGTGGCACCGCCGCTGACGAAGGCTGAACAATATGTGTTCCACTGCTTGCTAGGTGTTATGAGAGTCGTGATTTGGACGACACGTCAGAAAGGATTCTATGGAGGCGAGAAGTTCACCTTTTCCCAACTGATCTTATACTTTAAGCATCAGCTTAAAGTCAAGATTAGGATGGAAAGGCGGCGGCTCACTTCATCAGAATTCAGTAAAAGGTGGGTGCATCTTGTGCGCTTGTGTCGTATAAAAGGGGCTGATCTTGAGTGACACTTTGATGCCGGTTAGGCATCATGATATTACTCTTCCTGGGTTGAACTTGTGCAACCCAACCCTGAAACTAGGCTAGGTTAGGCTCAGTTTTGATGTTTTAGTTTCCTTTTCTTTCAGTTAACTTAGCTAGGGTATGTATGCTCATTGGCCCCTTTTATTTCTGTCCCTATTTTTCTTTAAGTTTAATTCCCCATTCCCTCCCTTGTTAGGTCGTATGTGATGTCAGTTCGCTGGTGGATGCAGGGCGCCTTTCATTTCACGCGAGTGTTTCGTATTTGTTGTTGTGTTTGAATGAGTGTGTGTCAGTGTGAGTGCTTCGGATGAATGAATGTTTTATATTATTATAGTCCTGCACTGGTTTTTAGCCACTGAACTGATATTTCTGCTACATTTAGTGATTGGGGGGGGGAGGGGTTATTACTAATATTATTTTATTTATTTTCTTGTAAATAGTTTTGTATTCATATTCTGAATACTCATTGGGGCTAGATTTTAGAATTATTGTTTTATTCCCCTCCCTCCACAGACAATGAATTGTAAATATGGGGACTAGTTAGTACTTTCATAGGGACAATGAGGTATTATGGTGGATGTAGTAAGAAAGATACGTATGAATGTGTTGTTTTGGTGTAAGGAATATTGTTCGTACGATTGGGTCAGTGTTTGTTGCTAGCTAAGTTATAGTTAAGACAGAAGAAGACCATCCTTTCCACAATACCCCCTTTGGCCTTGTGCCACATTTCTGTGTATTTTACAGAATAAATATCACTTTCCTCTATGGTACTTTGACTTTATGAATTGAAATGCAATACTAGATTTGCCGCAAGGTCTCATCATTTTACATTTGAAATGGAAAGATGTAACAGTAAGTTCTATGCTAACTGTTTCTTCTCTCGTACTTCTCGCATGTGGAATTCTCGTCTGGCTTCTTGCTTCCTGGTTAACTTTGATCTTCTCAGTATCAACATAACATCACTTCCAGTATCCACCTGCTTAAGTTACTCCATTCAACTTCACCATTTCCCTATTTTTATCCTGTGCTTTTATCTCAAATACTTCCATATTTTTAATCGAAGGATCTATATTTTTCCCTTTTTTTCGCACATTTTCCATATGTGCATACCGTCTGGAAATGATTCCTCTTTTTATACTTAAAACACCATTTCCCAAAGGCTGGACACTTATTTTTGCTCTTTTCATGTTCCTTATTATATTTCATGTTCCTTATATCTGCATATAAGTAAACTTTTAGTAACACTATAAGTCTTCATACTGCCATCAGAGGCATTAAATTTTTGAATCAATTCCAATTGTTGTAAGAACACTGCACTTACTTCCAGATTCATATTATGAGCTTGAAGCCGCTCTAGAATTTTATGCTTGTATGAGATGTCAAACATTCCTTCAATCAGTCTTAGCAAAATTAGATTGTCTTCAACAGGCATTTGTTCAAACACTTTGAACATTCCTTCAATCAGTCTTAGCAAAATTAGATTGTCTTCAACAGGCATTTGTTCAAACACTTTGAAATAGACCATGATGGAGATTTTTTTATGGCCTCACACCCTGCTGAAGCCAAAAACAAATCTGTAACATCATTTTCTCCTCCACTAGCTTTTTCACTCTCAACAACAGTGCAAAACACCAAAGCCAGGTTTCAATATATTCAGGTAAGTTCTACACTAACAGTTTCATCTCTCATACTTCTTGCTTGTGGAACTTTTCAAAAATTAAATGCAATGTCAATTGGTATCTTTTCTTCATTTCTGTTCTTTTATAGTTCTCTCCTTAAAAACTTTTTTCTTATATTCTCTTACATTCAGTAACCTTTGCATTTCCCTACAGTGAACACACCTGGTAAAAAAAAAAAATACAATGATGACGTGGTCAGTGAACTAACAAATCACGATTGGTCAGAATTCCTATAGGATTGATAAAAAAACTAATTAAAAAATATATATATTGTTAAAAAAAATTCACAAAAATATTGTTAAAAAAAATTCTTGCACCCATGCGATAGTTATGCCAGGATACTAGTCGAGAAATAATCGCACTCAGCTGGGCCCATAGGAGAGAAAATCTGATGTCATGTTAGTTGGCCCAAAACTTTCTATGCCCCCCCCCCCGAATAGAATAGACATCACCGAGGAAGCATTCCGGTGCGCAATATATGCCGTAAAACGAACTTTTGGTTCTTTTCTGAAGACGGCTGTTACCAAAAAACTAGAGGAGGAAAATTTATTATTTGGTACTAAAAAGTACATGCGAAATTTTAATGAAAGTTAAAAAAAATAAAAACAACAAATAACTTGTGGCCTTCTGCCTGTCTAAGAAGATTCTTAGCAAATTTAAATTTAAAACATTTAATCGACTAATATTTCTTAAAACTACACTACAGTACACCATTCATGTCAATGGGATGGTTGACCGACACAATATTCTGAATCTTTTTCAAAATAGTAATTAAACAAAGTCTCTTTGTTCGACACTAACTGACCTTGAGTTTTTGTTTTTAATCGATTTCACTTGATCTTCATACTGGGCAATACCGGGTCACCTTGCAATTTTTTTCTTTATAATCAAATTCAACAAAACAAAAACACATCTAGAATCAGGTATCTTTTTAAGTCACTTTTACTTAGGATTAACAAGAAAAAAGGATTTTTTCAAATTTTCGAATATGGAATATAGATAGATGTGCAATTTTATTTTATTTTTAAAAAAATATTTGTGACACCAAACAGTTTTGATCTCGGATTGTATATTTAAACTGCTGTATGAAAAAATATTTTAAAACAAACATACAAATTATAAATATTTTTGTCGTTTATGTACTTGCAAAATTTGGCAGGTTTAAAATTAAAATAACTGCGTGTAAAAAAGAAAACATTTCTAGAAAACCATTTTTTCTTTTTAAATTTTAATACAAAGTAAAAAAAATCAGTTTTTAATAAAATAATTAAATAAAGATGTTTAATTAAAAAACACTGGGAACTTTTGCACAAATTAGATTAAAAAAAATATAACAAGCTTCGAGTTCCAGACAAAAAAGATTAATTTTTCATTCATTGAGTCGGGAAGGATAATTTGAAGAGATGGAAAGAATTTCTTTTTAAATCGAGAGAAAGAAAAACAATCATGAATTAAATATTGTTTTAATTTTTATAACATGGAAAAAATACAACAAATAAAGAAAAAAAAATGAATCATTTTTTTTTTATTAGTTAGAAACAAAAAAAAAATACCATTGTAACATAAACAAGTTTAGTTTTTTTTTTAATTTTCAGAACTCTATTTCAATGTCCAGAGACCAGTTTTTTAATTTTTTCTATATGTATGGCATTTCTTTAAAATGATCAGCAGATATATGCCGAAACCGTAACGCGAATGAGTCCAAACTTTTATTGACGATAACTTCTAAAAACGGTAGATTTTATCAAAATTTGTCATTTTTTAATTAAGCATGTACATTATTTTAAACTTATAATTATTCGTGAATTTTTTTTTAGATAATTAGCGCGGGGCTTAAAAAGCAAATTACCCGGATATGAATTGAAAATGTTCAAAAAACTTACCTGGACTTCCAGCAACACTGTCATAATGGCAATTGACCAACACGCTATTTTCAGTGGCATCTTCAAATTTGGACACAGGATCAAGTTTGGCCACTAAATTCTTCAGATTTCTATAGACAGAAAGAAAATCACTTTTAAGTTTCATAGAAAACTGACCACTGACGTTGTGTTCGTCCACTTGTAAAATGTGGGCAGTAGACACGGTGTACTTTTGAATCTTGTACAATTCTCCAAGAATATAATCTTTGGCAAGTTTCTCGTTGGCATAACTGCCCACCGTCCTCTGTCCAAAGCTGACCAGGGCATCAAGATGTTTACGGGCAGTTTCTTCTTCAAAGACATCGTTAAATAATCCTGGGCCGTCCGGAGTTGTCTTTTTGGCAGGTGGGAACCATGCTCGTTTGTTAACAATGAAAAGAAAAAGGACCAAATGATAAACAAATAGAACTGACCAAGCTATAGACCCAGGAATTTTTTTTTCGGTAATAGTTCGTGACGATAACGAAGACAGTGGAGAGGACGAGGAAACCCTGTCTTTTTTTGACTGGGAAGCGTTGAGAGACATAAAGCCATTGTTATCGTCGGCGAATTGACGACGTTGGCGAACATCCATCATCTTCTTCTTCTTCTTCCTCCTCCACCTCCCCCCCCAAAAAAACACTTTTTATTTTCTTTTGGTAAATGGCCCGATTCCCCCAAAGTGACAGTAGTTTTTGAAGGGTTATTTTTTTAGCCTTTTTCCTGCTTGTTTCTTTTGTCCGATGATGCTGATAGATCACTGGACGATCTTTTCTTCCTTCTCTTTTGTTTTTGTTATTATTGTCTGACTGGGTGGGGTGGGATTTTTGGAGTTCACCGTTAGCCCTACCCCACCAATAACTTTAGTAGTATGCCGACGGTCAGTTGTATTTTTCTGTAAAGGAGATCTGTGTGTAGACAGGCTTTCTTTCTTTACCTACTATTACTACCTTCCCATGTGACTATCTTTGATAAAAACGCTCGTTACTCGAGCTACTCCTCTTCATTTATAGTTTTTTCTTTAACATCGAATTTCCTTTGGCGATGGTGATGATGTCATGATCTATTATAAGGTTTGACGATAGTGATGCTTCGTCTGTGTGTCTTTTATACTGCCATTGATGTTGATGATGCTATTCAGGTTTACTGTTGTTGAAAACCCTGTTTTGATGATGATGATGATGATGATCGGTTGCTTACTTTTATTCTTGATATTGCTGATGATGGTTTTAACGGTGCCGCTTAAGATCTCGTTCAATGACTCGTGATTTATTTTTCAATTAACTCTTCTTTGCATTTTTGTTGCTAATCGAATGTTTCTGTCGGGAAATAAATCATAGGAAAAGTTTTTTTATCAGATAATTCGTGCTAAAATAAACTGGGAAAATTGTTACGATTAAGATTGCTTATGACAATGATGCTGAATAACGAGCTTTAAATGATGTAATACGTGATGATGATTTGAAAGGCGCCAAACGCTATAGTTTGTGACAATGTTTCTTAATGATGTAATTTTGTGATGATACTTCTTATTATATTGTTGATAGTGATAACTTTGAAACAATATATGATTTAGTTTATGACAATAATTTATTATATTCTTAAGACGATAAACGTGTTTATAGTAGAAGCCATTGTCAAGTTTTAATGTAGTTTATGATTATGATAATCCTTTAATTTGATT
This sequence comes from Acanthosepion esculentum, assembly GCA_964036315.1. NCBI lineage: Eukaryota > Metazoa > Mollusca > Cephalopoda > Sepiida > Sepiidae > Acanthosepion > Acanthosepion esculentum. The sequence continues at coordinate 1,060,361 of OZ038483.1, read as the reverse complement.
TGATGTTGTCAATGATGATGTCGACGTCACTGCTACTGATGATTATCTTTACGAATATCTCGCGCGATTTTCCGAGATTTTGTTGAGAAGAAAGATGTCGGCACCCTTTCCTTTTTGGACTTGTGTTGACTGATAGTTGTTTTTTCCTCTAACAAAACCCGTAAGCAGAGACAAAAATTGCTGCTGATTCATTGAAATCCATCCACTTGCAATCAGTTGACACAAACGAGACATTTTCGGCACCCATGCCAATGTTGAAACGTGTTTTTCATTGTTTGAAGCAGAGACAAATAGGAAACTAATTCGAACCGTCTGTTTCTCCCTGGTTGGTTTTTTCGTTATTTCTTGATTTTTTTCTATTTTAAACACACTTTTTCCTTTTCTTTCTTATATTTTTATATAAATAATTTTACTGATTTATAAATAAATAAATCTTGTTTCTTACCCTTCGTTTTCAAACATTCCACACTATTATTTCAATAAATTTTATTTTAATATGGCAATTTTTAAAATAAAATAAGTCAGTTTTTTTAGTTTTTTTTCTTCTTTTTTTTTTTTTTTTTTTTGCACTTTTAATTTTAGATTGAATTCAAACAAAATGGCAAACTATTTTTCTTAATTTTTTAATATATTTTTTGACAGTCTTACCGATTAATACTTTTTTTGCGTGTGTGTTTCTGATAATAAAAACGATTAAGTTCCCTTCGTTTACGGGTCTTAATTATTTTATTAAAGATGGCAGCTTTTTGCTTGGGTAGATTTTTCCTTCTCCAATATGTATTTCTTTTATTAAGTAGATTTTGACCTGAAAAGTAGCAGTCTATGATTTTAAAAATCAATCTTGTATCTAACGATTGAATCCCAAAGTTGATAGATCAAAATAGTGAAATTAAAAACAAAAGTACACATAGTCAGGAAAAAAAACTTTTTCTTTTTTTTTATTAATTCTTGATTATTAAATATATTATTTACCAGAAAAAATATCTTATCTCGCATGTTCCCCAATATGAAATCTAAAGTTCAATTCGGAAAAATGACAACGCTATTTATTTTTAAACAAAGAAAAGTATCGCTTTCTTCTGTATAAAGAAGTGAATTTGAATATAAAAAACTAAAAAGGTTTTAGTTTTCCTTTTTAAATGCAGTGTCATTTTGTTGTGACTTTTTGGCTCATTAAATGGTCTTTTAAAATAAATTCCGTTTTTCAGTCATGCAGTTATCCACAAAAAATGATTGTTAATAATTGTTGAGGTTATTTTTAACGGTTTACCTCGATTTTAATGAATTGATTATGAAAGTAACATGAAACTGACAGTCAACACGTGATTCATTTTTTTCTACCCTAGACTAAACTTGGGAATGAATTACTAATCGCCCTTAAACAAACAAAAATCTTTCTCGTCAAGGACAGTTTTTTTTTTATTTGTGAAAACTTCAATCGGTGTCTAACTCTTGAATTCAAAAACTGAATAATTGGTAACGTGTTTCAAAGGGCAAGATTTTGTTGTTGTTTTTTTTTCCTAATGAAAATTTGCAATTGTTAGAAATGTTAAGAGTTAAACAATAAAAGTAAATTAGAAATAAAAATCTTTTTTATTTTTCTTCTCCAAAATAGAAAAAGTATATGTAGGTGATTTTTATGTCTGCCTTGTTCTATGTAAAAAAAAAAAAATCTTAAAGATTTACTGATGCTTTTTAGTTTTGAATGAACATAGAATTTTTCTATTGTTGACTATAGATTTATTTATTTTAAAAAGCATATGATCAATATGAAAATACAGTTTCCAACAGAAATACCTTCCATGAAATGGTAAGACAGTGGCAGTGGTGTCTTCATCTAGCTAATAAATGTCTTACAATTATGGGAGAGGTATTTCTGCCACAACCTGTATAATCAACTCAAAGTGTATGTGCATGTGTCTATATATTTATATATATATATATAGAGAGAGAAATGTCATCTGAAAATATATATATATATATACATACATACACACACCTCTATACACTGTTATTTTCAAAACTACTTGAATATTCCTGGTTACAACACCTAATGAAGACTGAGGATTGCACTCTTGAAACATGAAAGCAAAAAAAAATTTTTTAGACTCTTAGTTATTCCTCAGAGTTTGAAATGTCATCTGAAAATACATTCTATATTTCATTACTTTCACTTAACAAATTTCTGGCAAGAATTATCTTTTTACAGAAAATATTCTGGCCGGAGCATACAACAGCCGAAACATTGTAATAATTATGGCGACAAAAATGAGGACAATAGTCCGAATAATGTAAATAGTGTACATAATACCTCATCTCAGAAATATAGACAGATACTGGAGAAAATATACTTTGTTGCTTTTGTATCTGCTAAGTGAGGTTTGAATTATCAAAATATAGATGGCAAGTGCCTTGGTAAAACTCAGCTGTAAAACTCTGTTCCTAGTTATATTTCCAAATTTTAAGCTGTCTTCATACAATTGTCTTGACTAAAATTTCTATTTTAGTCAAGACAAGTGTATAAAGGCAGCTTAAAATTTATGTGACCAATCTAATTTCTAAGATAAAAACTGATATTGTTGGCTATTGTTCAGTTTAATATTGATATTAAGTTATTTGGTTTACATTTAACCTTTACAATGGCTTTAAGAAGAGAGATGCCAATGCTGATAATGATTATGAACACTGGTCTCAACCAATCCAACAGATGGTAGAACTGTTAAAATGACCTGTGATTTTGTTTTTTTGATTTTTTTTTTTTGTGAATTTAGTTATGGCATGTAATCCAATCATCATAATCTGCTACAAAACCAACCTTTGCAAACAGTTAAGTCTCATTAAAAGTGATAGTAAGTTTATAGACTTACTTTCAAGTAAGTAGATTTATAATTGGCAAATTCCTTGTTTAAAATAAATTGAATTTACAAAGGTTTTGCTTGTAACTACAAGATGTTCAGCTATTCTGATATAACAACAGTTGGAGATTTTAGCTAATTGAGCTTCTGAATTTGTCATCACAACTTTTAATATTGCTGATTTTGAGATAATCCGCTTTATTAAAATGGAATTCATTTGTGATTCATTCAAGTTGAAATGTAACTACATTTATTTCCTCTTGTATCACAGATTATAAAATTAATGATTATTATATAAACATAATTTGTGACTTTTGGAACTATAAATTATTTTTTCTATATTTTGTTTCATTATGAATACTTCATAATTGAAGTAAAAAAAAAAAATCATGTTTCATACATTGAACAGAAAGATTGAAAAGAAATTTTTCTGTAAAATAAATGCATCATCATCATCATTATTATGCAGATTTATTGCTATTCCTACATAATACACAGCTTAATATCATTGCTTCAAATTGATAAGATAATTTGTAAATATTCCAAGACTTGGTTTATAATATTTTATATAAAATTTACTTAAATAGCCTCCATGAAAGGGCTAATAATATCTTAACAACATCTACTTGATATACCTAGTGGACTGGGCATATGAATGTATTGTTCAAGTTCTAATGAAACTTAGCAGATTAAAGACTTAGCATCTTTTTAAAATAAGACAAGATAGTTACAGTCTAATTTCTTACCCAGATGTTCAGCCAATAACTTAAAAGGAGGAGTCTAAAAATAGTCATTGATCATACACACACTTCCTCTTATCCTCTCTGTATTCAGCCAACAACAAAACCAGCATTTTGGTTGTATTAATTATTAACATTTTTCTTTTTCTTTTTTTTTAAGGATCATATGCTCAAAACAGGCCCTTTACATCATCAGTATTCTTATATTTGATTTAGACAATTCAATATATTGATAAAAATTGCATTTCTTTATTAATTATGTAATAATAAGGTTATCAGAGCAACATTGAATCTCATCATTCCTTTATATAACTCTCTCTCTCTCTCTCATATAGCATCATAATATATATAAAACAACTTCACAAAATTGAAATTGCAATGAAATATGTAAATGAAATGAATGGTACTTTTAAAAATGTAATGTTGCTGAAAATGGCTTAGGATTTTTTTAATTAGTAAAAACGCTAATTCAAAATGTTCAGCATGTGTTTCACACAAAGAATTTGCAATAATGAAAAGGACATTCAGCAGAGAACTCTTGCACTCAAGGCCACCTGACATTTTATTGCTTGTGATCTTCCGTACTTTTTAGTTACAGCCATTTTAATGATATTTTATGAACACAAAATTACATTTCTTAATTACTGCAAGTCTTCTGATTGGACGAGGTGATACAATTTACAAAGTTCTAAAATATGATCTATCTCATAAGGACATTTATGAAAGTGAATGCAGCTTTCAACAACTTAAATGTAAAAATCTAAAATAATTAAAGAAATAACAAATAATTGTATTAAAAATTCATTTTTCATCAAAAAAATTTTTTTTGCTTTCAAAAAATATTGTCCATATTCATAAATACAACTAAAAGCAAATAAAAGCATTTGAAATTATAATTTTGTTTTATTGAGTTTTGTATGTTACAATTCAGGGCTGATATTCGGGTAGAGGGGGTCCAATTAAAAACAAAACAAAAAACATGATTTGCTTTCCTCAAAGCTTTGTGCTTTTAACTATTGTAATTACTAAACTGAACTCAACTGAATTTCTAGAGTTTTCATAAAATTAGTTGGCGGTGGGGGGTAATATAAAAAAAATATATCTGCCATGACTTTAATAATAATAATTATTTAAAAAAAAAAAAAACATATTTATAATAATTTCCATCATCTGTGAATAGTTTCTGAAAGTTTCATTAACATCCAACAATTATTTTTTATTTTTGCAAGATTTTCCAAATTAATGTCTGTCATACAAAAAAACCTGCTAAAAATTGTATGTTATTTTGCTAGTTCCAGTGATACAAAGAGAAACAAGGTTTTTTTAACCAAAATTTAGAATGTTCTAAAAAGGAAAAAAAAAATTTTAAATAATTAAAAAAAAAAAAAAAACCTTTGGTCTTTCCTCTTAATAATAACATAAACATTTAGACGATAAAATTTTGTTTTCGTCAAGTTTGGTGTCTTTCATCATGCTATGCTCTCTTTTTTTTTTAGCAATCTCATGGAGGCACCTAAGTTATTGGTAGCTATTGTATAGTGTTTAACTTTTTATTCATTATTGATTACCTAATTATTTGTTATTATTACATGTCTTTGTGTACATTCATAGTTTAAGTTAATTTACTTAATTTGTTTAATTTGATTTTCTTTTTCTTTTTTCTAGGGGTTGGTTATCTTATTTGTTTAGTTTGAAGTATTTGCTTTATCTAAAATACATTACATTATCTACGTTGTTTTAGTGCTTATATTTGATTTTTTTTTTTTTTTTTCATGGTTGTATTTTACAAGATATCCTTTTTAGCTTTCGATTTTTAATTAATCTCGTAAAAAAAAAATCTTTCATGTCTGCATTTTGATAAGTTCTGATTATTAGCTAATTTGTGTTGGTCTGGGAAGGTGATTATAGCTATTTTCTTGCCCAGACAAAGTTTAGAGTTTTTGGATTTATTGTTATAGGCTGATGCTGTTTAACATGATATTTTTTGTGTAATTTGGTTTTTCTTTTTAATTTCCCATATATGTTTGTGTTGTTTGTGTATTTACTATCTGTAAAGAATGTTTTGTGTGCGTAGTTTTTCTGTTTCCAGTGTCCTTCAGTTACACCTACTGACTGGGAGACTTTAGTTGTGTCCCTGGGACACAGATGGAAAAGTTACTGCATCCTTTTATGTGTCGGGGACACAGGACACACACCTATTGCATCTCTGGCTTGGTATATTACATTGTTTCGCATGCAATTGTCATTTAAGGGACATTCATGCTTTGTCCTGCAGTTACATGTGGGTTTGATTAGTGCAAGTGGTTTGTTAGGATTTTGATGTGCTTTTATAATATTTGTGGCATGTTCTCAGTGTAAGTGTTGCTGATTTTTACTGTGCTTCTATTGAATATCTTGTGGAGAATGCTTGAATTTAATGAATATTTCTCCTACATTTGTTTTGATATTTTTGTTGTGTGGTGGTTTAAACCATGTGTTTTTTTGTTTTTACTGTTGGCATTTTTGTACTGTGGAGTGCATATGTGAGTGTTGCCAAAAAGTACACTATCTTTTAGGACTGTTTCATAATCTTTTTTGGCTCTGTTGAAGATGATTTCATTAGAGGAATTGTTAGATAACCTACAGTTAACTGATTGTAGGATCTGCTTGATTATTGTCAGCAGGTGATTGGAAGATGTCTGTATGTAAAGCAGTTTGTTGTGGGGTTTTCTGTATGATTGATATGTAGCTTTTCTCAGGTTGAATTTGAAGTTTAGGAAATCTGCTTCTTTTAGGTTTATTTTTACGTCTTTGATAAACATAAAAACAAAACTATATTTTTTTAAAGTTTTGCGATTATTTTTCTGGTTTTATCTATTACAGTTTATTAGGATTATGAGGCCATTGTCCCTGTAAAGAATGGATACATAAAGACAAATGTAATAATAATCAACAGCAAATAATTAAGTAATCAATAATGAGTCAAAAGGTAACAAACACTATACATTAGCTACAAATAACATTCAGATCCACAATTATTTCTATTCAATAGCCTCTAGAATAATTTGGAATATAACAATTACTACCAACCCAATAACCATTAGGATAATACTAGGCCTTGCTACCAATAATGCACCATTAATCAGCGTATATAAATGGTTGAGCCAATATGGAACACACATGGCTTGAAGATTGCATTCAACCAAGAAATAGACATGATATGTTTTTCAGGCACTTTCCAATGATGCCTCATATTTGAGCAATGCCTACTGTTATCATTTAGTTAAACAAAGTGTTATAGAGTGTCGTTATATGTAGATACATCCCATCCATGGCCATAAAACTGAATATCTTAATAGCTTTAAATGCAGTTTTGTACTAGGAATTAAATGATTATTTCACATTTATTTTCTTTCAAAAAAAAAAAATAATAATTTGCTGCACTTTTGAGATTATCAATTGATAATACACTGGTAATTTACATGGAATACAGGAGACTCAAAAAATAGAAGTTATGGGCAAATTTCTTTGTGACATGACATGGCTTCTTTTATTCAGCTCTGATTTTACCAAATGAAAACTACGTTAACATCAATACCAAAATGCATTTTTCTTATTAAAATCTGCATATTTTGGTCATTTACATGACAGCTTTAATTCTTATTAGCATGTCAAACTGCTTGATATTGTGACGAAATAAGCAAGTACCAAGGTAATTAAAATTGCAGACACTATGAGACTTGATATTGCCATAATATTGTTGAGAGATTAGTCCAAAGGTTCTCTGCTGTATCCTTCAGTCATAATTTTACATTTATATATTTTTTTCAATTCATATTAAGTATGAACACATTAAATGTGCTAAAAAATCAATGAAAACTTCCACTTTGCCTATTAGAATTTTTTTATTATTATATAAGCTGCATTAATCATGTAAGAAAAATTTTAATTTATTACAAAATTTATTACAAGGTCTTAAGCTTAAATTTGAAACAAATGTTAAAATATTTTACACAATTTTTAGAGAATAATTTTTACAAAAATGTTTCTCAAATTTTCAAACTGATATGTGATATATGAGAAAGGCAATAATTTATCTCATCATATTGGCCTTAAACAAAAAGAGTATCTTTAGACACTTTTAGGTGGGTCAGTGCCTCTCAGGATGTGGCAGTTTTAAGTCCTACACACATACTGTCAACAAGACACACATTTCAGTGGACCTGTTAGTCCAGTTTTGAATCTACCTTTTTTCTTTTTTGTAATTCTGTTGTAATAAAACATTCTTTGGAAAATGTTTCCTTTTGAATAAAGTCTGCACTTATTTTTCACATATCACTTTCTTTTTTATTATATTTTAAACAATCATAACAAAATTGTTATGCAAACCTTTTTTGGATCCTTACAAATGTATTTAAATGATGTTTGCATAAATATCATTTCAATGGTTACAAAAATGTATTAATTCTGACAAGTTTCTTATTTATTTTCAATGGGCTTTACAAACATTATTTCTCAATTCAGTAAATAAAAACCCAAGCCAAACAAGAAAAATTATCTCTGAAGATGTTTTTCTTGTTTTTACTATTTACAAAGAAATTAAAACTTTGCCCTATTCAAAATTAATCACAAAATGATTTTGTAAAATGACAAAATGGGAAAAGTTTAACTGATATAATAAAAAACAAAAACAAAATGAACACTTCCTATCAAAATTTACTGATTCAGGATCCATTTAGCCAAAAAAAAATTGTAAATCCCCAAATTATCAATTTACAAACATTTTATATACCTAATAACTTGTAAAGATTTTATTACTTTAAGATGCTTCATGAAATCCATGCTACTATGGAGGGAGTCGTTACTGAAGTTTCTTCCTCTCTTTCTATTTATAAGTTTTCTAGTTTTTATACAGGTTGGTAATATTGTTTCATAACTCCTTCATTCAAACAAAACTAGAGACATGAAATAGGCCACAAAATTGTACTTGCTTTTTTTTTTCAAATTAGCAACAGTAATGAGATACAATTAAAAAAAGAATTATGGAAATATGCTAATGGCAACTTGTTTTTACTACAAATCTTTCATAACACTAAAATTCTAAGCAAGAAACAAGTCCAGAATATTAACCTTTAACTTTTCATCATTATTACTGTTGCTACTATTTCATTCTTTCACCAATGTAGTTATTTGTCTTCTTCCCATTCAACGACACCACCTTGTTTGTAATTAGCCCTACTAATTTTCTATTGCACATTCCAGAAATGTAAAAGTAATTAGTTGATAAAGGGGAAGTAGTGGAGTGTGTTGCACAAGAATTGTATATTGAAGACAATCAATTTGTCTCTGTAGTTTTCAGAAAATTCTTTTCTTTTCATTGGTAACTTGATTAACTGGAATTTACTTGTCCCACTATTTAAATCATAGTTCTACCAGACAGATGCCAAATATATTGGCAACAGGATTATAAGTGGCACACTTCTTACCTGGTTCTGATCACCATTGCCTTCTGTTTTTGAAATGAGAACAAATGGCTTTCTGGAGTAGTACTACTTGGCCACTCATTAGCAAATTCATCTACATTGATTTTTCTCTTATTGTCTCTCTGAAAAAAAATTCTACAAGCTTTTTGATTTATCTTTTCAGATGTGCTAACATCAAGTTCCCTTAGAAATCCTTTTTTAAGCCCATAAAGGTAAGTGAACCTTTTATTGTATTTTTACTTTTTATTTTTAAACTTGCTGTCTTTTCTGATTTATCCTCAGGTAAATTACTGCAGAAATTGTTGTTGTTTAAATCACTCTATTTTTACTTAATGTTTTATACTTTAAAAATAATCTTTATCAAAATGACAGATTGAGTGGACAGTTGATTCAAAATTTAATATCAGACATAGAAGACAATTGGAACATCTGTTTTCAATGATGCCATTAGGACTTCATAAGTTGCAAGTAGATGGGGTGGGGACAATTTCTTTTTTTTTTTTTTTTTTAATTGTAAAAATTAATGATGACATTAACTTTATTCTGTTGTGCATGTGTTGATATTTGTCTGCTGTAATGAAAATGTTAAAATATGCAAATTAAAGTATTAAAAAAATAGTAAAATAAGATTCTGTTGCAACTTCTTGTTCCAACTTAATATTCTCTTCATTTTTATTTCATCAAGAAAATAATTCTAATGAAATTTAGAATATCCAAGGATAGTCTCCTGACAAAATTCTTTTAGTAAGGACTAACTTTTTTTTTATCAAGGAAGTAAAATGAATGAAGCACCATCCAAATTCTTGAAGCAAAAACATTTCTATTCTCTCAGCATATATATTTCATTGGAGTGGTTTTATGCTTTAAAACATTGGACTGGAGCGTGCTAGGTTTGTAGCTCAATCAGTGTTGTTCAGAAATGTGCAGTAAGTTAATTGTTTGTTTGTTTGGGGTTTTTTTTTTTAATTAGAAAAGCAGTTTTAAGCAATACATAATGAAAGTTCAATACTGTTGACTCGTCATCTTTCCATAATTATTATTTAATTGTATCTCATTACTGTTGCTAAATTGAAAAATAAATGTCAGAAAATCAAATTTAGAGCCTCTTTAGAATCAAATAAGAATTGTTTTTCTCATATTTTATATGCTGTTTTTTTTTTTTTTTCCTGCTGGTCCTACAAGTAACATAACATGGGCAATGATCTCATAATCAATACAATTTCGGAAGAATTCTGTCCTGCCTGCTGCTAATTAACATGACAGATAAAATAGCTATTTTAGCTACTTCAAAATTAAATGTTCTTTATTAATCTGTTTATCCTTTTGAGATTAAGACAAGAAATACTTTTTCTATGGGGGGGGGTAGTTAAAAGGTTAACAGCCATACTTGATTGTGTTGAACTGGCAGAATTTTCAGATTACCTGTTACATGTCTATAATTAAGGGTTTGTTTTTTTCTCTTTCTTGCACAGTGGCTTTGACTTAGATTTTTCTGACATGCTTTTTATAGAATAGTTCTCAACTTCAGTTGTATGTTAGGATTGGAAATAGGAAAAAAGATAGTTTGTTTTTGGTCTTTACTTCATTATTTTATCTGACATAGTTTATGTGACAATTGTTTTTCTACTTTATTTGTCCACTTGCCTACTTATATATCATTTTCACTCCAGTGGTTAAGTTACAATTTTAAGTTTTTATGCTTGCTATGAAGGTTAACATTAGAGTGGCAAGATCTCAGTGTTCTAAAATATCAAATACCTTATTCTCCCATCGCAGTAAATTTCAATTTTCCAGTTTTGTTTCAAAAACAAGTGAAAAACAGACTTGTGTGCAGACAGTAAAATATACAAATTCATAGCCTATTCATAGGCATCTCTCTTCTTTTTTTTTTTTTCTTTTTTTGCTTCAGCGATTTCTGATGATCTACAAGCATGTCCCTTCATGTCCAATGCATGGGGTGTTGACAAAACTGCAAAGTAATTTATCACCATCATGATAAAAATCATCATGGAAAGCTAACTCATCCACTCTGTATTTTGCCAAAAGTATGCATCCACCAAGTTTGCCAGCTTTTCATTTACTCATTGTGAAAGATAATCAAACCAGCATTTAAAAATTTAATTTAATTATTAAACAAACAACAACAACTTTAATTTTTACTACCCTTGATGGCACATGCCACACTATTCATCTGCTAATATCACGTGGGTATTTGCCCTGCGGTGACCAGCGGTGACTGGTTTAGCCAGGTTAATATCATGAATTAGGTTATGTCGCTTGCTGGGATCAATAGTGGAAAATACCCCATGTTATTTATAGAATGACATGTTGCAACAGTATAGGTTATAGTCACATAAGTGACTTACTTTGCTGCATATTGCAAATTTATGCAAAATAATGATTCAGTAGATTTCCAACTTGGGACTTTTACATTTTACTGTTGGTATATTTTATTTTTTTAGTAGCAAAAATCCCGTTTTCCACTTTATTTCTGTGTTTTTTGGGAGGTGGTCGTTTTTCTGTATCATGGAGAACTTGACACTCTAGTTAATATTTAGAAAGATATCCACTTTGGGGTTGGATTATTGTGGTTTTGGAAATAACTTATTCTGCAACATTCTAATATTAATAATATTAATGCTAAATCTATTATCCTACTTTACAGTTTGAAATATCACAACACATACCTAGTTTACCCACAAGTTTTTTTTTTTGTTTTTTTTTTAATAATGGCTTCAACATAAGGGAATCACCCTACATCCTCGAGTGCAGCGGATAATATGCTTTTAACATTTAAAATACAAAAAATATATTTTGACACACATGTACTATTATTGCATTGTAAATTTTTGATGATAATTACTACAATTACTAATAATAATTCATCTTTTTTAAAAATTATTTAAATTAAAAAAATTACAACTGGGGATGCTTTGGAGATTTCAACTTCCTTATTCAAGGGAACATTGCAAAGTGTAATTTTCCTGACAGTACTTTCTTATTCTCAAGTTGAATGTCAAAGCATTGTTTGATTTTTGTATTTAATATTAAAAAATGTTTCAGACATGTTTAATGAATATTCTGGTATTGTAAGCAGATGGTTATATAAACAATGCAGATTGTCAAATTTTGCTTTGGATTTGAATGGACTACTACATTTATTGTGTTGCACGCTGTTACATTTTCAGCAGACTGCTTCCAATAGATTCAAGGGACATCTGCAACAAAAAAAAAAACAGCAAAGTGTCTTTGTTGTTGCAATTCTTCAGGGATAACTGAGCTGTAGGGATTATTCCAAAGTACAGTGAGTTGTGCTTGTCAGGAAAATAAATACTATATGCAAAGTTTTCTCATTAAGTTTAGAATTGTTCTTGTGCTCATATTTTCAAATTGCTCTTTTTCTCTCTCTCTTTAAATTCAACCAAATCTGAACTTCTTTTCAGTAACTATGAGACAGCTCTTGTTCCAAGAGTTGTTTCAACTCTCCATCTTTATAATACATCAAAGAATAGATTAACTGAAATGTGTTAACAACAAAAAGAATATGATCACTAAACTTGTCCATTGTCTGCTTTGATGGGAACTAGTGAAATCCATGATAAAATTAAATTTTGATTGACTAAAACTAACCTCCTCTTCTCATTTACTTTCTTGTATTTCAACTTCAACACTTCTCATTTTTACTTAAAGCATTCTACTGCTAAATCTCATACCATGAACATTTTGAGCTCATGAGGGTCATCTTTTCCCTTCAGCTCACACTGTCTTTGCAGAGCACTGGAACATCCTCCAGTGCCAGATTAATCAGCTGAAGGTCCTGGCAGATGACATCCTTCCAGCGGTTGTATGGTCTGCCACAAGGTCATTGCCAGTTTGCAGATGACACATTGAACTAGTACATGACTCTGGTAGGGTGGTCATCAGGTCATCACAAGACATTGACCAAGCCAGAGAACACTGCGCTGAGCAATAGTGCAGAGGATGTTTTGTTGACTGGTCCTTTGGTAGAGCACCTCATTGGACACAAGATTAGACATGTGTAATCTCTCTCAATGATCCTGAGGACATTTGAGATGCGGGTCTAGCTGAGAGGCCACATCATGGCACCATATAATAGCAGAGAGAGAATGGTGCCATTGTAAACTCATAGTTTGGTGTGTCAGGAGATGTCGCACTGCCACCATAGTGGTTCATGACACCTGCAACCAGTCTATGTTGTCTGTTGATCTACGTGATGTGTGATGAGGTTACTGCCATTGAAAACTTCTGAGGCCAAGTATATGAAAGACATGACAAACTCAACATGGTTATGGGCAGTGGATTGGAGCCATCTCCCAGCTTGGTCTTTGACCAGTTGAGATGCAGCTCAAGCCTCATTGCCTCTTCATTGAATATGCAGAGTGCCCCCTCCAAGCTGAGCAGCTGAACAGCACTGTGTCATTGATATAGTCCAGGTCGGTTAGGTCATAATTTCCAAGCTGAAAAAATTTGGTTTACATTTTTGTCTTTCTTAATTTAGATTTTAAATTTCAACTCTCTCTCTCTCAAATCCCCTCTCACTCTCATTTATTTTTATAATTTCAGAATTCTAACTATTTGTCCTTATCAGCCCAAAGAAAAACATTTAATATGGGTAAGTGTACTTTTAGCTAATACATCAACTCATAGGCATGTATAAAACGTTTTCAGAATGCAGCTTATTTTGGAAGGGGGTGTTGAAATGTCATTTATCCCACCAAAGAGGGATTCAATAAAATTCTGATGTTTGGTTGGACTTTTATCAACTTAGACTAAAAACCTTTCAGCATATAAAATACTTTTCAAATAATATAAACAAACACTAAAAATGTCCTTTTTGTTTGAGTTAAACAAAAAAAACCTCTGGCAGCTTTTAAATAGAAATTCCAACTTATTTAAATGCAATGAAATTTGAAAGCTTAAATCTCAGTTGTTTAGTTTTCACTTTATTTAACAAATATTTAACCTCTAATATTTCTTAATGTGTGGGTGGGTGTTGTCTTTTCTTGTTTACTTTTTGCTTATAAATTTGTTTCCCGTTCAGCTGAAAAGAAAGATGGAGTTACTTATAAAAAAGGAGGCACTGAGATTGGAAAGGCAATGGCAGAGAAGAGCAGAGGGTTGTTCAGTGCTGATGATTGGCAATGTAAAAGGTAAGGATATTTTTCATGACCAGCAGTAGTCGGTATGCACATGTTTATTATTGAAAGAAAACCTCATCTTTGTCTGAATATTACACTTATGTTCTCCAATTTCTTTCAAAGTGTATTCATACATGTTTTAAAGATGCTGTAAGCAATATGAGAGATTACAAAGTTTGACTCACTTTAATGTTTTTAAAAGATCTACATAAAAGATTTTATTAAGATTTATTTTTATCATTTCACTTCAAGCAAGGCAATAAAGTCACTAAGATGCAAGGGCTTACGGAATGAAAGAAATTGAGAAAACATTGAGAAGAAAGTACAATAAAAGAATAGGATTAAAAAAGATTGATGTTTAGTTGCTTTTAAATTTTTGAAGATTGTAGTTGACAGGAAAGCAAGAAGCCAGTAGAGAGTTCCACAGGCAAAGAAAGAATGCAAAAAAAAGCAGCTATTATAATAGAACTTACAATTACATCTAGCAATTTGAACAGCAAAATGAGACCTTGCTACCAATATCATATTATGCTTAAATTCATGAAATTAAAGTACCAAAGAGGAAAGCTCATCAGAACAATTGGCATGAAAATATTTATAGAAAACGCATAGGGAAGCTATGTTATTAGTGGGAAAGTGATTGAAATCAAGATGCCAGCTCAGCACCAATAACTTTGCCAATTCTTTTGATATTGTTAAGAATCTCAAGATATATAGCAGAAGCACTGGACCAGATATGGCAGCAATATTCACTTAATGGACAAATGGTGGACTTATAAATGTACAAGATAGATTCTGACAAGAAAAATTCTTTGATAACATAGTGAATTGCCTTTCTTAGCAATTGATTTGATACAATTCAATACTAGATTGCTGAAAATTGTGACTATAATTGTTGAAATTAGCTTTCTTCTTCTTTTCTTTTTTTAATATTTCCTTTAAATTGTCTTTTTTTTTTTCTGTTTTCTTTCTCTCCAGCTGTGGAAATGTAAATTGGGCTAGAAGAACTGCTTGTAACATGTGCAATGCTCCCAAATATGGCCGTATTGAGCCCCGAACAGGTAAGTTCATTCACTGACATTTTATAAAGACAACACCAGTCTTTCCCAGAAACTAACAGTGATACTCATCACTGCCCAGAACTACATAGACATGTTGCATGTATTTCTCTCTTAACATTGCACAAATATTTGGAAAGATATTTGTATTTATACACTTGTAACTAAAAAAAATGTTCTTTTTTGACTTTGACTGATATTTGTTCTTTATGTAACCCCCCCCCCCCTCTTCATTCTGTCATTTACCAAAATATTGTTGATCATGAAACTTGTCACTAGCTCTTTTACAACTTGACAGTGACAATATCTCTTCTACAATGTCTCTCTGTCTTTTCTAGGTTATGGAGGTGGTTACATGGAAAGAGATGAAGTTGTTGAATATATTGAAAGAAATGAATCTGATGGTGAATATGATGAGGTAATTAAATTTTTATAGTGTTTTCCTAATTTACTTGTTGGAATTCTCAGTTTTAATTCATGCACTTTTCAAATATTTAGAAATTATAAAAACTTAAATTAGGAATTGGAAAGAAAAGTTCTTTCTATTCAAGTTCTTTATTTCTAGTTTGGGCGGAAGAAGAAAAAATACCGCAAAGTAGATGCAGCTGATAAGATTAAATCCCAATCACCTGTTATCAAAGCTGCAGAAGAGGAGGAAGATGATGAAGATGCTGACATTTCCAAATACAACCTGGAATCAGAGGTATGTCATCATCCCCCATGGCCACTGCATTCCTTCTTGGGGCCCCTTTTCAACCATTTCCCCCACCACCATTTTTTTTCTTTTTTCATTTCCTTTAATATAATATACAACTTTTATGAGTGTTAAAATGGTCCTAGTGTGACATTTGAAGTTTTTATTAATGAGCTTACCATTGTCATTTTATCACTGATCAACACCAAATTTATTGTCTAATTTTATTATTTTTATTTTAGCTGATTTAGAACAATTTTGATTTGCTGAATCCAAAAATCACATTAGTTTGACTCAATCAGGTCAACTTTTTGAGCTATGGCCAGATGCTGTTTTTACATCATTTTTAAATTGTCATGTCCATTAAAATATCTAAATATGCAATATATTTCACGCAGTAAAACTAATTATTATGTTAATTATAAACTTATTAATTTTAACTCATCAGAAGTATTTTCAGCCAAAAATAACTACATAAATATTAAAACACACCTCCAAAATATTTATAAACCAATAACACACAATAAAGTGCTTACATCTCAAAACACACCAGTTATAATGTACAATACAAAACCATAAAATACAAATCAGGAAGGTTGTTTTATTAGTCATTATAATTTAGGTATACTGCCCAATTAGGAATAAGTAAAATTATATAATTCAGGAGCCAATTTCTCAGGAATATGTTTGATTTCAACAACATTCTCTCAGATTCCACTAAGGGCCATATCACTCTAACTGCTGATATTCAAGACCTCATTCGCCTCTATACACACTATCAAGAAATGGCTCAGCAGCACTAACCAAACTTCAAAGGGACTGCCGCACTATGAACCCAAAGATTGGAGACTGTTCCTTGACAGCAGCAAGCAATCACTGAAAAGTGTTCTGCTACACAATGGTAACTACTTTGCCTCTGTACCCCTCATTCACTCGAGAAATATGAAGCAGCAAAGTATGTGCTGGAGAAAATTCATTATGTTCAGTATGAGTGGTTTATTTGTGCTGACCTGAAGATGGTGAATTTTTTTGTTAGGACAACAGTCCAGGTTCACCAAATACCCATGCTTTCTGTTCATGTGGGATAGTAGAGACACTGCTCAGCATTACATGAAAAAGGGCTGGCTTGTTTGGGAGGAATTGATGCCTTGCAGAGCAATGAATATCATCAGTAAGCCTCTGCTGGACAGAGACTAGATACTTTTCCCATCTCTGCACATCAAACCTGGCTTGATAAAGCAGTTCACCAAAGCTCTGGACAAGGATGGTGGCTGCTTCACTTGTGCCAGGATTGACAATGGAGAGATCCAGAGTTTGAAAACTCACTGTACAAAGTGGAACTGGAAGCATGGAATGTTTTTGTTCAAAGCCAGGAACTATGCAGAACTTATCAATATGCTAACTGCTTTCAAAGAACTCAGATGCAAATTGAGCATCAAAATGCATCATTCTCACATATGGATTGGTTTCCTGAGAATCTGGGATCAATGAACAACAAGGGGGTGGTGTCCATCATGACATGAAAGAGATAGAGATCTGGTATATGGGATGCTGGGATGCAGTCCTAATGGCTGCTTACTGCTGAACCAGTGATAGGGATGTCCAGCATTCTAAGCATTTGAATAAACAGAATTTCAAGCCATGAATTTTGAACAATGATGATGTAACATGTAATTTATATGTCCTTACATTTATCAGTGTATGCTATTCAATTTATTATAATCTATGTTTGTAACATTTAATTAATAAATTGTCAGAAAACAATTTTTTTTTCTTAAAAACTTATTTTGTATGGAAAATTAATAAAATTTAATTGATAATGTCACAAAAATGTAATCAATTTTGTCAGATCTGATTTTTAAAACTCAACCTAGTATAAAAACATGACCTCATTGAGAGAAACATGTCGTTTTTGGATTCAGCACTGAAGAATTATCCTAAATCATTTGGAAAAACATAGACAACTTAAAAAAAAATTTTTTGTTGCCCAGTAAAGGAAATTTCAAGTGTTAATGAGATAACCATTTTCTATTGTTCTGTTTCTTTCTTTGATTTTAAACATTGATAGATTTGGGAGAACAGTATATAATAATTTTGTTTTACATAAATGTCTTAATAAAATGCACTTGATGTACTGGAGTTTTATTATTGTAAAAAAAACAAAAAACAAATTGTACGTATTAAGAAAGAAAGGTAAAATAAAAGATTTTTCTTTCTGCATGCAGGAAGAGGAGGAGGATGAGGATGATGATGATGATGAAGAAGGAGATTTGTCCAAATACAATTTGGTGGAATCTGATGAGGAAAATGACAAGTTAAAAAATCGCAAGTCGGATTCACGGACAAGTTCGTCGCGGTCACGCTCACGATCATCATCCCGATCTCGTAGCAGTTCAAGCTCTTCTTCAGGTTCTCGCAGTCGGTCGCACAGTGGGTCTGGAAGTCATTCTCGAAGTCCTTCTTCTTCAAGTGGATCATCACGTTCACACTCCAGCCAGTCCCGATCTCATTCCCGTTCTCGATCATCGTCGGTATCCAGCTCAACATCTGCCAGACACAGATCATCAGCTAGGAGGAAGAGGAGGAGAACCCGATCCGGCTCCAGGTCCAGGTAACTGGTAAAACGGGTAAATTGTCCACCATTCCACTGCAACTAACTCTAGCCATTGTCTTGTTACTGCTAAGCAAGTTTTTTAGAAATAGATGAATCCTCAAAGAAAAGTTGAATATCTCAATATTTTCTTTTACTTCTCTCAAGAATCTAATTTCTATGATGCACCCTTAAATGCACATCTTTGATCCTCTTACTTTAAGCTGGAATGACCTTTTCTCAGTTATTCACTTGCTATTTATTTTAGCAATTTTTGATGTAAATAGAACATGATCAATGCTAAAAGACCAGCAGTTTATGATACTTAGCTGAGAATAAAAAATGTAATGACAAAATCACATCAATTTCTGAATTTCCATTTCCCCTTTGTGCTTTTCAATAAGATTTGATTTCTTTATCCCTTGACAACTTGAGGTAAAATTTAAATTGTCAGAGAAATATTAGTTGTTCTAACTTGGTTCATGTGGTTAACAGAAACCACAATTCATGTCTTTCATATTTAATAATTTTCTCAACAAGAACCAATTTCATTTGTACATACAATGTACCAATACTTTTTGGTTGCCTCTTCTTTATTAAAGAAAAGTGTTAAAAAAAAACAATGAAAAGCAGAGTGTTCCTTAAAATCTACAAATAAAATTATTTTCTTATTTGTTGGTCATTCTGCAAGGAATTTTACGTTTCAGTTAAGCATTTTCGAAATCTACAAAAACCTAACATAAGTGAAAATGAGAATATTCTTGGTAACTTTTATCTTTTTGTTTTTCCCAAATGAAAATGTTTCTTTTTTTTTCTGCTTTATTTGATGTGGGGTTATCCCCCCTCCCCATTTTTGTTTTGTTTACAACTCTTCACAAATCTACTTTAATTGCTTTGTGGGATCCCATTCAGACACTTTTCTATTTAATATGTTGTTGAAATATTTTGATTCAAATATTCTCATGTGTTTACTGACAGTCTGTTGAATGATGAAACTCTCTAACCTCAGTAAATTGGTATGTAAAAGTAGCATAATGTCAACCACCTTACATGAGTACCTTTATAGCCATAAACACCATTTTTATACAGTTTCTTTAAGCTTTAGTATTTCTCTTTATATAAAAAAACAACTAAAGAAAACCGTTTCTGATTTCCCATCAAGTTTTCTCAATTGTCTTTCATTTCATGCAAATATATTGTCACATATCCAGAGTAACATTTTTCTTAAAAAAATTTTATGCCTATATCAATTATTATAAACAAATAAAATTCCTTATATGGTAAATGTTCATTGCATGTAATTTTGCCCTTATTTATTTTATATATTTGGATGAACATCAGTTTCATCTGCTGCACACTTTGGACATTCCTCTGTATTATATGTTATATCCAGTGATCTTTGATTTCCTCTCTCTCTCTTTCTATTTCTCCATTGTTCTCAAACAAAAATATTTTGTTTGCCAGTATAAGTCAAGAAGTGAAGATATGGCGAGGAAGAGGGGGAAAAAAATTTCTGTTATCCTGAGAAAGAACACAACCAATTAAAAAGAGTTTCTTTCAATTCATTTTCATTGGTTAGTCATTCCCTTTCCTTAAAATGCAACATGTTATCTCATTCCTTTTCAATAAATGCCAATATTTGTTATTTCTTTTTCTCTCTCTGTTTTGTGAAGAGTTATTTTCTTTGTTCATTGTTCATCTCTTATTACCGTGAATTGTCAATGTAACATCTACCTGATCTATAACAGGTCCAGCTCATCAGAAAGGCAGAACTCTAGAAAAAGACGACGTTCCCGGTCTAGGTCGTCTTCACGTTCAAGGTCACGTTCAAGATCCAAAAGCCGAAAATCTGGATCCAACCGGTCGAGGTTTGATTTGTGGATTGACTAAAAAAATATATGCATATAAGAATGAGTAAATGAAAAGTTAAACAAATGATGATGATGATGATGATAATGATGATTACATGGATCAGACTTGCTGCCCATTTTAATTTTTTTTTTTTTTTTAATTCAGTTTAAGGTTCTCAAAATAATAATAATAATCGAGTTAGATGCAAATTCAGCCTTTTACTTTACATATTTTATTTTTATTTTTTTTATTAATCTTTGCTTTATACCATACCATCATAGCATTCAATGTATCTTGAAATCTTTGCTATCATCTCTTCAGTATCAAAACATTAACAAGCTCACTTTTCTTTGGGAAAATTTGAAGAATTGGGAATCACTTTTACAAAAATATCTCTTCTATATGGTAAAAAGCAAAGATTTATTTTTAAATAACTCTAAGAATATAAAATTCTGCTTTAAACTGATTAAAACAATTTACTCTATTTGTGAAAATTGTAAATGTTGCTAATAGTTTTAAAAATTGTTTGCATATTTTTGAGAAGGATAAATAGAGAAAATGCTTGCATTCAAAAATGTTTTCAAAGTTTAAATTCATTTTAACTGACATTGAACTTTTGTCAGTTAAAAATGATATGCTCCATTATTATATTCCAACTAAACTTTTACTTTTAAATTTGACAATTACAAAAAGGCATACCAGTAAATTCTCTATTCTTACAATTTTTTTTTTTAATACTTATGTGGCAATTCTTTTTGAAACAAACTAAACTTTGATGATCCAAACTTTACATGGCTTTGATAAAACTTCAGTAAAACAAAGTGTGCTTCATTTTATCGCCTTTTGAAATGATTCATTGCTTTCTCTTACTCCTAGAACAAGAGTAGAAATTTAAAAGTTAAGATGTCCCACATGCAAAATGAATTGCTTAAAGACCAACTTTCATAGTGTAAATAAATAAAAAAAAATAAAAAAATATCCCAGATATTGTTAAATTAATGATTGAGGTGATTTTAAACAACAAATCACCTAAATTAAACAAAATCTGTGATGGTATGACTAAAATAATTTTCAACCTTTTCCTGGTATATTTTTAAAGTCGACTAATTGAATGTTGCCATACAGTGTTGTCCAACATAAATTAGAAATTGAACACTTATCTGAACAGAATTAACAGTAATGAATGGCGTTTCAAAAAATAAAAATAATTGAAGCTAAATAAACTTTGAAATTGAATGCAAATCTCTTGTACCCTGAAACTGAATTGCTTCCTCTCACTGATCCATGTATTTTGTTACTACTTATAAACTTGTTAAAATTACTTTATTGGGGTCACTGGGTCATGGTAGACAAGTGGCATCACAATTGTTCTGACAATGAATAAAGAAGCAGCAAAAACTCTAAACTCAATGTCAGGTGTAACCTTCATTTCAGTCTGATAATAAATTTTCATAGTCTTTCCTATACTGATAACACTTTTTATGCACTAAAATTTATATTGGTGAAGAATCTTGTTACTATAGATTCCCCTCCAAGCAAACCACATTTGATTATGAGCTTGCATTTACATTAGGGACCTCCACTAAATACCTTTTCAATACTTAAGGTTTAAAATGAATTTTTAAAAAAAATGAAAAAGCATTCTTGAAGCTTTCTTTTTAGCTTTAATTGAAAGCTAAATGATTAAAGTTACTATTTCTAATAAATAAAATACTCTGGTATATTTCAAATAGAAATTATATTTGAATGTCAACATTTTGGTCACTTTCAGAAAATCGTTTTAAAAATTTTTGACACATTTGTGAATAAAAGTTAATTCTCAGTTTTAAAAATCTTCCATAAATAAAATATATATTTGTGACACATTATTTGAGGAAAATTAGCAAATTTAAATTAATCTGATTTGAAGCATATTACTTATAGTATAAAACGTAGTATACAAGCATTTCTTAACCACGGTGTCTTGTTTTCTGACGTGTTAATCGATTGGATTAAAATAAAAATTAATTTAAGTTAAAGTAAAACATTTTTTTTTTTTTTTCTTAGTATAATTATATTGGGTTTTGTCCCCAGGTTACTTAATTGAAGTATGACCCACACTAAAATAAATATGTAAAATAAAATATTTAGTAAAATAGGAATTAAAAATTATTTTAAAGTTTAAAATTTTGAAGGAGTGATTTGCAAATCCTGTTGAGACAAAAACATGGTGAAACACAAAAATGAAAGAATTACAGACAGATTTTTAGGGAGGACAATTCTTGAAACACTTGACTGACATTCATGCTTACGAAAACGGGATTGTATGTTTCTATGCTTTAAAAAAAAAAAAATTAAAAATTATTTAAAAAGATATTGTGAGTAAAAAAACTACTTTTATTAAGCTTTTCATTTTTTGATTTATAAATGTAATTTTCACTTAATAACGATATCATTTAACCAGATTGAACGATTTAAATTATAATTAAAAAATTTTAAAAATGGAAACAATTCTTATAAAAATTCATTATCCATCAAAAAATTTAAAAAATAATTTTATTCATTTGTGAATAAGTCCTGAAAGTTTCATTAAAATCCAACAAGTATTTGAATTTTGCATCAATTTCCAAATCAATGTTTTTCACCTGGAAAAAAAAGTCAAAAAATACTAAACGTAAATATTGCATCAACCACTGATGTAAAAATAAAAAACAGGATTTTTAACCAAAATTTTGAACATGCTAGAAAGGTTTAAAAAATTGAATAAAATAAAAAAAGTACTTTGGTCTTTCCTCTTAAAAATAACAAACATTTTGACAATAAAACTTTGTTTTTTTATTAAGTTTGGGGGCCTTTTTTCATCATGCTATGCTGTTTTTTCAGCAAGCAAATGGAGGTACCTAATTTACATACTTATATATTATATGTATAACAATATCAACCTCTACTCAAATGATTATTTTTATAGTAAAAAAAATCTTTGGGCAGCTACTGAATCATTTAACTATTTATGTAGTTCACATATAATTGTAAAAATTACTTTTTGTTTTGTTTTTTTGTTTATTTTTTTGTTTTTTTGTTTATATTTTTCTCTAAAGGAAAAAAGTGAGGCTTGAATTTGGGCTTAATTTAATTGATTTTATTTTCAATGACCCAAATTCAACCTAGATTTGATAAAATTTCACTTTTAATAAAACAAAAGTGTACTTGATTTTATCACTTTTTGGGATCATTCATTGCTTTGTTTGCAAGCTTTCTCTTAGGCTTGATCAGTATTCAGTATAAAGATATCGAAAAAATGTTATGAACAAGAATAGAAATTTACAAATGAAAAAATTGCACAACAGCTGCTCTGAAAGTAATGTCTCTTATTTCTATGGAAACTACAACAGATAGAGGGAGGGAACACTTTTGGATAGAGAGCCAGTTTTCAGTTAGAAAAATACTATTGGTTATGTATTTTTATGTTACACTTCATTTCATGTAAGACTGCCCAGAATGTGGTTTGCCATATACATTACTCTTGCCACTGCTGAAACATATAACTGTGCTCATATCCACTGTTTGGTTTCTGTAAGTATCAACAGTTGAAATTTTTCTTCAGTGACATATCTCTGTTTTGTATACACTTTCATACCAGAGAGCCATCTGTAACAAAAGAAAAATGAGTTATTGATGGGAAGATTCCACATCTACTGCCATACTGCAAACGTAACAAAATAAGAGACTTTACTTTTGGGATGAGCATCTTGCACCAGAAATGCATTTGCCATCAAGAAAGTTATCACCAGTGAAATTGACTATAAATGTCTTTAAACTCATTCAGCTCTAAACTGTATATAGATCAGAGCTATCCTCATATCACCAACTATTCCCCCCCCCAAAAAACAATTATGAATTGAAAAATAATTAATACTTAC
The DNA here is from genome assembly GCA_964036315.1 of Acanthosepion esculentum. Taxonomy (NCBI): domain Eukaryota; kingdom Metazoa; phylum Mollusca; class Cephalopoda; order Sepiida; family Sepiidae; genus Acanthosepion; species Acanthosepion esculentum. The sequence goes on along the minus strand of OZ038483.1, from coordinate 1,036,053 downwards.
TAAATAATTTAGTTTAATACATTTTTGTCTCAGAGACAAATTCATAAAACTGTTTTTTTTTATAATACAAAAGAAATTTTAGATTTTTTCTTGTGTAGTATTTAACTTCAGATGAGAAAATCTGTTTTGCAATTTTAAAAATATTCAGCCCAATAAAAAATACTTTGAATAAATTATCAGTATAGATTCAAGTTAATGCTTGTAAAATCCTGTAAGTTTAAATAACAGGTCTTCAACATATAATTTAAGAAAGTTTTAAATAGCATGAGTAAATGTTTAACTTAGTTTAAATTGCAATGAAGAACATTGTCATTTGGACAATTTCTTTAATAAGAACAACAATTGAAAAATTTTAATCACATTTGATTATTGATTTGGATTGAATGTTGTTTCACTTGTGTGCCACTTTCTATATTGTCGGCTAATCTAGTATTATTCAACCCCAAACCCCTTATCCTTTTCACGATATTCTTTTTCTTTCTAATTGATTTATCTTACATTGCTCTGCCAATGATGTGAATACTGTTTTAATTACCCCCCCCCCCTTCCTTTCATATAAAGACATTTATTGTCAAAAGCCAACAAAAACATTTTGGAATCCTGTCAGCAGCAAACATTGAAAAATGTTCTAACAAAATCCTTTTTCAAATTTATCATTCAACATCCTTGGCAGATTTTTTCCCCTCCAATGCTGAGAGTTTACTTCCTCCTTTGTTATGTACTAGAGTTTCGATTTACCAATTGAATGTAGAATTTGTCACATTAAATTTTCCTTCCCTCACTTAGGATTTTGTTTAAGTGAATTAGATTATTGTCTCTAGCCATTTGTGTATGTTTGTGTATGTATGTATGTGTGTGAATATTTGTAGATCTTGCTTGATTTAGGTTCCCACTTTTCTGGACATACTTTTAACCTGTTTAAAAAAATTAATACTTTCTATATTCTTATAGGCGTACAGTTAATTTTGATATGAAGTAACTTTTTATCATTAAGTCTACATTTTATTAAAAGTATGTCGGTGATGTAAATTTTAACTCTTAAAGATTGTGTGGGCTTTATTTCCTTTAAGAAATCTACAATTTAAAGTTTTCACTTCAATTTGATTCAATTTATAAATTGCTTGTTTAGGGCCAAAGAAAAAAAATATTCAATTCTTTTTTCCTTTAAAAGATTTTAGATACTATCATGGTTTAAAGTTTTGTTTATTATTTTAAAATTTACTGATGAATTCAAATTGATTAGGTCATGGTTTCAAATAATGAGTTACTTTTCAGACGTTTTGTATTTCTGGATCTCCTTGGACTAATGTCCTCATCTTTGTTCTTTTTAAGCAACTTTGTTGACAGTTTTTCCAAGCATCTTCAGGTGACAATTTTCTTTTTCTCTTGATGTTGAAATATCATGTCAGGCTAGACAATTTGCTATATATCTCCTATAACCATGTTGAGTCATCCAAGTGCCTGGAATTCAAAAACAGACATGGCCTTCTTGTTGACATGAAATCAATAAAGAAAACATGTTTTCAACTAACAATCCTTGTACTTTGTTATATAAACAGACATTTTCCAGGACTTTGTGTTCACTCTTGAATGAGTTATAAAGTTTAATTTTTGTAGGAACCTCTAAATATCATCTTTCAAACTTAAAGGAAAAGTTACTGGCATTATTTGATGTCTACAGTTTTTATTCAAGTGATTCTTTATGGAGGAAAAGAAAACCACTTTTGTGTTGTATTTTACATCACACAGATATTTCAACAATTGAAATGCCCCAACCCTGACTTTTATGAGATCAAATGTGGCTTCTTACTATAGAATTTACTGTAGCCTGCTCTTCTCAAACTACAGGCAGGCATATCAAAGCAAATTGAGGAAGTTTAACTTATTTGAGAAGGTTACATGCTTCCTAGAAATGTCAACTGTACATTTTCTTTGGAAATGAAACCTTCAACTCCGATTGTTTCTTGTAATACCTGAATTTGCCCAAGTTTTTTTTTTTTTTTAACTTATTAATCATCATCATCATCATCATCATCAGTGTTGAATATCTGTAAGTCTTTTTTTTTGTTACCTGGAGGTGATCCAAGAGATTGCCAATTGCTTTCAAAAGAACTAAAGGTGAGAATGTTAGCTCGAAATTATGTGAATCTTAGCAGTAATTAATAAAATAACTCATAATAAACACCAGGAATTATTTCACTGCAATCATTATAGCCATAAATATTTTACTTGTAAAAGTCTATCTGTTAAAATTTTATACTACTAGTTATTTCAATCTTTCAAGTTACTTCAGTATATTTCTGTTTTATGGTGTCAGTCTTCTCTCTCTCTCTCTTGCAGTGATGTTGAGACATTTTAACTTTACTACTTTTTCTTCCTTGTTGTCATTTCAGGAGCTGAAACTTGGATTGTTGGTGGCCAGAAGAAGAGCAGAGTTTTTTTTGTTTTTTTTTTTTAAATCCCTAAACATGTGCATATTCTCTCTCTCTCTCTGTCACACACATATACACACACACACACATCTAAAAACAGGGATTCTTCAGTTGTCTATACACTGCTTTTTATTCAGTTATTCTCTTTGGATTTCCCACTGGAGAGGTTTGCAAAAAATCAGCAGAAGCAAAACAAATTTCTCTCTCTCTCTCTCTCATATACCCTTCCTAACTAATAAATAACTGAGATTGTGGTGTGGTCAGGGCTGATTTTCATCATTGGCAGGGGATGATCATCTTGAACTTTATAAATGTTAGGTTGTCAAAATAATATTTAAAAAAATAATACAATCACCAGAATTCACTGTGACTTATTTCATATGATTAAAATGACAAGGAGATGTTTTTGCAAATCTTGTTTACATATGGTTCATCTTGAATAGATAAAAATAATTTAGACATAGGTTTTAATGTGTTTAGACACAAAAAAAAAAAACTCCTTACTTTTTGTTACTTTTCCTTTTACCACTGAATATCTACATCCTATAGTCTAACCTTCAAGATTCTAAAGAGATTAAATTAGATGTTTGGTTGTGAGGAAGGAAGAACAAGGTTTGATTATACATTGAACAGTATAAAACAAGTCTGAACCACTTGTTATACACCTACCCTGTTTTTGTTTGTTTTTTAAGTGTCATGAAATAATACAAATGTAGTCCTGAGTAAAAAGGTTTTGGGCACATTTAAAACTTGAATTGTAGCAACAGAAGTAAAAGTTATTCAAAACTGAATAAAAAGACTTCCTGTTCCCATGTTAAAATGCAAAATAGATAGACAAACCCAAAGGTGTAATTTGGAAATGTTTAGCCACATGCCAGTTATCCCTGCCCCTACTTGACGGAATCATTTTTGGTGATGATCATGATGACCTTTATTGCATATCTCTTTGAAAATGACTTGACCCTAGTGCAGAGTCTATTTTCTCATTTTGTTTCAATAGATATTTCTGTTACAGTTTGAATAGGTCTAAAACTACCAGCAAAGTAAGTCATGAAGCACCTTTAAAAGAATAAAGCTTCTTTTTTTTCCATTTACGTACAAGAAATATATTTTGTGAAAGTATTTATGGGTCAATTTTTATATATGTACACACACACACACACACACACACATATGTACACATACATACATATACACACACACACACACACACACACACATATATATATATATATATCACAGGACTGGTGCATCAATTTCTATCTGCCCCTTTCATCTTTCTAGCCTGTGTGTGTAAAGTGAATCTTGTATTCTTAAATGGGTTTAGTAATGCCTACTTCCATTATTAAATTATCAGTTTCATATTTTTAAAAATAAGGAAATTATTATTTAACAATAGAGAAAATGAAAAACAAAATCTACCGAACTTGAATAAAATTGAGGAAAAATAGGAACAAATAAAATCTAGTTTCAGATTTACAGTAAAATTTTCACTTGACCTAAAATTTCATCAATTTCTCCTATGATTGTGATATATTTGAGCCAACTTTTAAACTTTTTCCTAATAGTTTACTATAAAAAATTCAAAAAGAATTTGATAGTATGAAACCAAATAAAATATTTTCCTATTTCATCTTAGCTTCTTTCTTTTCTACTTATCCAACTTTTCTTATAAGCACTTTTTCAACATCTTTTTATATATGCAACAATTTTGTTCGGCCAATTCACTATGACTTATTTTCTTACTGATAAATATCACATCCGATCAAGAACATTAATAATAAATGCTTAAAAAAACGATGAAAAAATTGCTTTGCAAAAGATATTCTAAAAGCTGATGTTGAATGTTTCTTCAAATTGATGGGCAAATATCAGAGCTTTTTCTGTTGTTTCTCTCATGTTTATTAAAACTGATATTTTAAAGAATTATTCTCACAGATGGAAAATTAAAGAGAAAAAAAATCTTTCTAAGGAAATTTAGAAAATCTATATAAACCAACTTTCTCAAAAGAGTAAATCCCAAATCTGATATTTTTGTCATTTGGTTCTGTATTTAGAGCACAAGTGAACACTGACAAAATTCTTTGTTAAATGCAAAAATGTTTTCATTCAAAGGGAAAAAAACTTAACATTGTAAGTGGCTAATGTTTCCCATAAACCATTCACACACCCCAAAATTTCTTATATATTTTTCAGTCAACTTTTATTTCCTCTACCAACTGAAGACTGTTCTTTGCTTTTAGTTTTCAAGTTTTGTATAGCATTCCTATTTTTGTATCCAATCATAAAAAGATAGGAGTTAGCTATCTCCAAAATGACTACGTCATTTAAGAAAAACTCTTTTCTCTTTCCAATTCCCTCATTTCTATTATAAAGAGCTAGGATTCCTAAAACCTCCAAGAAAATTTTGCCAATCATCATGACTGGTCACCACTCGAAATAATGACCAGTATTAATATTGCTTAATGTCATTTGCTTTATCTCTAAACTGTTCAGCATGTTGATACTGAAATTTGATTTACAAGAAAATATTTTCAAAATAACAAAATTCATCTTTTTGAATCAAATAAACCTTTTTAAACCAACTGTTTGTATAGAACCTGTTATTTTCAATTTCTTCAGATCATCACTCACACTCTTAGAGACATGAGTATTTTAGATAAAGGCATTCTAGGCATTACTAATTTATGATACTTGACAGTTTTAAGTATCTAGTTTGATTCTATAAATAGCATCTCAGTAATCCCAGTGTTTTTTCTTAAATAGATTTAGTAAGGAGAGCTTTTTCCCCCTGTTCTAATTACTCAAATTATATAATCCTTTCTTTACCCTCCCACCTTTCTCTCTCTTTAGCTGCTTTTTTCTTCAACTGATCAGTGCAGGGGCCACTTTCTTCCTCAGCTAGCTAGAATATTGTATGTTTTCCTTACTATCTTTGATAATGCAGCCTCACAGCTTTTCTCATGGGGAATTATAGTCAAGCTTAATTTATTCAATTATAGCAATTTAATTATAAATATCATAATCTGAAACATAAACATCAAATCTCTACAACTTTTAACTAAGCCAATAATATGTTGCATATTAAATGTAATTCAATTCAGTAAGAATTCTTTGATAATTTTAAAACAAAAAATATTCTGTAAAAGTGTCTTTCCCTCATGTTGGGTTTATTATCAATTAACTGCTTAAATAAATAAAAAAAAAAGGTTGTTAAGAATAACGATGAGATCAACTTACAGGAATTTGCACTGAAGAGTGGTGCTTCTAAATCTAAAAAATTTTTCTTATTTTCCTCTTTAATCATTTGCATTTACTTAGGTGTGTCTCAATGAGAGAGAGAGAGTTGTCTAAAAATATGAACAACCAAAACATTCAGGTTTCTACATTCATTTTTCTGTTAATCACTTGTGTTTCCATCCCAACTTGACACTATCAAGGACACAATCTCTTCTATAAATTTAAATCTGCTGTTCTATATAGATTTTTTAAAAGTTTGTAGCTTTGGATACAATATCAGAGACATCTATAAGTTTCTTCAATATCTCAATTTTACTTAAATAATTTGGGCTGAGAATCTCTTAATATTTTAATTGGAATTTTTATTCATATTGTTTTTGTTTGATTTTATCTCAATCTTTCCTTTTATTTTTCTCCCTTTGCTAAGGTCTAAAGAATTAGCTTGACTTGGGTAGGGAAAGGTGAACTACATCCAAGTAAAATTTGCTTTTATTTTTTACTGATTTTTTTTTTCCCCCTCTTAATTTTTATTGAATCCAATTGCTTAGATTTCTAACTTTTTGAAGGCAAGAGAAAATTGCAATCTGTTCTCAGGACTCCTTCATGAATTTGGTTTTGATTTTGGGCTTTTTGTCTACTTCATCCAACCGCCAATATACACACCTTACCTATGTGTCTTGATTTGTTTCTCTTTCTTTTTTTTCTTTTTTTATTCTATAATCATCAGCAGGTAATACTTGGTAGTTTTATTGAACACCAGTAAGGATCACTTGTACCAGCCATCAACCTTTGACAAACAGTCTCAAAGAGATTGGCTACTGAATGCTCAACTTTATTTGTGCTTAATTAGCCAAATTTGAATAATTTTCTTTGTCACACAACAAAACAGTTGACAGATAGAGATTGAATAGAAAGATGTTAGCTTCTTGCATCCTCCAAATTTATCTTTTCCTTGTGAAACCAAATTAACAATGTTGACTTTACAAATTTAATCAACTTAATAATAATTTAGATTTTATGTATAATGAAAAACTTTTGGGAAGAAATGAGCTAAATTTGATCTCATTTTCACTTGAATGCCTTTTGATTATTAATCAAGGAACACAACAGTCTTCCCGCTTCACCACTACCAGTTTTTACAGTTTAAAGATTAAATATTCAAACTGTCTGTTGGCCTGATTATTCTATTTGGGTTTTCTTATTACTTTTTCTATTTATTGAAAGCAAAAACTGGACTTGAAACTTTGTCTCTGCCAATGAGTCAGATAAGAATTAACCTTTATTCGTATGAAAACAAAAAGGATTTGGTTTTTACTTGTGACTTCCTCATTTGCTTTAGGCAATTAAGGCCATAAAGCTAAGGTTTCTCTGCATTAAAACATCAGATAACCATTTGGTTAGGAAGCAAAATTATATGAAATGTCAAGTTGGCATAACTAATAGAAAAACAAAATTTGACAGAAAGAAGACAAAAATTGCACACAATTAATGAAGTTTTACAAAATTGTTACAAATCCAAATTAAATTTCTTCAATAAAAATTACAAAGCAGATTTGTTTTACATGAACATTGAACTTAAACACATTTTTTTTTCTTTTCCTTCTTCATCCAAGATTAATCAACCCGTGGTCATCTTCTATCACACTTGTTTGCAATGGTGCCAGAGTGGACTAGGTGTTGATCTGGGGCATCTGAGCAGGGGTCTTTGATCTTTGCTCCAAATTCACCCCCCTTTTCATGTGATAATCAAATGCAAATGGCAGTAATGGTAGGGACAACATAACTACTATAAAAGGAAGGAGACCTGGGACAGTCAGTGTTCTTAAATTGCCTTACCTGCAGGAATTGGAGGTGGGTGGGTACAGGAATATCATTGGGCAAGGAGTGGGGGGGCTGCAAATCTAATGGATTTATCTTTTCTGTGAAAATAAAATCTCTTGGGAAATATTTCTATGACTTTGTTTTATTTTTATCTTCAGCATTTGTTTTTCCTTTTCCCAGCAACAAAAACACAACCATGACACCCCAACAATGTTGCATGAAGCAAGATTAGTTGTTTTTCCTCAGCTCTACATCGCAACTCAATAAAAAAACAATGACATTGTTATATTCAATAAAATGAATTGGAACAACCAGAAGAATACATTTTATAGTTTGCTTTTTTTTTTTTTAGGATTACCATATATTTCTGCACATAAGACGACCTTTAAATCACCCTTAAAAATGGAGGGGGGGGTGATGTTTGTAGGACAAGTGTGATAATCAATAATGTATATGAAAAGATTCACATTATCAAATAAACTGATGATAAAAGTAATAAAGCCATTTCTACCTTATGTATTACTGGCATAACTGCAGAATAAATTACCTATACAAAGAATAATTCCATATCAATGAAATCAACTTGTATCCATGCAAGATCAGATTGCATTCACAACAACCTTTGTCTTTTGCTAAACTTTCAATAAACACCATGGTAGTGTTAATTATGCCAATATAATAACATTTAGAACAACATAATATTCATTTCTCGTTAAAAATCCATCATTTTAGTGTTAAATACTAACAATTTAGGATTACATACAGCCTTTATTTGTGATTGTTGATGAAGTATAAGTAAATGGCCATTAGTACACCAGGCTGTAACTTTAGATACAGAAGACAAATCTGTTCACAAGAGATCACCTGATGAAACAAAGCAATGGTCTTCCTTTTAGGGGATGTGTGTAGGAAAAATAATTGGATTTTGTTTTTTAATTTCTAAGGATACAGTAACATTTCCAATAACATTTTTTTATCAATAAGCTGTCATTTTATACTACAGGTATAGGATGAATTCATGAAAATTTGCTTTTTTTTTTTTACCTCATCTAAAGCTCATGTTATATGTGGAAATGTGCAGTATATTAAAAATTTTATTAGAAATTTATTCTGATTATAGAAATTAAATTTTCACAATCTGGAAACAAATACAGAAAATTATCCTGATTTCTCATTTTATTTATGAGAGTCCAACAGTATATTCAGTTTTTTATACTATACTCGTGTTTGTGACTAATGACTTAATGTCAGCTTGGAATCCACAAGATATGTGTGCATATAAATCTACACAAAATGATTTTCCTTTTAAAGTTTATTAGTAATTTTTCAAAAATATATATGTTAAAGCCACAGTTAATTTCATTTTTTTTTTTTTATAGTTTCAATTAGTTTATTTTAATTTAAAGATTTTTGTCAGTTGGTTATTTAGAAGAGAAAAGAATTTGTAGTAAATTTAGATTAATGACTTGCATGCCTTTATTTTTGGTTGTTTTTCCATATATCTGCATTCAGTAAGCTGAGAATGTTGAACTTAACCCTCAAAACTTGATGGATTGAATAAAACAGCTGATAAAAAATGGAAACTATAACAATCAAAGTGAATATGTGGCTCCAAATATAACAATAATATATAAAATCCCTATGCAAAATACATAATGCAGACCTCCACTCTTGTACAGTTGGCTTTTGTCGAATGACAATTTACCATTGAATGACTTGTTAGAGTTTGGTGCAAATTCTTCAACCATAGACACCACTATAACTCCAGTTTAAACTTGTTTGTAGCATATCTCTTCACTGAAACCACTTTCCAAACCATGAATATTTTGGATTGCTTAAGCAGTAAATATCTTTCAAATGGTCAACTGAGTCATAATGTGGCAACATAACTAAACTAAATTTAAAAGCATGAATATACCTGGTGTGTATTATTAGCATTTAGGCAGTTTAAAATAGCAAAATTTTAATTATTAAATATGGGATGGGCTGGTGTATATATATATATATATATCTATCAGATAATCTAATGAAAAAAGCCTTTCTTTTACACACTATATGTTTCAGTAAACTTCTTCCTTGTTAATGCCCTTAATTCAATGCTTCTCTATTAATCACATATGCAATGAAAATTTCAAAAATTCACCTACTGTACTCATTTTGTGAACTTTCTATTCTAAGGATCCGAAATCTGACTGCAAATGAATAGATTTGCCTCTTAACTTATAAAGACTTACAACACCTTGTATTTTTCTGCCTTAATTTTCCAAAATTGGTACCTTTAAGATTCAATTGCAGAAAACAGTTTTTTTCTGAATAAATTTTTGTATTACATAAAGCATCATTGACAAAATGTTATCTTTATTGTTGAAATAGCAAACTGCAAAGAGATGGGTTTCTTTTGAAAAGTTTTAAAATAAATCCCAAATTGTTAATTTTCCTTCATGGATTTGTGGTGACACCTACTTTATAGATGCAAGCAAAATTGTCATGGCCTGATATTATGACAAACCGCAGATGATGGGCAGTCATATTAACAGTGAATTCCTTCTCAGTTAGTTGACCTTCATGATGGACAAATCCTACAAAACAACAAATGAATAATCAGAGGGTAAAAGTCTCAACCTAAGACAAAAACTGATTTAAATGCTAACGATATACAGTTTACAATAATACCAACTAACTGAAATTCTTAACCTTTTTTTATTTTTATTTTTCACCACAACAAAAACTCGTATTTTAAAATTACATATTTTATATGATTATGATAAAATCAAAAGCAGATAATTTATGGTTTTCAAATGAGTTATATTCCATGAACTTTCTAATATATAAGTCAACCTAACAAATTTGTGATATGAATTCAGGTTTTATGTTCCCACTTGAGACAACATGATTCAAATTCAAAGGATCAACATGTTTAAGAAGCCAATTTTATATAACACTATAAATTATATTATTAAACAAAAATGGTACCTATAAACCTTTCAGTCACTTTATAGTAACTTATAAATGTACTTTTCTTAAATAGTATTTATCAATTCCTATACATGTGTATAAGTCTTAACAGGTAATAGTTTTTCTTAGTTTAACAAAGGCTAGAAGAAATTCTTAGTTCCAAATGTAAAATGAAGAGAAAATATGTAAAAATTAGTATTTATTGTGCAATGCCTTCAGTTATGATGCTTGACAATGTACAGTAGACAAGCTTCTGACATTATATCCAACATGATAGACGCCAGAGATTGATTGAAAATATCGCCTGATATTTTTGTATTTAACATTCTAATTAATAACCTCCTCATTATTGCTCCTATATCAACATCATGAGTGTTGTAATGGATGCCAGTTCATAATCAGTCAAATCTATGATTCTTCAAGAGCCAACCTATTCACAAAGCATTGACAAAAGCCAAGAATAATGCATAAAAGCAACTTATACAGATGACCTTTTCTAATCTGGTTCCTGCACTGATTTCAAATTTCTCAAGTATTATAATTTCACATTTGTGGCCCCACTGAATAAGAGAACTGCACTCAGCACAGAAACAAAAACACTACATATTATTATTAAAAGATATGGTTGTATCAGTGAAAAGCTTGTGTCAGTGTGGCAACAATGGATTTTACACAGTGTGCATAATGTAAAGAAACAAACTGTTGGATGTTTTGTTGTCAATTGTAGTTCAAATAAAAAGATGTGTATGAGTAAAACAAAGAATGATATTAAGAATATGGGCAAAAGACATGAAAATAATGATAAACTCACCTACAAGTAAACACAACAATGACAAACATGTTGACTTTAAAATTATTTGCTGTAGTTTTTATTAACTGCAGCAAATAATGTTAAAGTCAAAATAATAAAAAAGTTAACAAATGAAGAATTCAAACCAACAGATATTATAGAATGTTAAAGAAATAATAATTTATTCAGGTATACAGAATATATTTTCTTAATCAAATGTTTCTAAGATCTATATTTTTGCTTTTATTTAAAAATAAAATTTTATACTACATTCAGTTTGCATAAAATCTGACCACCTCCATATAACCTGTATTTTCAATAGAGATAGATAATATAAACTGAAACTAACATGATTTGCTTATATAAATATATCCTGAAAATTATACCAATGTCATTGGGTTAATACCAATTTTATTATGAAAACATTGACTTACATTGGAAAATCTGATAGTATTTCTAGAATTATATAAATTAAGAAAGAACTTCTACTCAACTGTCTTTTACTAAAGGCTCCCATTTTTGACAATCCATGAAATTCTGTATGCCACGTTCAATTTCCAAATCAAGTACTGCAATAGAAAGGTTTATAACATTTTTACTAAAGAACATCAAAATTACAACAGCTTTTCATAAATTCATATGAAAAAAATGTCTATTTATTTATGAATCTTTAAGATTTTATGTATTTTTTGTTACATTAATTCATTTGTCAATTGTTGATACCTGACTAGTATTCTGTTCATTCTTAATGATATCCATTATTTTGTTGTGAATGTGTTATTTTTTTACTTTATAACAGTCAATCAAATAAAAAACAATTCTCTATGAACATGCATACTGATTCTACAAATTAAAAATATATAAAAGTAACACATTACAATTGTATCACTTCTATTTACAAAAAAAAATGATTTCCTTGTTCCACAACTCTTTATATTAATTTATAAACTTTTTAATCTGTGATTTCATTGATCAACTGATTTCAACTTGCTTTCAGCATCATCTGACACTTGGTAATTTCTTTTGCCATCTTACATACAATTCTCTCTTTTCAATAAAAGAAGTTATTTTCCCAATGACCAAATGTGATCATTTTATAAGTCTCTTTCTTATCTACATATACAACACACTTAACTCCATTAATATAATGTTAATAAGAAAGATCAAACATTTCCTGGTCAATAAGGAGAAACTCCTTACCATTATAACATAAGATGCTTATTTTGGCAATGTTTATCATGGACTTAAAAGAGATAACAAATTCCTGTGGAAACTGACCAGTTGTAGCCCAGAAAGTATCAGTTTTCCTGAAAAATAAAAAGAGAATATATGTGTATTTGTGTGTGTCCATTTTTAATGTACATGTTACACAGTATTACTGTATTAGTATCACTTTCCCAAGCAAAAAAATATTAACTCTACTTCCACTAGTGACTATGTTTCCCACAGATTATAAGGTCTAACATTTAAAAATCTTGCAATATTCTTACCATAACAGGTATTTAACCACAAGTAAATTTATACTGTCTTTTCCACAACCGAAATAGTAAGAAAGAGTTCAAATACTCTATTTAGTTAGATTTTCCCAATATGAAAATAGGCAAAAAAAGAAGGAAAATGTATTCAGCTTGAATTTAATAAAACAAAATCCTTTATTTACAAATCAACTCAATATTGTAAGAATTATAAAACAAAAGCACAGAATATTACACCTAGAAAAGGTCAAATTACAACATTTTTTTCTCGGACAAAATATTCAAAACAAATACTTTCATGTAAGTCAAGAAGAAATTTGTTGAAGTTTATTAAAGCTTTTGTTTTAAAGAGTCTAACAGAGCCACAGTTAAAGGTGTGTAGAAATAGTCAACCAAAGCCTAACCAGTAAACAAGTCAATTTGTAGAAAATTGAGAAGAGAAGGTAAGTTATATATTCTTTTTGTTCACAAGTGGTTTATTTTATTTATTGATGGGAGAAAATTGTATTTCACCTTTTTTTCTCACATAAAGTAGAGAAAGACTAGCAACATCCTCCTCCTTCTTTATTTGTCTAGCCCCCCCCACTCCAATATTTTTTTAAATAAGTATTTATTTAATTACTATTGTTTCCAATCAAGCAAATAAATTCAATTTATCTAAGTTAAAGTTCTTGTATCTTCTTTTCAAATTATTATTTTAATAAAAAGGTAGTATTTAAATAAGTTTTAAATAGTTATTTCTTTTTAAAGAAGCCAAAACTATATGGTTGCCTCATTTCTTTGTAATTTTTCTTGAAGAACTTTATTCATTCAAAATTTACAACAACAAATAACAATTAACACAACTATATTTCATTTTGTTTAAAGAAAGTTAAAACTAAACAAAAAGTAACCCCCTTTTTACAAAAAAAAAGCAACATGTTCAAAAAAGGATACAATTATTTGTTTGAAAAAACAACAACAAAAAACAAACATGTTTATTGTTTAGTTTATTCTTTCTTTAATGTTTGTTTACAGGGTGCCTAGAAAATTCAGTAATGGAAGATTAGGTAACAGAAAATTTGGTTTACCCATGCTAAGATGATTAATGAGGGATGATAATGATGAGGAAATGCACAAGTAATTTTTAACAAAACAAAATCAGGAATTTATTCATGAATTTACATGCTTGGAGTAGTGTCAGTAGCTTGTTTTAGGAAAATAAATCAAAATTCATAATTTTAACATATTGTCATGAAAAGGAAATGTTCATACAACAGACTAAATGATCTGACACAAGATAATATTAAAAAATGTTCAAAACAAAGTTAAGAGAGTTTGTTACTTACTGAACGGATATATGGTTTGCATATGTTCAAAAGTAAACAAAGTTTTAAATACTTAACTTTCTTGGATTGTTGAGAGAAAATTCTTTGAAGTGCCACATGCTGGTTAGAGGCTAATAATATAATTGGTGAATAATCTTACACTGGCAAGAACTTCAATGTTGGGCATGAGGAATTGAAGTGAAACCCTTCACATGACTTCAGACTTCTCTTATTATTTTAATATTTCTCCTCATTTTATATCAAAAAGAATTTTGCATCGGCTCGCTACTTTCTTTTCTTCTTCTCAGCTAACCAGTTAATTTCAGTGAAGGCAAGGTTTTCATTGGTCCAAAAACAATTTTACATAAGCTCACAAATTCCTTTCTTTCTTCCTCAGTACCCTGAATTTGAAGGGAGTGGGTGAAGACGGTTATTATTTCACACTCACTACAACTCATCGACTCCTCGAGTTGTCATTGTATACAAAAAATGTAAACAAATATAAAATTCTCTTTAAGATCCAATATTTGTCATCGAGATGTGTTTTCAAAGTCTATTAGTAAATTTAAGGATTAATTAACTGGATGTTCTAAAAATAATGTTTTGTGGGAAATTTGTCCCAGCTTGAAAGGGTTAGGGTTAAAGGAGACAAAATCAATAAATACGACAACAGCTTGACAGTTTAGAGCAGACAATTCTCTATTTTAGGTGGAAGAATAAAGACTCAAACTCATGCTCAGGATGTAATCATGGAAGAAAATGCTTATTTAGATACACCAAAAAGGTAAAGGGATATATACAAAATATGAACAAAAGAAAGGAGGAAGAAAATTCCTTTAACTTAAAGAAAGAAAAAGTGTTCATCTAAAGGTTTGCTCAAAAATATTTCTCTGAGCGCCTAAAAGTTCTTTAAGCAAGTAAATTGTTCTTAAGGGGTTAATACTTACATATGATTTCTTCAGAGGTCTTGTTGAGGGGGGGGGGGACAATCAGAAATTCCATAGTTTGTAGTTGAGTGAGTTTGTAGGCCAATGACAGGAATTTCAAGGTCCTAGAAAGCAGATCTCAAGTAGTTTTAGT
Organism: Acanthosepion esculentum; assembly: GCA_964036315.1. Taxonomy (NCBI): domain Eukaryota; kingdom Metazoa; phylum Mollusca; class Cephalopoda; order Sepiida; family Sepiidae; genus Acanthosepion; species Acanthosepion esculentum. The sequence goes on along the minus strand of OZ038483.1, from coordinate 1,020,953 downwards.
AGAAGACCAACGTTCTGTCTTTAGATCTTAGCATGTAGACTTCTTCCTTGAAGCAGGTTCTGAAGATGACTGGTGTTACTGTCGCTGACCTGATGTTATCACAAGCAATGTCAAATACTCTATGCTAAAGAGGCACATATTCTCAATATTTATCGAGATTAGAAGACTCAGAAATATCAGGAACTTTACCCTCCAATATTGCTTATACACTTTCCCATCCCACTCATTTGTCAGAAAATATATTCTTCTCTTTTATATCAAGGCTTTGGGAGTCAGTTTTGGAAGCAGGGGTGTATGTTGGGGCAAAGATAAGAAAAAAGGCTAGAAAATGAACTTGTAAATCATTGTATTAGTATTTCCCAAATTAAATTCTGATACTTTACCTTTTACTTAAAACAGAATGAAAATAACATTTTTATTTAAGCACACTAACCTGTAGGATCAAAGGACAGTGTAGAAAAACACTAATTCTGCCCCTGTCCAAATAAATGAAGAAAAAGTAAAAATAAAACCTAAATAAGTACAGTAAACACCTTAATTAAAATAAAATGTATATGCTATATCGAAAGCGTGGGGTGGGCATACCCACCAAATATTTCCCCAAGGTTTTTTGATAAAATAACCTATTCAGTAAAATATTCATTCATTAAATGAATAAATTCTGAAAATTTGGTTTGTACTGGATAATTCCCTGATTTGGGGCAAATTTTAAAACGTGGTGTCAATTTTTTCTTTCATTCCAAAAAAAGTACCCATTTTGGACTACTTTGTTAGTGGTACCTAGTATAATTAAATATTTTTCTCCATAAATAAATAAAAATAATAAATGATTAACTTTCTTTTATGATAACTGATTTAAACCTTGTATACTTTACCTAGCTTCATAATCTGATTATATGTTTTCCAAAAAATACATAAAAAATTAAATAATTCAATTTTAAGTGTTCTACTTCAATTTAATAATATTTTATTTGTGATCTAATTCCATTGGTTTAAAAAGATTCCAATACATATCTTACATAACAGTACTGCGATCGACAAAATCTCAAAAAAGTGGCTCACAGAGCGTTGATATTTCTCTGACTCCTGATTGGTCAATTAATGCTGATGCTTTCATCTATGTCCGCACGGTTAAAATTAATTTACCACCAAAAATCTGTCTATGGGCTTTGTTGAGCCTATCACATGCCATACAACTTCATAAATACCTAGTGACATCTTTAATTCATTTTATTTTCCAATTCATACCTTTTCAACAAGTCTAAACATGAAACCACTTTCTTCTTGAAACTTGATATACAAATGTTGACGAGGTGTAAAATCAAATTCTTTGTTTATTTAAAAAAAGTTCTCAATTCTTAAAATAAAATTTACTCCTCACCGAAATATTTCTTTTTGACAAACTATTGAAAACACTGTTTTTATTGAAACACTTTCAATTTTATCATAAATTAATTTTTACTTTTTAATGACACTATTGTTCTTATATTTAATTTTATTCTAAATCTGAAGAGATTATCATCAAGACAACTGCTTTGATCTGAATACAAACTGCATCTTCAGCAACTCTATAAATATCTCTTCTTCAGTCATTTCCAAACATTCGTGTGAATTGTGCTAACAAAAGTGCAGAAAGTTTTTACCAATCTCTTCAAAGTTTGTTTGGTTTTTTTTTACGTGGAATAGTAGAATTTTATTGATAGTTAATGTCTTTGCTTTGTTCAATGCATATTCTATGGTTGTTCGATGTATTCATTTCTTTTAAGTTTTCTTGTAATATTTTTTTTCTCGTGTAAATTTATAAAAATAAAAAGGATAAATGGTGATTTCTAAACGTAGCTTAGATGTAGCACAAGGCTGAAAGTATGGGGGCACCCAATGATGCTCGAACTCACTACTCAGTAGTAATTAGTTTAAGCTTGTTAACCATTACACTGTACGTCAAGGTGTCCAAATTGGATGAATGTTACTTTGCATCCTGTATCGTTGCCATGCCAACGAACCAGAAAAGAAAAAAAATACTTTCAAACAGTTGTAAAATTGTACGTACCCGTCAATAATGTTTTCGGGCGGAAAATCCTCGTCATTGGATGTGGCCAGGGTAACACTGGCCCCTGACTGTGCCAATGAGACATCCAACATTTCGAGTTTCTGTTTTATTTTCCAAGAGAAGTTGACGAAGTTGACGAAGTTTTCCTAAGAATTCATTTCATCACCGGAAGTGAAACAAAGTTATCTCCCTTTTCTGGGAAACCAAAATTATTTCACATCTTGCAGCCGCCGATAATATATTATTTATTTTATTAAAAAAAAATAAAATAGGGAAAGGGCGATGGTTATTCCCTGGCATGAGTAAATTGCGAAGGTGATGAGTCATTTTTGTCTCACTTTAAACTCGGCCTTGAGCTATATTCTGTTTTGTGGTCGTACCTTTAAAACTTTGTGATACAGTAACGAAACCGTTTAAAAAATGTGATGAATTTTTAGTTCCACGTTTTATCAAATATTGATAAGTTGTTTTTTGGAGGGTTTTTTACAACTTGGTAGAAATTTCGTCAAATTTAAATCTGTTCAATTGTAATTTATTATTCATTTTATTAATCTACTAATTAAATCCACCAAAATATTGGGATTATTGTTTGTACGTAAACGAAGTCCCTAAGAAATTAAAATTATTTTTGGTCGAGATGTACGTATTTTTTCCGTCAACGCCAATGATCGGTGTTCAAGTCTTTTCCTATCCTTCATTTCATTGTTTAGGCTTATACCAGACCAAACAAAATATGGGGATTTTTTTTTTAAATAGAAAAATAAAATTTCCATGTATCGTTAACGAACCGGTTTGAGTTATCTTCAATCCAAATCGGGTGTTACTTCCGCTTCCGTACCAATAGAAAAAGTAGTGTTGTTTGCGAACAAAATTTTTGTCCCAATTGGAATACGTTATGTTGTTTAATATTTGTTTTTTGTTTTTATTGAAAGAATATCAACATTTTCACACATGATCAAGGACGTACCTAAATGAAATAAGAATGAAATTTAAATGTCAGATTCTAATTTATTGAGCTCAGCCCTGTGGCTTGTTATTGTATCACTTTTATGGGGTATCACCAACCCATTGCTTAAAGCAAACAGTTCCGGGATTGAAAATATCCGTAAAGATAATTGTTTTTCTCAGTTTTTTGCCCAACTCGCCTTTCTAGTCAGTCGTTGGCAATATCTTTCTGCTTTTTTGGCAAATCAAAGTGGCTCTTTGCTCTTTTATCTAACTTTAGTTTCTGCTGATTTGTCTCTTGCAGTTCCAATTGCCAATTCTTTAACTTTGGTTTTCACCGCAATTTCAGGCTGCTTCCTTCTTGGAGAAACTATCTCCAATCGTTCTCGACTTGGCATCGTCTCTATCCTTTTCGGAGTCGGACTGTGTGTGACAAGCAAAACCTAAGAACACGACTTCCTTCTTTAATGGTAGGTATTTCAAAATTTATCTAAAAAAAATTAAATGCTTTTTTTACCTGTCTCATAATTGTATCTTTGCTTTCTACTCTCAAAAATAAGGCGAGGTAAAAACATGTTATTCCCTCGCAATATTAGTGAGTTTTTGTAGTAACTAATTTTCATGTTTCAGTTCCATGCTTCCATACTCTCTTTCTCACAGTTCTTTAAAATACTTTTCTTTTTCACGCGTAACTTTTAAATGCAAAAAAAGGCGCAAATTTTAAAATTTATCTTAAATTTTATATCAGTAACTTTCAAAACTAGTCAACTAAAAAAATGAAAAGATATTGACTTCACTCACTAGAAAAATTGTATATTTTAATAATAATTTTTTTTTTAATAGTGTTGAATCATTATTGAAAGCTGAAAATGTTCGAAAATCATTTTAATATCGTTGTTTCGCTGTGATATGTCTTTAACGTAAAAAGTTGTCAATTTGAAAAAAAAATATTCTATGAAATATTTTGGTTATAATATTTGTTTAAAAACAATAACACTTTGGGTTATCTCCCCTTGCATATGCACGAATTACTTCCCTTGAATTCCTCATGTGCTTGTAGAGATTTTTTTTTAAACTTTCGAATTCTCAAATTGATGACCAATATTTAGTTACTTCTTTCATTGACGGGGTTGCGCTATTTCTTACCAGTGTTAGGTATTGGATTCGGACCCAGGTACATGGCCAAGATTTCGAATAATACATTTCCTGTATTTGTTTAAGCTTCACTTTAGTCTTCTTGTACAAGTACACCTAAGGAAAATCTAAGTAAAAATGTAATATGTAAAAAAAAAAACATTAAAAGAGTTAGTTTCGTGCTGTAATTACAAAGTAATAATATTTAAATTTCAGTAGATGACATATGCAGCGGCTTACCAAAACCTTTGTGCCGTCCGGGTAGATTTGCCGCTTGAAACATTCCAATTAAAGAAAGATTGCATTTAACTGTCATTTGTGTTTTAGCTGCAGGAAAAAAATTAAAGCACAAAAAATAAGATGGAAAAAAAACATTTTAAAAAATAATTAAAAAAACTCTTTTTTAATAAACATTTTTTTTTTTTTTTTTTAGGATACATATTTTTTTGTTAACCAACCGTTTTAAAACAGCTTTATTTTTGTCGTTTTACATTGTTTTGAGGATCAAAGTGATTTTTAATTAAATAAAAAAAATATAGAGTGACAATATATCTCTATATTTCTGAGATGAGGTACACTATCGGACTATTGTCCTCATCATCTTTGTTGCCATATTTATCACAACGTTTCGGCCGTTGTACGATCCGGCCTTAAGGACACATGGCACAATGTAAAGGCGTTGGTTAGATACGGTGACATGACCCAAAGAGTTGTGAGTTCAATACCTGGTTAAAGCAGTGGAGAGGTGAATTAACAGGTGATCACTGACATCCATTAGACATGGCACGTGGAACTAGAACAGTCTACCCCAGCGAGCGAAATAAAGGGTTCACTTCGACATTCCAAATTGCGTCTAAATGTCAAAGCAAAAACCTTTGGTATAATAAAAAGTTTTTCTTTTTTGTCCCTGAATTTGACTTTATTCATTTACTTCTTCCTTTCTTTTTTTTAGCAAGGACATGATCTGCTCATGAAGACAATGTAAATAATTATGAAAATATAAGCAACACTTTAAGCACCGGATAAATTGCTCAAAATCACGTTTTTAATATAATTGTTTTTTTTTATAACCGAAATTTTCAATTACTTTTTTTGTTTCTTCATTTCCAAGAGTGACTTCAACCAAAGAATTGTTTTTCCTCATCTTAACAATGCCTTTTTTATTCTTACCATTTAGTTACTAGAGATGATGAAATCATGAAAAATATTTTCTCATTTACAAATGTTCTAAAAAAATATTTCATTGTTTTCAAATTGTCTGTAAGCAAGATATCTGCTGCAATGCCAATTTCCCATCTACTTCATCACTCCATAACATTTTTTTTGTTTTTGCCAAATTCATTTCTTTTCAATGATAACTTTAAGATAAAAAATTGACAAATTTATAAATCGTTTCATATTTTTGCAGTTCTCTAAAGATTGATCGTTTTTATAAAATATTTTGCCCCTAACTTATTTTACTAAAATTCTATTTTATATTTTTTTCATTTCTTAATTCCTATTTTTTATTTATTAGAAAATTTTCTTATGTGCAGTTGTGACTGCATTTTATCAAAAGTAAAAATCACATTTGTTTAATGTTATTAGAAGAAAAAAAGAAATTATTTTAAAAAATATTTTCTTAGGTTGACCAATGTGGTTTGGTTAATAGTGAAAATCTTAAAACTTCTTGATGGATGTGAATGACCTTGTACCGAATGACCCTCCATCTGCTGAACCCAGTGTTGCAGAGAATGTGACCTTTGGCGATTTAGTAACTTTATTGGAAAAAATACAGAGAACACAAGGAAATGCTAAAAAACGAGAAATTCTTGCCAAATTCATTCAGCACTGGCGAGATGCCCATCATAATCTCCACAAAGGCAAGAAAACGGTAAAACATTTTTATTTCTTTTTTCCTTTTATCATAAATTTCAGTTGAATCTTTTCCCTTTTATTTTAAAAATATATTTTTATTTTAAAAATATATTTAAATAATTATTTTAAAAATATATTTATAATAGATTAAATAAAGGTTTCAGTACAGGATTTCCTGTAGGTTATCCAGACTGATATACACCTGAGGAATGCCAGAGGGTACAATGGCCAAGAAGATGTTGTAATAACAACAACAAAGATGAGGACAATAGACTGTGTGTAAATGGTGTAAATAATGATAATTCCTCAACCCAGAAATTCAGACATTTTTTATTTCTGTATTACTACCTCCCTATGCCTACATATATATACTGGACTCTCCCATTGTCTTCAGCTTATGTTGCCACCCAAAGCTATAGGACCCGGGCTTTCCTATTTATCCATAGCTGTGAGGAGAACTGATGGATTTATACATTTTCCAAGGGTATTTGCACATATGATGGACTTAACGGGAATTCAAACTTAGCTAACCAATTCCTCAATTTGAGATGCTATCCATTACTCCACCAGGCTTCCCATGCAAAGCACACACACACACGTGTTTTTATATATATATAGTACAGGTCTTGGTATATAATCCAGTAATATTAATTATTAAAACTAATCCACAGCAAGCTTGATATTTTTAACAGAGCATATGTATTTTTTACAACAAAAATACAAAAATTACCTCAACATAGGGATAGTCTATTTCAAGCCATTCTGTGCACGGCTATCATCAGTTCCTAAGTATCTGTCTTGGAGCATTGTTTTAAATTTATTTTCAATGTCAGTCCTCTGATAGATGCCTTGTTAATGAGAATGGGTTTGTGGGAGCATGAGATATCTTATTCCAAGTGAAGTGGTCTGGGGTTGAAGTTTATTTATAGCCAGAACCTTTGTTGTTTGTAGTTTAATATCAGTTCCTACTATGGGGCATTTCTTATACAGGCCCTGAATGTGTTTTTCTGGGATTCACAGTGAATAGTTTTTGTATTCCAGGTGTCCAATATTATTAATAAGCAATGGGGGATTTTAACTTAAACCCGTTAAGATTAATGTAAATTAGTTGAGTTATAGATTTATAGATTGGGGGTAATACCCGAGCATCTAATGGAATAAATCATGCTGTCCCACACACTTATATGCTTACATATCTTCATACATACATATATGTACATTTACATGTCCATACATATATGCCACTACACGTACACATACAACCACACGTATATGCACATGTATTCTTATGTAATTTTGAATCTGTTCCTATGTCTATATTTCGTGATTAGTTCTCTCCATTGATTTAATAGTTTGCATTGATCTTTATATTTTATTATCCTGATCTTTTCTTTTAAACGTAGCTTGCACCTATCCCTAAAATTATTGGGGGTGTTCATGAAATCTAGAATTTTCCAATTTATTTGAGGATTCAGATCCTTTTCCTTCAATTTCCAAAAATGTAAATATATATATATATATATATATACACACACTTTATGAGTGAATTTTGGTCTTGTGAACTTGGTAGTCTGACAAAAATGATGTAATTTTATTTTTGAGAGTTAGTCATTTTATCCAGTGAATATAGGACCCTATCTGAATGAACACATTGGAATTTTAGGAGTCAATTTAGAAATGGATATATATCATTTTATCATTTAAAGCATTTATTTTTTGGGTTTACAACTATAAGATTACTAAATAAAATGGTTTCTTTTTTCGTAATCTGAGTAAAATGCCACTTAAGTAATTGTTTTTTGTTTTGGTTTTAAATTCTGAGATGAAGTTGTCTACTTTAATTAAACTAATCTCATATTTATTGTTTTTAACAATATTTCAGTCAATTTATTTTTTTGATCTTCCTCATGTGTCAATTGTTTGTGATGGTCTTTCAAGGTCACTTTGATCCTATCAGTTGAACAAGATCTGTGGGATTATCTTGTGGGAAATTAGAAAGAAAAATGTACAAAGCAAATTTTAAGGTTATAACAATTTATAACTGAGAAAGAATATATAAAATGAAACATTATATTAAGACATGAAATCATGAGGATCATTGTCTAAAAATCTCTGGAATATAATGAAAACTTATCTCGGAATTTCCAACAATAAAAGACTACTGAAGAAGATATCCATCAAAATGTTAACAATAAGAATGAAGAAAGTTGTTTGTTTAATTTTTGTTGATTTCATTTCAGACTGACTCTTTCTATCCAGCTATGCGCCTTTTACTGCCCCATTTGGAAAGAGAACGACTGGCTTATGGCATCAAAGAGGTCAGTTTGCCAATTTACATTGCATAACATGTATTAAGTATAAATTTTGTACCACTCATACACCCAATAAAGTCACCTTTTCCTATGGATGAACAGAAAAATAAATGTGACATTAAATTCTCTTTTACCATTTAATGAAGAATTTTTTTAGCTTCCCTACTACTACAACTTACTTTTATTTGTAAAAGTTTTTTTATTTTTTTATCTATTAATATGGAGATCAAGTGACAACAAGTATTCTAAATGCTTGCATTCTCAATACTTTTTGCTGAATTTAATTCTGTTTGAATTGTCACAATTCTTCCCCAAATTTCTACTTCTTTACTATTACTCCAAGTGTTCCAATAATGACAGGCACAACTGTCAACATTTTATTCAGTTCTCTTGTGAAGTTAAGATGGAGGTCCAGCTTTTCACTTACTTTTAATTTTACTCTCTGTGGGCTCTGCTGTAATAGTAAAAACTGTGACTTGACAGATGATCTTGTTTACAATGACCAGATTTAAACTTCAGATCTACATTGAATTGCAAACTCGCAAACTCTTTTCTAGTTCTCTATGAGAGTTTGTAACTGGGCATTTTTTCATTAGTTTACATTGTCAAATTCCAGACATTTCAACAGTTCCCAAGGAATAACCATTCCTACACAATCATGTCTATTTTTATACTTCTAAGCAAACTTGCCGAGTTTATTATTATTCAAGTTTTAATCCCTTTTAACAGAAAAATTATTTATCAGAATTTAACCCTGACACTAAAACCTACTAACCCTAACCAGTTGCAAGACTTTCAATCTGAAGGATTGTCACTTTGACTTGATTTTTCTTAAAAAGAAACTAAAGTTTTTCTAAAATTGTCTTTGTTTTTGTATTCCTGAGATTGAAGTCTTGCAATAACGACAAAGAAAACTGGAATATCAGTTGGTTACATAAATGTTTCAAACTAATGTCACCTTTCCTTAATTCAAATGATTCATAGCAATACAGAGTAGTCTGAATTGTAAATCTCTTTTCTCTGGCAGAATGGTAAAGTGCATTCTGTGTATATGATAAAATATGGTTTTTAAGATGTGCTCAATATCAGAGACAGAGTATATGTAAATAGAAGCAGTCTGGATGTAAGTATGAACACGGAATGGTGGCCGTCTGTTTCAGTCTCAAACGCAATTGTCAGGCTATGACAATTATATTTAATCATAAAACAGACTATTACCATTCATTGTTATCTATATCTACACTGCTTTTGCACACACACACACACACACACACACACACACACACACATGCAGAAGCACATCTAACTGAAAGTTAAAGTAATTATTTTTATATTTAAAGTTAGCACTTCAAATATTCTTATTTAAATTTTTATTTTTACTTGGAAATCAATCTCAACATGTTAATCACAAAATTTATTGGCAACAAATTTTTCATAAATAAAATGACTTGAAATTTATTTTTTGTTGCTCTTTTCTTCAGCATATGCTGGCTCGACTTTTGATTGATGTGCTGTGTCTGGGAAAAGACAGTGCTGATGCATCCAAATTGCTGCACTATAAAACAGTCAAGGCTACACAATTTGTAAGTCATTCATTTTGATAATTGTTCTTCTTTGCTATAATACTTTTGCTACCTTGCAACAATAAAACTTTTTAAAACACTTGACAGCAGCAAGATTTTTATAAAAACAACTTTTCTTTTAATCACCATTTTCAAAAGGTAGTAATTATCTCTTTATATATCAAGTTTTCCCTAAATGGTTCTGTTGAAAAGAACATCTTCAATTCCTTCTAAATAATTTTGAAAACATATTTTTGTCAACTTCATTGTTTTCTTCAAAGGTGAGAAGATGTTTAACTGCAGCTTAGATTACACCGAAGAGAATTATATGACAGAATTAATAAAAATGCATTCATCTGGCTCTCTATTTCTTTGTTAGCAGAAAGTTTACATTGAGTTCATTTTTACTCAATACATTGATGTTTTTGTAAAAGCATTTTTCAACACTTAAAGAAAGGCCTTAATCTTGAGGTTACAAGTAACAACTAAATAAGCATATTTTTAATCAAAATGAAAATGTTTAAATGCTTTTAAACATTTTATAGAACTTTTCCAAAATGTAACTTGCACCTTGTAATTCTATAAAGCTAAACAAGCATAAATTAAAGTTAATGGGAATCAAGCTTGATTAGTTTGGTGAGGAATTCTTTGAATTAAAATGAAAAATTAATCTGAGCCTCAATTCCCCCAGGATGAAGAATGTGTACTCAAACCTTTCAACCTTGCTGCCTGTATTAATCAACTCCCTAACCAATCAAAACAAACAACAGTTGATAATCCGACAACTGTCCATATATGGAATTCAAAAATAATCTGGAGAATTTAGATGGGTAATAATCTCTAGAAGGAAATATTCTTTCCAGTTGAGTGAACCCTAAAATTTTCTGGTCACCCCTAACCCCTGCTTCATGTAAATGATTCACCTAAACTCTTTTCACATTGATTATTTAGGCCATCATCAAAGATGAATGCAGATATTCAAGATTTAATGAAAGTCACCTGCACCAATAACACAGGTAGACATTGAGAAAAGTGTTTTTGTTATATCAGGTGATTTTTAGATATTTTGTGTTTGCTGAATCCAAAAATAATTTTTTACGAAACTTCTTTTTTTTTAAATTTTCACTAGCAGTCCACATGATATATATGGTTATTTTATTTGAATTTCATTATATATTTGAATTCAGTTCCTTCTAATATTAAATCCATATCTGCTATTGTCTGATACAATATCTGATGATGTCTCATAAATTTAAGATGTAATGATTCTCATTAAGGTTTATTTCTTTACAGATAAATTAGATTAATTTTGTGTGCTTAACAATCACATTATGGTGTTCAGAGGTTGTATGAACAATCCAGATTATTTTGTCTGTATTTCTGGAAAATTTGTAGTAAAAAGCAGAGACAAAATATAGATTTTGTTTTAAAAAAAAAAAATAAATAAAGTACATTTACTTTGGAATAAAACTTTATGGCCAGTGGGTCCCTCAAAATGTTTGTTTTATTTGTGATGAGGAATTAATCCAATGGATAAAAGGCAAAAAGAAAAATCTTGCTTTAGAAATTCCGATGATTTGTAAAACAAAAAGAGTAAAAAAAAAAGGAGATCCCTAATTCTAATTTTTCAACTTGTCTCCATGTGGCTCTGATCTACTAATCTCTGATCCAGACCTATTTCCACATGGATCTAATTATCCAATCCCTATTCAGGACTTCCTTCTACATGGATCTGATTTACTAATCCTTATTCCTGATTTGTTCATCTTGATTTGATAGAAATTCACTCAGAGAAGAAAAATGCTGCTGATAAAGATGAATTTTCAAGCAACAAACCACAGAGATTCTCAAAGAACAAATTTCAGTCTCTCCAAAGATACTTCCAAGCTCTTGGAGATTGGATTAAAAGAAAAAATTCAGGAACAGCATTTTCTTGTTACAAAAATATAAAAAATGATTTTGCACCATTTTTCAGCAGATGGATCCTTGTTTCATTGCACTGATCAAAGAAGTCTTGTGCATAAATTTGGCATCAATTACAAAATGCAGAAGAATAAAGACTATAGATTCATCTAAAAGAAATCTGAAAGGGGAATTTCTTCTTCACAGTAAAAATGTGATGAATACATTTGCAATGTATTTTTATTTATGTTCACAAGTGCAGAAATAAATCACTAATCGCAACTGAAACAGTTTTTAATGACTTGCAGATATGCATAACTTTTACAGAAGTTGTTCTTCCCAAAATTGATTCAATAGGAATTTAAAAATATCTTTCTGAAAAAAGAATTTTTAAGATTTGATGCAAGTAGAATAAATTAAAAATCTCACAAAATTAAGAGATCAGAAGCAGTATTTGTGGTCACTGGCATTTGTGGAACTATGAGCGATATCATTTTTATGATTTACAGTTGATTTTCTTTGGTCGTCAGATCTTGATTAAATCTTTCAAGATCTAAAATGCCGCTGCCCTCAAATATTCAAATATTGTTTTGACAGAAATGATCTATTTTCTGAATGTTTCCTTGATTTTTCTTTTCATTTGCCCAGGGTGCTGGAGACTTTGCTAACATAGCTTATTTTGTCCTGAAGAACCGCTGCCCCGAGAAAGGAACTCTGACTATTGCCAATGTGAACACCAGCCTCGACGCGATTGCTGTCAACAATTCCAGCAAGAAGAAGGAATTGGTGCGCAAGAATATGATGCATCTTTTACGCAATTTGGCTGCCTTAGAACAAAAATGGCTAATTCGAATGATTTTGAAAGATCTAAAGATTGGTCTCAGCCAACAATCCGTATTTGCTGTGTTTCATCCAGATGCTGATGAAATGTACAACGTCAATAACAGTTTAGAAAAAGTAAGTCTTCATCAAATACGCTTTCTTTTTTCTCTGACAACTGACAACCACTTGTTGAATATGATGCCATTGATAGAAATTCTAAAATTAGTAAACAAGTTCAAAATTCTGGCTGCATCTACCAATATTGCTTACTTAAGAAAGGTATGAATCATGTCTACCTTGTGGTTAGTTGAGACCACCAAAAGAGAAGGCCAGTTCTGTGGAAGCAGAGAAACATGTAATGTCACTATCTTGAGTCCTTACTTGCTTTTCAGAAGAACAGTTGTTGTTGTTGTTATTCACCAAACTTACACATGTTTTAAATTATTTATCTATTTGCTTTTTCTTCTAAATATTGAATTAATTTATAAAAAAAAGCAAAATGCTTTAAAGATGTGTTGTAGCTCATAGCAAGAGAAATTACAGAAATGGACCAAAAGTCCATGTGTTTTCTTTTCTGAAAGATAAAACATTATGTGATATTTGAACACGTTCAATCAAAAAACTGTCCCTCATATTTATCTTCAATGATCCCCCCCCTCTAGAGAGTCACCAGATTCTAAGAGAATTCAACTGGAGGATTCTGTCCTTAAAAGTGTTTAAAATCAAAGTATTACTGATGAATTTAGCATACAAACAGCAGAATAAATTCCATGAATATTAATGATCTAGAAGGGAAATTAAATTTTCTTGATAGAAATTACTGGAGTTTTGTTAGGTAGCAAGAGAGACTTATGTACAGCATCATCAAATCCCCATATCTAAAAATCAATCTGTTTCTTGTGATTGAATCTGATTTTGTAGTACATGTTTTGTAGAGATGTGGAAATGAATACAATAGAGGACTATAAGATTCTTAAACATGTAACAGATCAAAATACTCTTGAAATTCTGATGGAAAACATGAAGAAAATGGATACAGAACAACAGCAAACCAAACCTCAAAATGTGATTTCTATATTAAAATTGGTAAAGTCGTTTCTACTATTGGTGCAAAAAGAATTGAACAAATATTCGATCAAATTTATATATGAGCAGCTATGCTTAATGATACAGAATATGATTATTCAGCAGAAACGGTATTTTCTTCATTGTTGTATAACTGCTGTTCCCCTAAAGGCTACAGGTTGTTAGGAAACAGCACAAATATAATTATACCTTAGGTATTCAAACATTAAAAGTTTAACCTTATCAAATGAACAAAATATCTTCAAGCTGAGAATTTATTTGACATAGTTAAATATCTAATAATTGGTTTAGAGGAGATAAGCTTTCAAGTATTATCAATCATAACAGATAATACTATAAATAAAAAAGCCATATCTTTCTTTTGTAGTCTATAAAAGCTTTCTATTGTCCACACCTCTTTTCTTCCTATTTCATTCAGTCCATATATTAAAATGCATTAGAACAATTGACTTGATCAAAAAGATGCAAATAAATGCATGCTGTTCCAAAAATTTTGTCATAATGGAAATCATGAAGTAGATAGCATCCAAAGTGCACCATTTTGTACCTTACAGAAATTTCATGCCCAGGAATCTCGGTCAATTTTGAAACGCTGTTATAAATTGACCTCAAAGGCACTTTCTCTTACTAATCTTGAAAGGCAAAATGTTAATTTAGTTCTGCAAATTTTTAAAGAGTACACTATTCAGGGATTATTGACCTTAGGAAAACAAAAGTTTCCTCAATTTTGCTGATGTTGTAGAATATATAAACATATTTTATGCTTGGTGGATAATACTAAATGTAAAAACATCATATAAAGGTTGTCGGCTTAGAAATAAATACTGCAATTCACTTAGAATGAATAAAGAAAATTTAAGATTTCTCTCTGTATTCTGTGATTGGTTAGAATCTTGGAATAGCATTTCTAGAAAAAAATGGCAAATTAACAAAGGAAACCTTCACTGTTTTGCATCATACAGACTATGCATTTATAGAACTGACCAAGTATTGCATAGAAGAATTGAAAATGCCATACATATTACCTTTGCAAATTTCAAACTGATCACCTCAAGGCAAGGTTTGTTCAGTACTGGCAACTTAGTGGGAATCAGTATAATATATTGATACAGCAAGTGTTTGAATGTTAAAAAAATCAGAATGCTATTAGTTTTAAAATTGAGCTTACCATTTCATCAACAATATATTAAAATTGATTTGAAGAATTTACAAGAACCAAATTGGGATGAAGTGATAGAGAATCAAAAGTTAGATATGTATAAATTTAGAATTGATGTTAAAGAGGATGATGTTAATAAATACAGAAAAGTTCTTCCTGTTATACTTAGCAGGTTATTGCTGTTATGCATTTTGGAGAAAATTAAATGTGATACTTGCAAAAATTCAATATCTGGAAGAGATAATGTGGAAGAAATACCTGAAATAAACAGCTATCTTCAAGGGATTAATAGAGGTTCTCTTTTCTATCCCAATGATACAACTACAAATTTTGTTCTATATAATTATGTAATCATTGGTATAATGATAAAAAGAATTATTCTTTTCTTCATTCAGTAAATCAAAGGAAATTAGCCATTGTTTCTGCAGATTATGAGCTTCTTCTTAATTTTGACACTTGTGATGAGGGTCACAGTATAGAAAAATAGAAAGAATGTTTATCTGGAGTTCTACAAGTGTTTTTCTTCTAGGGAAAATAATAAAATTACTAGAAATTAAGCAAAAAAAAAAAGAAAACTACTTTCAGGTAAATTCTGTATTTGTAACATATTTTTTGATAATTTTTTTATTTTTAAATATATTGTTTTTTGTATCTAGTTTATTTGCTTGTTTGTATTTATTGTTCTCTCTCTCTCTCTCTCTCTATCTATATATATATATATATATATATATATATATATTAAAATATAGGTAACTATACTCGTGTCGAAAAACCTTCAAATTCTTGATTTAACAATAGCCAAATCAATCTTGAAGCGAAAAAAAGGTTTTAAAAAAGAAAGAGCCAGGAACATGAAAGTCTGTCGAAAATAATCGCACAGATACAGGTTCAAAGCCCAAAGAAAAAACCCCGATACGAGTAAACAACTAACTAAAGAGCTCGATACAAACGTAGAGCAAACCAAGTCAAACCTAATGAGCCAGACAAACCTACCAAGGTTTCACTTAGGCAGATCGTCAGGGTCTGACTCTGACAATCATTTTTTTTTATTGTTTATTTGTAATTCATTTGTTGCTGATTGTAACTTTACAGAATAATTATTACAATTAAAATAAAAGCATGTAAGTTAAAACAATGCTGATTATAATAAAAAGAAAAAAGGTTTTAAAATTTGAAACAATTAAAATAATTAATGAATTTCAGATTTTAAAAAAATTAATGGAACATGATTTTTAATCTGTTTACTTTAATGCAGCATTCAGCAAAAACATTTTTTTAAAAATGAATATTAAATAAAGTTCAGTATAAAATCCAACCCTGTTTCATTTTAAAATGTAATTTTAAACAGTTTTCTCAAACTTTTTTTTTGTTTACAATCATTCATTATTTACATTACTGCTTGTATCACTAACCTCATGGACTATCTTTGTGATATCCCGTCAAAATCAAGCAGGCCTTCTATTTCGGTGGTCATCTTGCCAGTCATCTTGATGGGTAGTAGCAGTAAATAGGCATTCCTTATGTTCTTCATTGTCAAAGCAAGAATAGATCTCCTATTTACTATCAGTGATGACATCTGATAAATAAGGAAATTTATTTAGATCGGACAATGTGTGTGGAGTAGGAAGTAGGTGTGTATAAATTAAAGTTTTTAGAATTTTTACTTGGACTTTCACACCTGCATGCAATTACAAAACAGTTGACAAATGTAATGTAAACCGAGTTGCTTTTAAGTTTAAAGATTTAAATCCAAATTTGAAAACCGTTTTCTTGACATTCCTAAATTGTTACAACTGAAAGGAAATTTTAAAATGTTTTCATCATTGAAATATTATCTTTCTATTTTCCAATATTTTCTCAGCAACCAAATCATTGAAACTCTTCTTGGTTTTCTTCCCATTTCCAATCTTCAGCCTCCCAAAAATCTAAGATGTTTTTCTTTTCTTTCTTAGGTTTGTATTCAACTTCATGATCCAAATCTGAGATCCCATGAAATTGCTATCAGTGTGTTCTCCCCATTTTCTCCCATGTTGGGTGAATTTGGAAATCCAGACAAAGTAAGTAGCACAATAAATGGATTCAAGTCCAAACAGTCTGTGTAAATTCAAATCTTCAATCTAAATTCCTTTTCGAGAAAAGTGTCTCTAAAAATACAACAAACAAAAGAGAATAACAAATGTACAAAACTTTTCAAGAAATGCTGCATTTTTTTTTTTTTCTCTTCAAACATGTTGCCATTGATTTTCATCCCAACACAAATACAGAATTTTGTTTCCCACCTGCACACACACACACACATATCTATATATTTAAAGACATTTTTGATATGTTTAACGTTCTTTTTATAGACATTCAGGCCAATAAATGTTATTTAATACTGTTTATTATAAAACAGAGCATTTGCTTAAATACTTGTATCTATAAAAAGAATGTTAAACATATCTATATGTATAGACATATGTATTCATAAAGACACTATTTAAAAAGGTCTTTCACTCTAATGGGAACATATATCTATTAAGCTTAGCTACGAATATAGGGCACCCAGTGTGGATTCAGGTGCTCTTATATGCAAATGTATAATTTTTTGTTTTTCATTAAAATATTATAAATTCCCTGAAAGTGATACTATGCAAGCCTCACTTAATGTAATTTCGTACAATCTGTAGCACTGAAAATTATGCATAAAATATGCTTTCTTGTTCCTTTGCCCCCCCACACACACACACATACCTTTTTTTTTTTTCTTTTGTTTTGTTTTAAGTTGATTTTTTGCTTTCAGATTTCCAAAGTAATGGCAGGCAAACAATTTTTCATTGAAACAAAGTTTGATGGAGAACGAATGTTACTTCATAAGCAAAAAGGGGAATACAAATATTTTTCTCGAAGGTTGGTTAAAAAAATTAATACACCATTTTTTTTTAATCAGGCTTAGAAAATGGTTAATAATATTTCCATTGTTAGGAACTGTCAGCCAATGTCTGTGAGTGTTCGACATTGATTTCTATTGGCCATTAACCTAAAGTGGGAATTAGTCAGGATTTGGTGAAGAAAATAATTTGAGATTCTTTCTTCTAAAAGATGTGCTATTCCCCTATGACCAAATTGGGAATCTGAAGATTTAATGGCACAATATAATTTGATAGAAGATTTTAGTCAGCTTTTAAAATGTTAAACAACAAATACACATCAGCTAAGTTTTGTATTTGTTGCAAACTTCCTAGATTTTAGAAGGAAGATATTTTTAAAAAATACTTTCAATAAATTAAGTACACAGATTCACAGAATCTAGTTCTTTTTTTTTTTTTCCACAAATTCTTGTAGCTCATGAGGAATTCTATGAAATTGTCTATGAACCATAACTGTTACTTGATATACTTTTAAATTAGATTTAATACAAAGAAAAATACTGCAAGGTTTTTGAGTCTTTCTTTCAGATCTTTAGGTTAATTTTTAATAATGTCTTTACATCTTGATTTCATTCAAGACAAAAAATGGATTTAAAAAAGGTTTTATTCAAAAAATTTTCAATGACTTTTGACAGCTTTTCTTTTCAGTGGAACAGATTACAGTAAATATTTTGGCTGCACAAAATATGAAGGAAGTCTAAGCCAATACATCCATAATTGTTTTCATGAAGAAATTAATTCATGCATTTTGGATGGGGAAATGCTTGGATATCATTCATCCACAAAAACATTTGGTAAGTTCTTCAAAATTGATTGCATTCTCTTTGACATCTCTTTTAATTCTGAAGAAGTACGAAGAGCAGAGATAGAATTTATGCAAAATTCCCATTGTCTTTGGGTTCCATTAATTATCAGAAGTAAAGTATCCATCCATTGGCATCAAGGATGAAAAAGCTTGTCTATCTTAGTCACAAATTTAAACTTCCTCAAGCATCTATATGTAAATATCTTTCATTAGAAATGACTGACAAGGTACTTCAGTTAAGATTTTGTGTGTTTCTTGTTTGTGAACAATGTTAGAGAGTGGGGATTGTTGCTTAACTACCTAACAATGTAAATATATAAGTGCTATTTCTGTAGGTGGGGCAGATAGCAATTGCCACCCCACACACACCTCCCCTTATCTGTATATTTTCTATATCTACTTCTAATCGGCTAAAATTTATTTCAGGTTCTAAAGCTGACCATTATGATATAAAGGCTCGTGATCTTGGAGAATATCAGGCTTGCTACTTTGTATTTGACATTCTTCTCTATAACGATTTAGTTTTGTCCAATCGACCTCTTCGAGAAAGAGTTCACTTTTTAAAAAAAGTTTTCCAGCCGATTGAGGGCAGAATTCACATAAGTGAATTTAGAATTGCAAATTCAAGGTGAGTTGCTTGAATCTTGAAAAAATAATTCATACTTCACTAAATTTGAATCATTTTTTGTCATTCTCTTTATTTCTTCCTTCGACGATGATCAAATAAATTCAACTTTTTTCAAAACAAAGAAGGGAAGGCGGAAATCATCAAGACTATTTTTGATTGCATTCAAACAAACCCATTCATTTTGGACAGCAATACAAATGTTAAAATTTCTTTCTGAGGAAAATATTGACTAATGGACATAAGCTGAAAAAACTCTGAAAGTTTCTGTAAAAAAAATGTCAATGACAAGTGCCTGGTTAATGAAAATAATTTCTATAAAGCAAAGATGTTTTTTTAGTAAATTGACTCAGAATGTGAGTTTGTCTTCTCACACCAACAATAAAGAGGAAATCTGTAAAGGTGTTTGAAAATCAAGCAGAAACTTCCATTTGCCTCTGGCATTCTGACACTGTGATGAAACAAAAGCTAGTGATATCGAAACATCTTAGGTTAGTGTCAGCACAAACATTTTGGCTTTGGAATTATACTTCATCTTAAGAGTTGTCATCTGATGAAGGCTTTATAGTTGTCACTGTTGTTCTCTCATCAGCAATTGCTTCTTGTATACACTATGCAAAAGAAACAAACTACTTGACTACAATATCAGTTTTGACATTTTTCTTTCTTGCTACTCTGGTGGGGAGGGGGAATGAAAGGTGAGTTTGATTGACCTGAAAGTCTTGATAAACATTCTGGCTTCTTTAAAAAACAAAAACTCCAAGAAATATTTGTAGCCCTCCTCCCTCCCACAAAAAGTGTAATAGTTAACTCCTCTCTCTAAAAGTCATTTTTTTTCATGCCTGAGGCAATAGTTCAATTGTCTTAATTTTCCAGTATTAATTGTAGATTGATAACTGATTTCCTCTTTACTATTGGTATGAGAAGACAAACTGTGAAACTCTTAGCATTAACTCTCAGTCTTCATTCAATTTGACAAATTTTGACTTTTTCTTGTAGAGATGCTTGCATTGATGCCTTGAATAATGCCATAGACAATCGCGAAGAAGGAATTATGGTAAAAGACTGTGAATCTGTCTATCGTCCTAGTGCTCGGCGGGGTGGCTGGTTCAAACTGAAACCAGAATATGTGGATGGATTGATGGATCAGCTTGATGTTCTTATTGTGGGCGGATTCTGGGGTGTTGGCCATCGGGGTGGGTTGATGTCCCATTTCCTTTGTGCTGTGGCACTTCCAATGCCCGCAGGGAAGAAACCAAATGTCTTCTGGTCTTTCTGCAAAGTAAGCATTCTTCTGCAGTTCTTAAAGATTCTTTGCTCTTTTAACAATTTTTCATTAGGAAAAAAAAAACTTGTTTTTGTAATGGTTTTATTGCAGGTTTTTTTTAGATTGAATTTAAACTGAGGAATAAGTAAACTTTTGAATGCTTTCTTTTTCCTACAACTATAGTGGGGGAGTCTGTTCAACACTTTATAAGATTTTACAAGTAGGTGATTTAGTAAGGGGAGAACACTCATTGTCTTTTCTTTCTGACAGGTTGGTTCTGGTTACACAAAAAAAGAATTGGTTGACTTCAATAAGAAATTGGCTGACTACTGGCAACCTTTTGATCGTAAAAATCCTCCAAGCTCAATTATCTTGGCCTCTGGATTTAAAGAGCAACCAGATGCTTGGATTGAACCATCAAAATCTTGCATTGTGCAGGTAAATAAAGTATGCAAAGTTATTTTTCCGTCTTCAGTTTTGTTAGAATGTGAACCTGTTTTTTGCTTCACTTGTACGTACTTGAATATTTCTACATATGTTTAATTACTCTTTCATTAAGAAAAGTTTGATTCAAACTGAGAAAAAAAATTGTTTTTTGTTGAAATTTTTGACGTAGGAATTATTATATGCCTTGTTATTTGGACTAGCATTCTCATTGTGAATTTAATAAAACTTTCTATGCAGTTCAGAATGGAAAAGAAGCGTAAAATCAACTCGCTCTCTTGGGTCCAAGACATCTGTATATCGTAAGCCAACATTCATCAGACAATATCTAAATTTCAGTTCCTCGTATCTATACATTATCAAGAAAGTGATCAACTTCTTATAATATCAGGACACATGTAGCTATAGGAAATGATCAGCATCAGAAAAAAAAAACTTAAATAACAAGTATCTTACAAACTTAACATCAGCTTTCATGAACAAGGACAGAATAGTTGAGGACAACAATAAAAACTCTGCCATTGTCTTTCATACATACAAGCTATATCTGAAAGGATTCCGCTTATGTGCCTCGTACAACATGAGGATTGTATTTGAAAGAACTTCCAGCCTTTGGATATATATTTTCCAAACCAAGTTCCACTGGGAAGAGAACATAAACAAGAACTGTGTGTATTCTATTCAATAAAGTCATGGCAATGGTGACAAGGTTCCAAGGAAAGACATCGAAATCGGGCATAGCTGATCAAATATGGATGGAAAAGGGTGATCACCTGAAGAATGAAATCAAGATATTAAGTATAAAACAACACTGGACAATATGATAGCTGAAAGAGTCAATATAGATGATAGGTACTGACTGACACCCCCCTCAGTAGACCTAGCATACAGCTGAACTTCATTTGGAAGACTCTGATTAAGTACAGACATTAGGATTAAGGTTCCAGAACTTCAATATTTGATTGTCCAAGCATATTGGGTTAAAGCATTGGTTAAAATATATCTTCCTCTGGTGGCTATGAGTTAAATCTCTGCTATTGGTAGTCACAAATGGACAAACAACAGAAAGGTGAATATATATGACGAGTATGAACGAGATATCAGAATGATAAGCAGAAATTAACTGAGGTTTGATTGAAAATTCCAAGGTCATTGAGGATAAAGA
Organism: Acanthosepion esculentum; assembly: GCA_964036315.1. Lineage (NCBI taxonomy): Eukaryota > Metazoa > Mollusca > Cephalopoda > Sepiida > Sepiidae > Acanthosepion > Acanthosepion esculentum. Next base: position 998,909 of record OZ038483.1, on the reverse strand, counting down.
CTGATACTTAAAGAAGGCTGAAGTGTAGAATGGCTGAAATATTGTAAATATCACAACTAAGATGAGCATTGCTGATGCAAATAGCAAAGTATATAAGAATGCAGTGCATGCTTCTGCAAATATGATGCACACAAACAGATGCATAATGCACGTAGTAAAACACGGAAATAAACACAGACATTTTTGCGCTCCATATTTCATTTCCTCTGACATGACTGATGACAGCCATTGAATGAAACCAGTAAGTTTAATTTCAAATTGCACTCTGAAACTTGTGACTCTTTTGTAAGAGAGAATTCCAAGATTTTCTTATTCCATCTGATGTCTGTTTTGGAATGAATTTCAGGACAGTGATGCTCTGCTATTTCTGCTTTCATCTTAATCATTAGTCATTTTCAGCTTTTCCTTCTAAAAAATATTTTCAACACAGTGTTTGTTTCTTTAAAAAAAACTTGATTTTTTTTTACCTCTAAAGGTTTCTTTCTTTCCAAGGTGAAAGCAGCTGAGATTGTGTCAAGTGGACGATTCAAAACTGGTTATACTTTGAGATTTCCCCGTGTTGAGAAGATTCGTGAAGACAAACCTTGGTTTGAATGCATGACAACTGAAGATTTAGATGACTTGAGACAGGTAAGTCAAATATTGCTGTGGGGGGTTGGGAGAGCAGACATTGTTTTGATTAGTGGATAAATTACTTGCTGATCCTTCAGGTTTTGTGGTTAGAGCACTAGACAGGAGACCCTGAGTATACAGTGTAACCATCATTGTTGGATAAAGGAAACAATTTTCATTTATCCCAGCTCGGTGAAGTTAAGTAACATCGAGCCTGGTCAGTACCTAGATGGGTGACCACTTGGGAATACCAGGAACTGCAAGCTTGGATGTGTCGATGTGTAATGGATAATGGTTTGGAATTGTTGATTAGAGAACCAAATTCTAATTCTTGTTGGATTTGTTATATTCGCTCCCACACAAATACCCTTGGGAAAGATAGGAATTCACCACTCCTCCCCATAGATATGGGTTAATTAGTAAGACTTGTATTACTAAAACAATTATTATCTAAAACATTTCTTATAATCTAAAATATTCTCTGGTTTTAAATAACCTGCAACAGGTTAATAAGCTGTAGAAAACAAACAAATCAATCATTTATCGTATTCCATAAAAAGTGGATCATTTGAAATTATGAAGATTTCTCTATGGAGCAGTTGCAAAAAAGCATCGAGTCATTTTCTAATGGTACTGCTATTTTTTAACCTGCACAAATTTGTGGCACAATGTAAGGATTGAATTCACTTTGTCAGCAAAATTAGTTTATTAATTATGGCTCTGTGATGAAGAACTTCAATGTGTGAATGAGGTTCTGTTAAAAAGAAGTTATTAGACTGAACTGCTTTTAAAATAAAGGATGGAAGGGTAGCATTGATGGAAAATTCTTCCTTTTTGTATTTGTGGATTCAAGCAATTTGAAAACTAATAAAAAATCTCTTCAGTTTCAGGAAATGCAAAAACTACAATTTAGTCGTACATTGTGGCAGAATTTACTCCCGTAAACTTCAACCTTTTTCTTATGAATTAACAATGAATTAATATGAATTTGACAAAAACCTTTTTGATTTCTAAATTTAGTTGCAGCCATCTTCAATGTCATGATGAACAATCAATAATGTTAACTTGTCAATGGTGAAGTCACTTTCACAAAAAAAAAATTTTTTTTTTTTGTTTGTTTGGTTTTTTTTTTTTCAAATTTCTTTATTTTTCAGTTCTTGCCATTTTTAGATTTTTACCATAAGTGACTGCAGAAAAATCCTATTTTATGTTGGACCAAATTTTTACAATTTTCTGACTTTTCTAGAAATCTGGGGGCAAATTGGCGAACAGATTGTTGGAGGTTGACATGGAAAATCATTTCCTAGAAGTGAAAAGAAGGAAAAAAGCCATCACACAAGAAAGGCCCAAAGTTGGTGCCAATTTTCAGGCAGCAGACACATCACAAGTCAAACAGGTCAGAATGAATTTCTTTTAGGAGTAATCCCCAAACTTTTTTTTTTTTTTTTTTCAAATTGTTCAAATTTCCAATGTCGCTGCCATTTCTGCTCACTAAAAAGATGTGCCATAACTGGAAATTTTGATCGTCTATGATGACAACCAAATCGAAATAATCTTAGTCACGCACATTGAACATAATCTCGTATAAGCATTGTAAGATATTTAATAAGTTGGGTACATGAATTGCTATGTTTGGGTGCCTCACAATTAACATTAAGAAATTAATGGATTACAGTTCTGATTAGACGATAAAATCAACCCATTTTTGTAAAACACAATCAATAGGTGATGAAAAATGGCTTGTTTATAAGAATGTGAAGAACAAATCCAGGAAAAATGAAATAAACCACTCCAAAAGCCAGTTTGCATCCAAAGGTGATGCTGTGTATTGTGTAACACAACGATTAAGACAACCACATGAGATTGAGATAAAATAAATAAATGTTTCAGTAGCAGTCTGTGAGAATTGCTCACAGCAGTTAATCACTTGACTGAAAGGAAACAGAAGAGTAAACGAGGCATTTTGGGTCGAACAACTGAGCATTGATGATTTTCAGTTGTTGGTCTATATATTAAATCCTAGTTGAGATTGAAGTTGTCATTTCCTCTGGTGGGAAACAGACTGGCCTTTGGGTAGTTTCAATACTATACCCAACTATTTATTGGCCACATGTCATGTTCAGATGGGTAGAGAGTTGGTAGAAGGAAGAGCTGATCTGTCAGTCCAATTTGTTAGAGTTGTCTAATGTCAGGATTGAAGCCCTCAATAAACACCTACTAATAATATTGAAAACAAGGGTTGAGTCACCACTTCTCACTATGGCATGTCTTTTTACCTTTCATCCCAATGGAGCATGGCTGTTTAAAATGCCTGTTTTTGTCATATAGGAAAATCCAACATGACATTTAAACGAAATATTCAGCAAAAATTCCTGTTCGTCAGTAACATTTAAATCCCTCATAGAATGCAAATTTCTTAAAGCAAACCTGTGCCAAACTGTTTTCCTGAATCCTTGATGACTTGGCTGTCCAAAAATGACAACAAAATGATACAATGGAAACTGACCGTGGAAAACACAATTATGTGCAACAAGTTTTCCATTAATCAGTTACCTTTTAGACATGTTATTGGATCCAGATGGCTATTCACTGGTAATTAATCTTCAATTTGGCTGTGGAAAATGTCACTTGGGGGTTAGCATTAAGAAATTGTGGCTAATTTTCTGAGAAAAATCTTTCTTTTTTTTTTTTTTTTTTTTTTTTTTTAATGAAAAAATTTTTTTCCTTCAAAACAATTTCTTTTCAAACTTCAACCCTTTCTCTTTAAGTTGGTGTGAACATCATTGAATAAAAGGAACCACTATATGACCCACCGATGGGAAATACGAAAGATATCCAGTGAAAAAAAAACAATGTCTGCTAAGTGTTTCTGTCATCACTCGGGTCACAAGGTGTTTACTCTTATCTTGTAAGTGGTTTATCCAGTTGATGACAGCTTGTTTTAACTTTTATTGCTGGCTTTTGACCCAGCTATGTCAAAGTCAATTTGGTTTAATTTGAAGCCTATTTTCCTTATCGGTACTATTTTGGGTAGGGACACACAACTTCTGTTTGTTTTTTTTTTTTAACCCCTGATGACAATATAAATTGAAAATTGCCAATGGACTTTGTCACATTTTGATCCCCTAGGAAGTTTTTCTTTCCCTTCAAAGTCTATGCCTGAAATAGTTTAATGATTTAGGCCCCCCAACCCAAAAATGGTTAATTGTCCCATTGGGGAAAATTTTTGTTTAGAATTAGAAAAAATGCAGAATTTTCACTATTTTTTCACATTTTACCCCACTGGAAAAATAATTGAGTCATTTACACCAGACAATTTTACTTTTAATTGAAAGAACACATTTTGATTTCAGAAAATTCCTAGTTTCATGGGGTTCAGATCAAGTTTCCTTAAGTTTATTCAGATGATGTCAAAAGTCATTTTTCAATATTTTACCCCCCTATAAAAGTATGAAAATCCATTTTTTCCAGAGAAATTACACTGTGACAAAATGACTTGCTATTTTTGTGATTTTTACTTGGGATAGAAAATTGTTACCATAGCTGACATGAATTGACTTTAAGTTTAGTGGGGTTATAGGAACCCTCAAACAGCTGTGGGACCCTTCCTGGGTTTTGGTGCACATTGACATAAGAATAGACACAATGTGAAGTAGTTAATTAGCCAGTTGGTAGAATGCTGGACAAGGGCCTCATTATATGATCACAATTGTACATTATCTCTTTCCACAATATCAGACAAGTGTTATTCCTAATTGAACTGATTAAAAGGAGCAATCCATGAACAGCATCTAGAATTGATCAAGTGGAAGAATGCCATCTTCTATCAGGGCAGAAATTCTTACAGCTTCTACGACAAAATCATCAGACTGCTTTTCACCATATTTGAGGCAATGGAACAAAATGGCAGATGTGGTTGTATATTTTCATCAATATCAATTTTTGAATTTTGCTTAAAAATACTAGGAATTTTTCTGACCCAATATTTTGCATTTCACAAAATTCATGTCAAACCGAACATAAAAAGGTTGGAAAAAAAAAAAAAAAAAAATTGGGTAAAGAGCAACCTTTATTCAGTTTCAACCATGACTGGCTTACTAGCAAATATTTCCATGTTGAAAATGAATCTGTAAATGTAAACTAAAATTATATTTTGCACAGGAATCAGACATGTTATCCAATAAGGAGATTTGTGTCTACAATGGATCCAAAGAATATTCAAAGGCTGAACTTGAGAAATTGATTGTAAAATTTGGAGGCAAAGTTGTCCAGAACCCAGGTAAGAAAGATTCTTGGTTTTGGATGTCTGTACCTTTTAATGTTCCAATTGAATTATGACTTTTTAAAGAGAAATTTGAAAAGACAAAATCATTTCATTAGGAAGTTAGGCCCAATGAACCTGAAATCATTTTACATTCATAAATATTTCCATTGATTGAGTTAAGCTGGCTGATTTTTTTTTTTTATTCTTCAAATTTCTAATTCACTATTTTACCAATTCAAATTTTACAACAGGAAATTTGACGAAATGCTGAAATCAATTTTTTTTTTCCCCTCCCCCAGATTCCATCACCAATTTTGTTTTGGCTGACAAAGTGACAGTTCGAGTAAATAACTTGGTGAAAGCAAATTCTCACGACATTATCAAAGTATCTTGGTTTCTGAAATGTGCTCAAGCTTTTCACTTGTTTCCATGGTGAGTGACACTAATTGCTCATTTTGAAACTGACCAAAAAGAAATATTTTCTTGTTAGTTTTTCTGAATTGCCTTAACTGGTTATCACATTTTTAACAGCTCCACCAAATTTGCATCTTGAAATGCAAAGATGGTAAAAAAGAATCCAGTAATAATTGAAATGGTAAAAATCAAAAAAAAAATCAAATGAAAGTTTCAAAAATGATTTTCTTTGGAGTTTAGAAATTCCTCTGCAAAATTTCATCTAAATGCTGTTTTATTAGTTTTTAATTACTCTTTCCTTTCTAATGATATAAAACTAAACATTGTCAAGTTTCATTATAAAATCTTCAACCGTTGCAAAGAAATATGGCTATGTAAAATTCTTTTTGTCACTCTTAGAAACAAGCGTTAATTAAACTAAACTTTCCATGCAGGACACCACAAGACATGATCCATGCTTCACAAGGAACCGTGGCTCATTTTCAAAAGGATTTTGATCAATTTGGTGACAGTTACACACAACCATCAACAATTGCAGACTTGAAACAAGTTTTCAGCAACATTGACCAGGTAAACATGACTTCCCTACCTACAACCAATTATGTTTGTGCGAGTAAAAATGACTAATATCAATTTTTTCCCTCCCTCTAGAGTGGCTTCCCACGACTGACATCTTCAGAAATTGCAGACGTGGAAGAGGAATATTTTCAGGATGAGTCTCCATATGGATTATTCCGATTTTGCAGGTTAGTCTAAAGTTCTTGAAGCCCAATTCATTAACCCCTTCCCCACTAATTATTATAGGGAAAAATGTTTCTTTTTTTTTTTTAATATAGTAACTGAGGCATCTTAAGTACCCAAACAATGGCTAACACCTTCTGCCAGATGTAGTTGACAATTTAGACTAATTTCAAGTCAACATATTTATTCATCCATGTCTGAAAAGCACTTTAAATTGCAGCTGGAATCTTATTTTTCTCAGAAACCAACTTTAACCCAATTATGTCTTCTCTTTGTTAGAGTTTATATTGACAACAAATTGGATCCACTTGTGGCCACTACACAAATTCCTCATTCACCTTTGGATTTATTGGCTTTAGAACTCAGATATTTCGGAGCCTCTATTGAACCAATTTTAACTAATAACATATCACATGTTATCATAGACAACGGGTGAGTTTTTTTTTTTTTTTGCTTTGGGGCAGGGGGTTTATATCCAATTTTAACGTCAGTAACTGTTTAGAAATAATTTTAAATAAAATGTGTTTTTTTGTTTTTCCCAAGTCCCCCAATTTTCTTTTTGCAAGTTATTGCTTTGAAACGGAAGCTGCACAAATCTTTCTTTAACAGACCTGGCAGTTGTTTTTATTCTGCCTATATGGAGATATTTAACATTTGAAAGAAAATAAAAAAGCAATGACCTTTTGACAATTCTAATTTTATCTTTGCAGTGACCTCTCAAGACTCTACTTTTTTAAAGATATACGTCGTCAACAGACCCAGAAGTTCCACATCATCTCTTCGAAGTGGATAAAAGATTGTTTGGCAGAAGGAGAATTAATTAAGGAAGATTATTACAGTTTGTAAAAAAAAAAAAAAAAAAAAAAAAAATTTCACCAAAATGAATTAAAATTAAATCATTTACAAAATTTGCGTTAGAATTTTTTTTTTTTGTGTTGAGTTTGCAGACTTCGTTCCATAAGTTTTATACACCATGATAAAAAAGGTTCATTAAACACACAAGTCTCTTTATAAGGAAATCAAAACCAGTTCAGTAGTAAAATTTGTTGCAGGGGAAAAACAACAAAAAAAAAAAAAAATCTTTTCTATCTGTTTATTTCGCATGCATCACATGAGGAAAAAGAAAAATCAGTCCAAGTCGAACTAACATCTCACTCATACAAGTTTGTCACATGCTTGGGTAAGAGCACCACCCACCCTCCCATCCATGCCAGCAATTATCATCCCCAATGGCCTAATCAAAACAACTTTTACATACTTCTTGTTGCTGCTACACAATTTACAACTTTAAAGATTTAATAATCGAAGTGGAGGGGGGGAGAAAAGCTTTCAGTAAGAGACTAGCATAAGGAAAAAGGAAAGTGTGCATGTTTATCATCAAGGGCAGAGGTCAAAACATAGGGCCAGAAATGGGTAGAAAATTGTCACCTTGGCTGTAGCTTAAATCAGAACAATGACAAATGATTTTAAATTCTACAGTGACCAGCCCTACTAACCCCCACCACTGCACCCCACCCACCCCACACATGACAACCACCATAGTACAGTACTACACCTGAAGGAGAAAACTCAGGTTGGAAGTAACAAAATATAAAAGTGGCAGAAATTGATGCATTTAATCAGCTTAAGTGACCATAAATTTTGCAAAAATGATAAAAGGGGAAAAAAAAAAAAATTAATGAGAATTTACAATTAAACTAAATCAAGCATAAAAATAAATCACTTCTTTGAAAAGAAATGTACCCCCACCACCCCAAAAGCAAAGAAAAGAGTAGACATGAATGGTATGGTAACAACGATAAGTAATGTTGAGTCAAATCCATTCAACAAGCTCTATCTCACTTGGGTAATTTACATCTCGTTCACATTTCAAAGAGAAAGAAAATAAATTTGTAAAATCAGAAAGATTTTCTTTCTGGCCAAAGTTTTTTGTTTTAAAAAAAGTCTATAAATTTTTGCATTTGCTTTCTAGAATTTTTTTTTTTTTTTTTTTTTTTTTTAAATGTCACATTTTGACAGTTACTTGAAATTCAAGTTACTCAAATTTTTGTTTAAAAATTTAACAAAAATAATTAAGAAAACATTGAAAAGAGAAACTTATATCACAGATTGGGAATGAATGTAAATTTATTCATTTATTTTATACAAAACTTATTTCTTTAGAGAAGTTCCCAGGCACAACCATTAAATACACTACACCAAGAATTTCAATTGCAAACAAAATTATATTTCGTTGAAAGAATGTAAAGAAACCAATTTCACTTTCAAAAATAAGGATTTGTCAAAATTTACCGTCTATGTAATATATAAAATGAAGTCTGGTTTGGAGTAGTGGGTTTCATAAATAATAATAATATTAATAAAAAAATAAAAATAAAAAAAAGCCATTTCTAACAGAAATGGTGCCCAATGTCAGCACCAAATCCCAAAGGAAGACTTGAAGAGTTGAACAAGAAAATTGAGATTGTAGCAAATAAGGAATTGAAAATTCTCTTGCAGGGAATGTGTCGAGATGAAATGCAAAGCGTCAAACATCGAGTAGTTTCCTCTCAAGTCTTGCCTTTCTAAAGAGGAATCATCTACCTCAACCAATAGAAAGAGCAAGTATTGTTATCAATTGAGGTTTGCCCAGCTTCCTTTGTTATGGTCTTCACTTCTCTTGCCCCCCATCCACATCAAAGAGACAAGTGGCTATCATTTTCTCTAATGAGGAAGAGGAGCCTTTTTTCCTTTAAATATTTGATACTCCTTAACAGGTTTTCGTAAGGGCAACAAGAATGTTATTTATATGACAGTTGTTAGACTGGTATGTTACCACTTGGGCCAAATCTTCAAGCTATTGTAAGCCACTATGGTGGTTGTCAATGTCATGATACAAGAGTTAAGTCCTTCCCCCACATCCATCAGGCGTGTAATCTGGTCAAAACTGGCCAGATTTTTAGGACCCAAATTTGTGACTCCATGCATGTTCAAAAATATTCAACAACAGGTGTTTATTTACTACATGTGGCTATGCGTATGTGCATGCATACATCACACAGTTTGTGTATTTTATTTATTTTAAATGTATCAAGTGGCCAGCCACAGTGTGTGTATGTGTGTGTGTGTGTGTGTGTGTGTGTATATGTGTGTGTCACGCACTCTAAAATGACAAAAGGGGTTAAGTGATGTTACAACTGCTGGGTGGGTGACAAAAATGATAAAGATAATAGAGAGGAAAAAATATATATTTCAAATAAGGGAAGAAATAAGAATAATTAATAATGGAGGAGGAGGAAGAGAAGTGCTTGATAAGAAGAAGAAATGCCTTATGACTGCTATAGCTGCGTGCTGGCATCAATTTTTTTTTTTTTTTTGGGTGGCAGAGGCAGAATGCAGACACTGTAGGACAAGAAACATGTTAAATCCCTCCCAATGAATGACAATCCCTCCCCCATGAAACTGATTGAGCTCAAATAGATTGGATTTTTTTTTCCATTTCTCTTTTGAACTAATTTTTAACCTTTTGCATTTAAAAAATTTTTTTTGTTTTGTTCCTTTCCTTCATTTATTCATTTATTTATTTGTTTTCCTTTTTATATTTCATAGACTGCTGCAGGGACACCAGACAATCCCCAAGTAGTAGTAGTAGTAGTAATATTAATAGTAGTGGTAGTAGCAATTAGGTCATAGATGGATCTAAATCTTATCCACCCCCCCCGGTTTGTTACTTGTAATAGTAGTAATAGTTATTTTTAAACTCCTCCGATCTGGGGAACTGTCGTTTGCAGGGACCCACCCCCCTCCTGACTTAGCTGAGCTGGCCCTACCCTCCCCTACGCCAACCCTTGTATGGACGGCCCCCTGGAGTAGTAGCCATGAGATTAAGGCTGCTGCTGCCGCCGCCGCTACTGCCGCCCCTGCTGCTGCTGCCCCGGTTGCTTGATGACCATCCCTAGAACCCCTTCCCTGAAAAAAAAAAAAAAAAAAAAAAAAAAAATATATATATATATATATATAGCAAGAGAGAGAGAGAGAGAGAGAGAGATAAAAGATAAAAAACAAAAAAAAAAAAACAAGTCAGCAAGATTACATCCTATAAATAAATAATTTTTCAAATTTATTTTTTTAACAATTTTGGAGCAGGAATTTTTATGAAAAGTTATACAATTAATTACATAGTTCAGACTTATTGTCATATTCACAACACTTCAGCCATCTTCAGCTAATTTTACTCCACAGCAATGGTTTGTTCTCATTCCATGTGCCATGCCATTTTTTTTTTTTTTTTTGATCTCAGTTTCAGTTAATTCCCTTTAGTAACTAAAGTTTTTGTTCTCTGCTTCAAATCAACTCTTTGGGTCAGTCACTTTTATCCACTGGGCCATGTGTCTTTGACACATCCATGAGTGAATTTTTGAAGTGTGTGTGTGTGTGTGTGTGTGTTTTTCTCTAGCTCTCCCTGTATTACTGATTTCCCACATTGTATTCATTCGTGTCTATGATTGGATGGCTTAGATTTTTGTAGCCTAGCATATGCACTGATCCCTTAAGATTTGTATTTTCCAGTGATGTTCTGTCTATTTCAACTTCCTCCAGAGGGTGGTGATCTCCCTTTTCCCCACTGTATAGAGTCAACCATGCCAGATTTTTCCCTGGTGTTGCTAGACTGTAGGTTACTGCTTATACTTACTTCTTGCCCATATGTCTGGGTCACCACTTATGCTTGATGTCTATCTTTACACTATATGGGTGGTGGGAGTTGAAGTTTAGACATTGTCCAGTGAATGCTGAACTGTATCAATGGTCTTATTGAATTTACATGGTTCAATAGTTGAACCTCTTCCTGCTGGAGCCAGAGTATGAAGGCATCATCAATGTATCTCAGCCATAGAGTTGGCTTAATTGATGATGATTCTAATGCCATTTCCCCAAAGTAATTTATGTATGTTAGCCAAAAGGATTCAGTTCAAAATTCCAACACTCCAACTCTGAAGAAAGCAGAGTGCAAATGCCGAAACATTGCAGTATGACAAAGATGAGGACAACAGTTACAATACCTCATCTCAGAAATATAGACAGATATTATGCAATCTAGTTAGCCATATATCATGGCATTCTATACTACAGGTTTACTCATAGTGCAAATAAGAGCTAGAACTGGAGACCTATTTCAACAGGTGCACTTCCCACCAAGAATGATGCATTTTACTTTCAACCCTGGCTTGGCAATAGTTTAGTGCCGTTTTTGTTTTTCCACTTTAGCTTATTTAAGTGAAGTGTAATATTTTTATACTTCAAAATGAATGAGAAAGTTATTAAAAATGTTTGTGTCATTAAATTTAATATTTTTAAACAAGGTGTAGAATTACAATAAAAGAATAGTAGTATTTCCATTC
>OZ038483.1:140000-242500 GCA_964036315.1 Acanthosepion esculentum | reverse complement strand
CATCTTTGACAGCAAGAACTTCATGTATTGTTCACATTTCGCCAATGTACTTATCTACGTTTATCTCACAAAATACACGGACTTCCTTCTCCAAATACATAGATAATAAAATGCTTCCATCAACACTTACTAAGGGAGATGACGATAAACATGCACGTACTTCCCACTATACAGTCGATAATCATCATGTATGAAATTAATTTTAAAGAGGCATTCATAATTCACTTCCCCTAAGTGTTCAACATGGCGTTCTATGAAAAGATTATAGGAAAAAGGACTAGAGATGGGATAGTTTGTACGGAATTCTTTCTTCTTTTTTTTTTATAAAACCTCACATCTAGAGGCAGAATAATCATTACTTTTTTACCAATTTTCTTCTCGGATATTTGAAAGCTTTTCGTCTTTAATCTACTACTATTTTCCATGATTTCTATCTATCTATCTATCTATCTATCTATCTATCTATCTATCTATCTATCTATCTATCTATCAAAATAAATTGTTCTCTCGCTAGATAGCTAGTAAGTTATTTCTTTAAAGCGTTCAATAAATTTATGCGTATTATTAATATTTACGCACTACATCTACTTTTCTGATTCTTTGTATATGAAATTAGACATTTGAAAAATACGTTTGCAATCATTATATTTTTGCTAATAAAATACTCATAAGTCATTTTTCATAGTTACCAATTGTCTTCTTTTTTGAAATCTGCTTCGTAAACAGAATTTTTATGTGCTCCGAATTATTATTTGTAATTATTATTTATGTTTAACGCCCATAAAGATATGAAATCAATTTAAAACGATTGAAAAAATTATGTTCCATAATTTCGCATGTATTCTTTGTATTAATTATGCACTATATGAAACTATAATTTATACGAAAATTTATCTTAATTTATTCGACTCATACTCATGCTATTTCAAGATGTAACAATATAGTTATTTTCTAAAAGTCATCAATATCTGTGAAGTTGGTATGGAGTAGTGAAAATTCATTTTCGTTACCATGCTAGCTTCTTTAGGGCTGAACATATTCGCTTTGTAGGAAAATGAATGTTTGGCACCGGTTGGTTGTGACTTTCTGAACTTTAGAAAGTTGATTTGGGCTATTTGTTCAATGATTCTGTTCCTTCGTTACATATATTAAATTAAAACGCATTCTATTCTTTATATCTATGTCTATATATCCAACTACGCGCATACGAAAATGTAATTAAATATATGGTGGATGCCACCTTGTTTGTCAAGTATGACCATTCCCTGTCGAGATCAAGCAATGCCAGTGCATGAATATTTTGAAGTGTATAAAGACATTGCACTGGATCAATTTCACTCTCTGATCAAGAATAGCATGTACGGAAAAAGAGAAACTTGTCAGCATCATTGGATGCTATCAAGCAGAAGGTGTTACATTAGATTTCCTTCTGTTAGTTGAATACCTTGACGAAGGATGATGGGCACCGAACTTTTAATGAGCTTAGCGCGCAACTGGACATCAACCTAGGTATTTCTAGAAGTCGTTGAGAAATATCCTCACTAAACCCACTTTCATCTCTCATTACAATGACAATTAATTTAACTGGATTAAAGTGGATTGAAAAAACACAGCCAGAAAGTTATGAAATTTGCGGCAGGTTTGTGTGGTAAAACGAAATAACCTTAAAATTTTTCTTTTCGTTTAGAAAAAAAGTGTTTTATTTTTTATCAGCTAAAAAAACAGTGTTGAATGCTGTCACTTCTGTGCATGTAATTTTGTCAGAAAGTTTGGTTAGAACATAAAACAAGTATCTAAGAATAAACGTGTTTTTATATATGTCTTTATGTAAAATGCTTTTGAACAAATAGTGAAAACTGGAAAAATGATAGAATACAAACTAAAAATTTCACTATAGGACTGCATTACGATTTAAGTGCGTGGCTGTCACAGCTAGCGTTCTTCTAATTAGAACGGATGAAAGATACTTGCAAATACTTATAAATTGCTAGAATCAATGAAAGAGATTAATGTTAATAGTTTTATTAAAGCATTTCTTTTATATAATTCACCATCTCTTTCTGTTGTTACTCATTATGGTTCAGCACAGTGTCGCCGAGAGGATTCTTTAGATCGTTATCTTGTTTCATTTGTGTGTCAATCAAAACTTGTAATATCCATGTGAAAATTAATTGGAAAGTAGTCAGATTTCTTCTGAAATCAATCTAAGGAAGGATTGTCTGATAAATAAATGTAGTCTGTCTAGATTTTGTTTATATCTTGTGGTTTATTTCCATCATCTTTATGACATTCCAAATGGAAGTAGTTTTTTGTCTATTGATAGGCATATGGATACTTACGTAAAAATAAAAAAATAAATAGAATCAAATCTAAAACAACGAGTTCAGTGATACAGTAATAAGGAATTACAACACATGTAGAAAGCAAAATATAAAGAGAGACGCCGAAAAGCGTTAACCATACAGCTAGGGGATTAGAATTTTGTAATCCGACAGAAGGTTCTGTGTGTTTTCTGCCAATTCCTCTATTTGGTCTAATCTACTTTTAACCTGAATTAAAAATAGGGGTGAACTAATAACTAGTGCTTGGAAACGCAGAATAAGAAAGAAAAGAAAGAAAAGAAAGAAAGTAAATTTGGGAGAAATAAAACGAAATATTTTTCATACACTGATTTATGTGATAGCTTCACTATATACTTGAACTATCACTCTGACTAGGAACGAAAGATAAATGCAGCAAATAATGCTTTTGATCATTATAAGTGAAGGGAATAGGTCAGTCGACATTCTTTGCACCTCACGACCTTCATTTCCAATATTTGGATAGTTGACAGCATTCGGTAATCAAGATGATTGGCGAGAATAATTGGTGTGGGGGGTGAAAGTCTATAGTCTACATTTAGGTGAATACATGTGCGGTTGAAGAAATGCATTCGGTTCCATGTGTTTAAAACCCTTCTAACTTGGGCCACACTTGTTCTACATAGACATATTATACCTTGTTGAAATCAGAATGACCCCGGGACTGAAAATCTGCTCATCATCTGGTGTTTGGTGATTAGGGAACAGTTAAAAATTCAAATTTTAAAATAACTAAAACAATAGGTGATTTTAAAAGTTTTTAACTTATAATGCGCTTAAAGTGACACAAAGTTTGTGGATTTAAAATCTTTTATTTTAAATTCAGTTCAAAATATCTCCAAAACCTTGTGAATTGAGGAAATCAATTTTATTTCTTCAAAATGCCAAGGAATCAGAGTTAAAGTGAGAGGTTTGCTGACGTGAGGTTTTGAAGTTCGACAGAGTTTGTGATTTGAAGAACTCAACTCTATTGAACTTCCACGGAGTTTGTGATTTGAAGAACTCAATTTTCGGCCTGAAATTCAATTTCGGCCGAAATCGGAGTTTTGGCCAAAACTGGACTTTCGATCGGAATCGGTCTTTTAGCTGGAATTGGACTTATAGTCCGAATCAGAGTTAAAGTGAGGTTTTGAACTTCTATGGAGTGAATTGAGGAATTTAAAGCTCAGTGCTCTAAGGCAAAGGGAGGGAAGAGCAGATGAAACACCAGAGGAGGCACTAGATAGCAGACAAGCAGGTGCTGCAAACCATAGCAGATCAAGAGCATCTGAAACATCAGACGAGGCACAAGCCTGGAGAAAAGCAAATGCTGCAAGACAGATAATATCAAGAGCATCTCAAACATAAAAGAAGGAACTAGCAAGGCGGGAAGCAGATTCTGCAAGGAAGAGGTCAAGAGCTACAGATGGCGGGAAATCTTCATCAAGGAGAGAAGCAGATACAGCACGGAAGAGAAGACCAAGAGCTGTAGAGGAAGACAGTCAAACTTTATCAAGGAAATAAACAGATACTGCAAACCATCGAAGAGCAAGATCTTTGGAAACACCTGATGAAAGACATTCCAGGCAGGTTAGTGATAATTACAATCACGCCAAAAGGATTGCAGCTACTTTTTAAAGCCTTTTCCATAAAATTGTGGCAGTGACTATTCAAATCATCCGAAGATATCTATTGGATCAATGATCACTCAGTTTAAGCATTGTAATACTCTCATATTCATGGATGTACCAGATGGGATGTGCTGTAACAAAGGAAAAATACAGCTGGAAGATCTACTGGTTCCTCCAGAATCATTATCACGTCTGGATGGGAACTCAGCCGAATCAGAATTATTCATCAAGCATATCAGACGGTACAATAAATGTATTTCATTTGAAGCCAAAGATGCTACCTTTCCATGAAGGAAAACTTGCAGAGTTCAGGGCAAGAGTTAGCTTATTTTTTCAATATTTTATTATTATGTTTTCTTAGAATTCTTTCTAAGTTTTCTGTAAAGCTGTAACTTAATTTTAGGGTGTTTTTGTTAAAAATCTTGCTAAGTTTACTGATATTAGGAATTTTTTTTCGATTATAGGTAGGAATTTTTGTCCTAGTTTATTACTAACCATTTGGTTGAACGGTGGGGGTGCATTTAGTTGTGTACCAAATGATTTTTCTGATTCTATTTTTCTTTTGGTTTGTACTGTTATTTTTTATATAATTGATGTTAGGGTGTTTGTAGCCACTATCTTTCGAGTTTGGTTGTAAAAATTACTATGTTTATAGAATATTTCTTCATTAGCGGAATTTCTACTAATTCTTTTCTAAACTGATGAAGGTATGTGCTTATTTATAGAGAGAGGATGATTTGACCTGGGGTGTACATACAAAGGATTAGTATTAGGTTTTCTGTAAGGTAGGAATATGTTATTCATTAAGTCTAATGTTATGTCATGGAAGTTAACCGTTTTCAATTTTGTGTTAACTGTAAGTTTTAAATTTAGGTTTCTGAATTATCTATGTATTATTTTTCTAATTTTATCTATTTTAAAGTTAGGAAACCTCCTGACTATCATAAGGATATCATCTCTGTATAGCCCCCTGTCTTTGATATCTATTTCATGGTGTGCAGTTAGGTTATATAATCTAAACAGACCGACAAGGTCAGAAGACCTCACAGAATCTAATGATCCCATTGTGATGTCAAAATAGTTTTCGGAGTGTTTAATCCATTGGTCACCATTATGAATTATATTATTTGCGCTGAGAATTGTTTTTTTCTTTCCTCTGTTAGGTCATAATATATAGTTGCAAACTCCAGGGCAGTTGTGAATAGATCTCTTGATATTGACTGGTAGTAATCCTCAGTATCAAACTATATTAGGGTGCAGTTTGGCTTGTCGTTGAAGCTATATTTATGAAGGAAGAGTAATAAATTCGTTATACTAAGATTAACAGCGAAGCAAAACAATAAATATAACAGAAAAAGAACCATTATATGATTCAACTCATTCTTTAATAAAATTGTAAAAATTAATGTAGGGGAAATATTCATGAAATTAATCGGCAAGTCCTTCGTAATATGAAGCAAATTGCGCAAAATAATCAACAGAAACACTTTAAAACTTATCTATAATTTCACTGTATATATGCTATAAATCATTTAGAAATACATAAGAAAAATCACCTGTACACAGTAAACACCTAAAACCTCGTCTTATAACCGTTTTAGAAATGTCTGAATGTCTGCTAACCAGTATCTGCCTACAAACCTTAAGCCACTCTGAGATCTAAAGGAAAACAGAAAATATAGAAATAACTAAAGATCCCAGAGAAATTACTCACACAAAACATCATGTAACAAAAAAAATATGCAAAGTGTACAACTCTATCAAAGCATATATGGCACATCAAAAACACACTAAAAATAACATAGAAAATAAAAAGTATCAGATTGCAGCAACAGCTAAACACAATATAATCTTTGTCTAGAGGAGGAAATAGCAATAGTTACCTTTAGAGAACAATATAAAATCTTAAACAAAAGACCAATTTACAAGACAAAATTTCTACTACGCTACCTAAATCCACACCATGTCTTCAAAGACTGAGAATGAATAACTCATAACATAAATTTAACAAAGAAAGTATACAAAGCATAAAATAGAAACAGATAAAATAACGTATAAATAAATAAATGGGAATAAAATAAAATAGAGATAAATAAACAAAATAAACTAACTCAAATTCAGACCTACGACTAATTTAAAGCATTAATTTTCAACAAAAAATGGGGGGAAACGGCTTCCGCCTTCCACCGATTCCCATAAGCTCCTAGTGGCTAATATATAGAGTTTAAAAAAGAGGAGTCACACACAGTCTGATGATTGATTAAGGCCTGAAACTGAAAGTCCTCATGCAGTGTTCTATTCCCTTGCTGTTTTTATCTATCTATCTATCTATCTATCTATCTATCTATCTATCTATCTATCTAGTTGACACCTGTGACCATAAACAGTCAAATTATTACAGGAATAGTTAAATGTATTGGACTTTTCATCAAAGGGAAATATTTAACAGGGCAATAGCGCCTTCGCCCCTCCTAAACAATCCTCTTAGAACTTTTAGGATTTGTTCCAGTGGCCCTTCCACTTTTAAAAACAGTCTGCAAAGTTCTCTTTTGGTATCAACATCACCTGTCTCGTTGTATTCTTCTTAATCCTGTCTACTGCTTGTAATTTTCACATTTTCAACGGTAATTAAAATCAGAAATCGAAGGGAACAAAATCTGGACTATATCAGGGGAGCTGACAAACTTTGTGATGCGATATTTTGCAAAAAAGAAAAAAATCATGCTCGTGCCGTGAAAAATAAGTAGGAGCATCGTCATAATGATACTAATAATAATTTCCCCACAACTGCAACCTTTTTCTTCTTTCTGTATTCTTCAAACGATAATGTATTCGATGTAGTACTCACTGTTCTTTGTTCCTCCTTGGTGAACACTGCTAGCGGAGCGGCCATATTTACACTGTAACAGCGGCAAAAAAATTAGCGTGATCAAGTTAAAACATCGATAATTTGAGCAAAATAGTACAAAATATAAGCACGCATGTGCAGAAGGTAATGTGACAAACTTAAAGGTATGTTGCCAGAATATTATACTCTGGCCCCGTCGCATTGTCAGGTGACATAGGTTACAAATGTGTTTGAATAGGCACGAATAAGTTAAAAGTCTAGCGCGTTTTTTAATACCGTAGATTGATAGAAGTAGAAACTCGCAAGAAAAGTTCAAATTTTTTATTAGATTCTTCTTGTATTATTTTAACGCCGACGAAAAACAATAGTCTATACATATGTCTCATCGTAGGTTTATGTATACATCAAGGATTTGCTCTATCATTAAGAAATAAGATATTTAATTTAGAAATAATCATAGATTTATTTTCATAAGAATCATTTTATTGTGTTCTTTTTCATTATGTTCATTCATAAGTCAAAGTTGTTTTTATCAACTTCAGTTGTGTTTCTATAAGAGCATGCATAACTGTTTCATAATTTAAGTGAAGCAATGATAGAAGTCAAGCGATGGAGGAACTCATCATCCATCTTGTGGAGTAAAGGACACGACGTATGCAACTATAAATAAGGTGACTCTAGAAAATATTTTCTTTTGATGAAAAGCCCAAATATCTTTAATTGTTCCTGTCACAATCTAACCGGTTTAGTCAAAGACATCGACTTTCAGGACCGGTGTGCACACACTCTTTCCTACAAAAACAGCGGAAGAGATAAAATGAATATTACTGAAAATTCTTTAGGAAAAGTATGTAATTTTAAAATATGATCTTCGATCAAATAAACGAGTTGAATCTATGTGAAATATTCTGTGAACTTCTTCCAATTCAACGCTTGACTCTTCCGGGGTACCCATGCCCGATTTCCCTCCCAGAACTGAGGCCTTTTTGAGCGGATTGCACATATCCTCGTCATTGGTATTGAGCATTATCTCTAACTTAGATCATCACAAGGCTACTGGTGGTGATGGCATACCAACCATTGTCCTGAAGAAATGCGCGCCTGAATTGGCGCCTGCCCTCTCTAAATTATACAACTACTGCCTCAAGGAGTCTTGTTTTCCTGAGTGCTGGAAGTCCTCATCCATTGTTCCTGTCTTTAAGAACTCTGGTGACCACTCCGACACTTCTAATTACCGTCCTATCAGTCTCCTACCCCTCTTCGGCAAAGTCTTCGAAGCCCTTATCAACACCGAAGTGATTAATCACCTTATATCCCATGATCTGCTCTCAGACAAGCAGTATGGTTTCCGCTTTGCCCAATCTACAGCCGATGTGCTTACGGCCATCACTGAATTTGTCTACGAAGCTATTCATAATAACGGTGAAGCTCTTGCCGTGGCCCTAGACATCTCTAAAGCGTTTGATAAGGTTTGGCATGCCGGCTTTCTTCGCAAGCTTCAGGGTTATGGTATTACAGGTCGATTGTTTGACCTAATACAATAATTCCTGTCAAACCGTGAATTGAAGGTCGTTCTCAATGGATTAATCTCCAGCTCCTATCCCACTAACGCAGGTGTTCCTCAAGGCTCCATCCTAGGCCCTACTCTGTTCCTCATATTCATAAATGATCTACCTGATGCCATAGATTCCGAAGTCGGCATCTACGCGGATGACACCACAATTTACTCCTGCCTCAAAAACAAATCTAGTGATGCTGACAAAGTTAACCTGGCAGTTCGTCTCGAAAAGGACCTACAATCGGTTGTGAACTGGGGAAAGAATTGGTTGGTTAACGTTAACGCCTCTAAAACAAAACTGCTCTCTGTTAACCACCACAGGGATCCATCCCTGCATCCCATTAGAATGTCTGAAGACCAACTTCTCGAGAGCTCCTCTCTGCGGCTGCTCGGTCTCACGCTGTCCGCTGACCGGAGATAGAACAAATACATCGAGTCAATTGCTTCATCCGCCGCAAGGAAAGTTGGCTCCCTGTGCCGAGCCAGGAAAATTTTCTCCCCGGAATCGGTCCTCCAAATCTATAAATCAACTATTCGCCCTTGCATCGAGTATTGCTGCCATATATGGTCTGGAGCCCCTGCTGTTTGCCTCAGGGTTCTTGATAAGATCCAGAGACGGATATGCAATGTAATTGGCTCTGATCTGTCATCTCGTCTGCAGTCGCTCTCTCACAGAGGCGCCGTTGCCTCGCTCTGTCTTTTTTCAAATACTTTCACGGTAATTGCTCCGATGGGCTGCTTTCGCTGGTTCCCAGGCCTCATGAATTTAAGCGTCCTACGAGGCTGGCATCCCGTTCCCACCCCTTCACCGTTGAAACTGTTAGATGTAGACGTCTCTTCTACACCAATAGCTTCATGTCTCGCACATCTCGCCTGTGGAACTCCCTTCCTTATTCCTGTTTCCCTGACAAATATAATCTCCAACTATGTAAGTGTAACGTCAATCGACATCTCCAGTTGCCTTGATCTATCTACTTCCCTTCTCCACAACCTTTTCCCTTTCATTCCTATCTGCTCTCGCTCCAAATCTTCTGTAACCCCCTTGCCTTGATTGATCCACTATCTTTCTCCACATCCTCTCCTTTACGACCCCTATCTGCTCTTCATCCAAACCTTCTGTAACCCCTTGCGTGCTAGTGGCTTCCAGCCTTGCTTGGGGTGAAAAGCTTACCCCCCCCCCAAAAAAAAAACCGTGCATCATTTGAAACATGAAAATATAAACTGAATTCCATTATGTATACTGATGCCATTAGATGTAGCTAAGTTGGTAGATACAAAACACAGATATGTCTACAGCTAGATTGTGACATAAAATTAAAACGGAATTTTTACAACCTAAAAGCATTTATTTCGATTTGTTTGAAAATGATTGATAGTAAAATGTATGTGAGAGTAAAATAGATTTTTAAAGATTGTCTTGTCTAGTTATTCAAAAAATTAAAAGAAATGATTCGCGATATTAAAAGTCAACAGTATCAAGTAGTTGTAAAATTATTGTGTGTGTACGCGAGTGCAGTTGTGAAGGAAGGCAAGTGTCTATAATAAGCAAAATGTTGATTGAATAACTGAGAATTTGCCATCGGCGCTATTAGTTAGTGTTCGAATCTAATTAAAAGCTATGCTCTTTATATTTGGAAGATTGGTACAAAAAAATCTTCCTACTTTCATTTACTACATTTCTATTTGCCAATGTAATGTACTAAGTTCAACTTAAAATAGAAAAGTAAAAGCAAGAAAATAATGGGAGGCAAAAGAAAGAAACTTGGAAAATGAAGCTAGAGCGAGGTAGAAAGTAACCAGGAAAGAAATGTTCTATAAGAAAAGAAAAATATTCGTTAAAGCTAGACTGGGAAAAAAGCAATTTTATATTTTATTTTCAGTGGGAGAATGACCCTGTTAAAAAGCGAGCAGCCAACAATTGATAAAGAAATGAAAATCAAAACTAACAAATTAGAAATAAATGCGATATAAAATAAAAAAGAATACTCGAAGGCAAGAAACTGTAAATTGTATAGTGTGCGATCATGCGTATGTACGTAAGAATAACATGAGGCAAAGAAAGAAGAGCTTTCGGAAAGATAGGATAGAATATCTAAATCAATGTCTGCTAATGTCAGTCTGATTTTCCAATCTGCGCATGCGCAAGTTATACGAAAATTCAGTCACCTGCCATTATCTAATTCCTAGTTGTATATTTACCTATTCGTCCTTGAAATAATAACTATGCAACTTTTGTCGGCTTAACCTGAAGGTGTGTTCATATTTAAGGAGTTGATTAAAATTAGTATCAATGTTTTACTTCTAGTCAAATATGTTCTCGGTAGCACACGCGTACCTGCAAATGTAGAGATTTTCTATCTGAAAATAAGAATCTATCTATCTATCTATCTATCTATCTATCTATCTATCTATCTATCTATCTATCTATCTATCTATCTATCTATCTATGTGTATTTGTGCGAGTATATGATTCTATGGTTTTGAGAATGTGTGATTGTATTTAAACGTGCGTCAGTGTACGCTACTTGTATGCGATTTCATTGACGGGAGTTCTAAGTGGGGTATTATAGCGAAGGAAACTTGTACTGGATCACGCTTATTATCTATTTTATTGCTAGTTTATTGGGAAAAGGAACATTAGCAGCTGTAACAAGAATTTAACTGGTATTGGTGTGACTAGAATATTTATCTTATAAAATGATTCATTTCGACCAACAACCTCGGTTTAATCACTTTACAACCGATTTACATTTCTCAATTTTAGCAAGGATACTAAGTGTGGCAGGCACCTGAAGAAGGCTGGAGAGTAAAGCAACCGAAATGTTGGGATAGTCGTCATTTGGTTTTATCTCGTATTCAAGAATTTAATCTTTTCTTTTCTAATCGCTTCCTTTATGATGATGATGATGGCGTTGATGACTAAGTAGACGAATTGTTGTATCTTGGGATAAATGGACAAGAATCTAGTCCCAATAAATAAATGTATGATAGTAACATTCCGTTCCAGAAATTCAGGTTGAAATATTAAAAAAAAAGATTGTGGAAAGTAATACTTGCATATTTTATCGTAATCAAGCTCGTGTTGATTAACGAAAAAGGTGAAACATTCATCATTGCTAATGTTTCGAACACAAACCCCTACTTAGGACATATGTCTTTTCCGGTTTTCCTTGTTTTCTGTTATTTAAAAAATGTACATACATATCATTCCCAAACTGCATTCTTTATGCTATTTGATGATTTTAAAAATACTATTTTGATTATTTACATGTAATCATTGTACGGTTATTTTCTCTGAGCGTTGACTGATACAACTCGAGCAGAACTAATTATAAAATAACAGATACTTTCTAATAAACTTTATAAAATACCCTTAGATAATGACACATAGGCAACTAGCACAAATAAAATCGGATGTTACAGAATTAAATTCTACAAACAGATAAATGGAAAAAAGCAAAACACAAAAATTTAACAAGATTTTGGAAATACTATAGTAAAAACAAAAAGAATAATACATGCATATCGAATGTGAGATATTCCGAGCTGCCTTTAAATTGAAGTCGAGAAAAACAACTGGGATATTTGAATGAAAGATCGCAGAAATTACTATGCATAAAACATTGTCTCCTCGAGATGATGTTAATAGACTGTATTTGAAAAAGGGAGAGTGAATAATATAAATCATTAGCATTAAGAATTGTATAGAATTCGTTATGAACAGACTTGACAACTTCATAAAGCAGAATTGTAGCACTAATAGTAGTAGAACTAATGAACTATTAATTATGATGGCTTTAATTTACAAGAGAATTGAAAAAAAGATAAAAACAAGGTAGAGACTTTTGAAAATGAGAAATTAAAAACTGCGCAGATATTTCAAGGAAAAAAAGAATACCAGATGAGATGGCACGGATATGGTTGCGCAGAGGATATTGGAAGGGAGAAATCAAATTCCTATTAATGGTGGGTCAGGATAATTCTATAAAAATAACGAATATAAAGACAGACAGGACAAAGCAAATTTAATAAATGACGACTATGCGTAGAGAGAGATGAGTACATCAATCATATAATTAGCAAATGCAACAAGTTGGCTCAGAAGAAATACTCAAATAGACATGAATGTGTTGAAATGTTGACCCAGAGGGATTGTGCAAGGTTCTGTCATTTGGAATCAGATCATTCAAACCGTTGCAAAAGATCTGTTCCAGCGAATAAAATGTCTAATTATATTGAACCCTGAGATTAAGACGGGTACCCCATTCCAGACCACAAGTTAATATCAGCTCATTGTAGACAACGAAATAAATATCTATCAGATAGTGGATGCCGATGTTCCAATAAACCACAGAGTAAAATTAGAAGATGTTTAAAAACTGAACAAACATCTGGATGTTGCCAGACAATCGGCAAAATAGTAAAGGTTACAATTTTATCTTTTATTACTCATCTGAAGATTTTTGCAAAGAGACTGGAAGAAGTGGAAATCAGTGGAAACCATACTGACAACGCCATTACTAAAGTAAGCAAAAATCCTGAGAAAAGTTTTAGGAGTATTGAGGAGATATGTTGTTACCTTATCACCACTGAAAACCATCAATTACTAGAGATGTGGAAACTCAAAGAATAACATCCTTATCAACAACAAAATAATTATCGCTGACTCAATTTTCACTAATTTATTCGGTAAGGCCACTTCATTACATTCGTTTCGGATTATGTACTTTTTATATTTAGTTCAGTCATTTATGAACTGATAACTCATCTTTACTAAATTTTTTAAAATCAATATCGACATTCTTGGACAATTTTGTAACAATAAGCCATTCACTTTTCCTATACTTATTCAAATCTGTTAAAATCTGTAACTTTACTATTCAAGGATCTGTTCAGGATAAAGTTGTAATGGAAAATACTATCTAAACTATAATAATTTCGACTTCATGTCTTTTTGTTCAGAATCTTATGCAAGATTACCAAAATCGAACAACGAAGAACATAAAGTAAAGAAGAGGAAAATTTTCCAAGTGAATATTTTTTGAGGATTTTCAGCAGTAAAGACAATGTTTTTTAAACAACAAACATTCATGTTCTGGTCGAAATTTTAGCATTTTTACATTTAGTGGCTTTAGATTTGGTGAAACATTCTTACCTTGAAATCTATCCGCTTAAAAAATCTTATTGAAGAAATAGTCTTCAGTACTTGTATAACATAAATTATAAAAATAAATAGGCGTTAAGGATTCTGTCCTGGCAGGTTCTTAACAAACTGATCTTGCAAACTCTTCACAGTTCTTACCGATGTTCACCTACAAATATATAATAAATATAATGATAAAAATGATTAAATAGTAATATTTCATATTAATAAATCTTATAATACAAACTTACTTGTTCCCTGAATAAGAAGTATATCTGAACCTTATTTATTTATTTTTAATAAAATAAATATTTAATTCAGTAGTATCCGATTTTTAGGGCATATTTTCTGTTTCGTTGATCACTTGGTCAACTGTTTAACTTCGTCGCATTACGACAGAACGTCTCTAAAAGCACACAATCGTTTACTTCTATCGTCATCAGCATGACGTAACTGTAATGTTCGACCGATAGCTGAGACGATTGATAATATCGTCACTGATTATCCTTAAGCTAGAACAAAACCTTTGAAGAATGCATATATTGCCGAAATATCTCCGTTGCTTACGAACTGACACTGAACCGTATTCCCGGTTCAGTGTCAGTTCTAACCCAGCCGAAGCTCCTTGACCTCTTCCTCACATACTGCCCTGAAAAATAATGCTTCGCTGAAGTTTTACATCCCCACCCACCTCGGCATTTCACATCACGATACAATGTCAAAGTCGGTACCAAACCAAAGGCAAACCCTACCGTTCCCTAGAATGATTTTTCAGTACGCGAAAGCCGACTAGGATAGCTTCAGATCTTATATGGCATAAGATCCTCTCTAAGCATTCTTCAAACATACTACGTCCAAAACTACCGTCCTCATCTCGTAATGGATGTTTACTGAAATTGAGAGCTTCATACCCTAGAAAAAACTCAATCAAAAACCGGATAGACAGTCCTGGTTCACAGCTGAATATGCTGCAACCAGAGCTCAGCGTCACCACTATTACAATATCTATCACAGGGAACGGTGTAGTAGGATACTTTCTGCATTCATTAAATACTTGTAATCATTGCAAGAACAGTATAGGTCAAAGTGGAAAGCAAACCTCTTGGTTACCGGGAGGTTTGGAAGACCAACCAAATTCTGAATAGAGGCAAAGCGTCAGTGGCTACTATCATAAATGGCCCTGAGGCTATCTCATCCTTGTCAGATAAGGTAAAGCTCTTCACCACGACCTTTGCCCCTAAAAACGTCAAATGATAAAGGCCATCCCATTTCTGACCTCCCTTAACTCACTAAGCACAGTTTCATATTTTTATCACAGCCCAGGAAGTCTTAAAAATCTTGATCCTAAGAAATCTACCGGTTCAGATAAAATGTCAGTGGTTGTCCTAAGACGATTCTGAAAAAATTGAAAGCAACAACAATGGATTTTAAATATTGTCAATAACGAGGTTTACAAAGAGTAAATGTAAATAAAGCATTTTATATAATAAACAATATCTGTTGTTAGCAATATTTTAAACTTATGCTTTGTTGTTACATTTTCTGTATGTATATATAAAGACTATAAATACACACACACACACACACACACACACACACACACACACACACACACACACACACACACACACACACACATATATATATATATATATATATTTTTTTTTTTAAGCGTATCACCCCAAGGAAGGCTGGAGGCCACTATCACGCAAGGGGTTATAGAAGGGTTGGAGGAAGAGCAGATAGGAGTAGTAAAGGAGAGGATGTGGAGAAAGAGAAAGACAGTGGGTCGATCAAGGCGAGGGGGTTACAGAAGATTTGGAGCGAGAGCAGATAGGAATGAAAGGTGAAAGGATGTGGAGAAGGGAAGTGGATAGATCAAGGCAACTGGAGATGTCGATTGACGCTACACATAAACCGTTGGAGATTGTATTTGTCAGGGAAACAGTAATGGGGAAGGGAGTTCCATAGGCGAGATGTGCGAGACATGAAGCTATCGGAGTAGAAGAGACGTCTACATCTAACAGTTTCAACGGTGTAGGGGTGGGAACGGGATGCCAGCCTCGTAGTACGTTTAAATTCACGAGGCCTAGGGACAAGCGAAAGAAAATTTACGCCACATGATAAATTTTCCACCGTATTTAAATGCCTCAAATACTTTGTCATATGTACGGAAATGAGTTTAGGTGCCAAAAAGACACGTACAGAAAATGACTTATGTACTTAAAATGCTTTATGTGTTTTTAAAATGCCTGATGTACGGAAATGACTATAAATGTAGAACAACCTTTTCTACGGAAAACTATATATGTGTGAAAACAGTTTTATGTAGAGAAATGGCTTTATGCGCAAGAAGGTCATATATACAGAAAAAATCTAATGTAACTTTTATTCATTACACTGTCCAATAAATGTGAATTATATCTGTAGGTCTTTCATATTTAAAACTATTTCTTACATCAACTGTTGTAAATTTGTTTCTTCTGAAATTCAAGAAAATTTACCAGAGAATAATGATAATTTTAATATTAATTAATTTTAACATGTATTTAATACCGATTGATAATAAGCAATAGATTCGTTCTTATGAAATACATTGGTATTTATATAATTTTTCATTGGCATGAACTCAATACTTATAATTCAAAGGGATTGTAGTTCAGTGGTTAATAAGATTATCTCACATAGCCATTTTCAGTAAGTTTGATCATTACTGAATACTATCTTATTGCGGCTTTGTTATATTCTATTTCAAAAGCCGGTAAATTAACATTGTGTTTTGTGGGGATTTTTCACCATTCAGTTAAAAACATCACCAGCTTTGTGTGGAATTTATTCTTTTAAACTGGTTGGAAAATAGCCATTTAACAAGCAGAGGTATTTTGAGACTACATCTAAATTTACGGGATTAAGCAATAAACTGCGTGATTCAATAGGCTGCCTCGGTAAATATTTTGAGAAAATTTTGTGCCGCCAATCTTCTGAAATAAAGGAATGGTGCCTAGAATAGGTGCATGAATACGAATAAGCTTAGCAAACATCTCAAAAAAAAAAAAGAAGAAGAGCAGTGATCATCAAAATGATGCAATATTGTTACTGGAAACTGAAACTTAAACAATCGTAAAATTAAATGCTATGTATTGTATACAGTGAGAGGGTGCACAAAGCAATCACATTTTTTCAGAGGTTTAGGAAATAACAGATGCCAAAACAATAAATGCATATGTGATCATATAAAAGAGTCTAGGCAAAAATTTATTAATGTTTTAGTGTCTATGAAATATATATGAGATCATATTTTTACGAGATCATATTTAAAGTATAAATTAGTACGTAGGTGTTTGACGGTTTGCACCAATTTTGTTTATGGCCGCACCGTACACATTAACCATAGCATGGGAGACTAGCATTCTCAACATTGATGTGCGTATCTTCCTATTTAATAAACATACTTTAGTCTCAAATTCTGGAGCACTCGGTAAATTTCGAACTCTTTCGCGATGAAGACAGTTTGGTAAACACTGCACTATAACAGATGCTCAACATATTGTATACAAGTAAGTAGATAAAATTAGGCGTAGAAAAAGTTGCCAGAACTCATTTTATGAAAACTACAAATTGAATACACAATTGAAAACTGGTTTATCACTGGAAAATCTAGCGCACACCAAATATTTAATTTTAATTTACTTTTACAGATGCATTAATTTTTTTATTCGCATAAAAAATCTATCTTTAAGAAAATATGCATATATGTAAAACGTTATTACACATGTACTTTATTTTTCGCTTATATTCACTTTATACTCAAGGGAATTGATATATCTTTATGTCTTTGCTAATGTAGTTATATAAATTTCTAGTGGAGCATGGATTTTCTGTTATGAAAATACAATGCATTTAATTAAGTGATGGATATTAATAACATAATTTAATATAATAGACTAAACATTTTATATCAAAATTCAGTAACTTCCATATCCGTATACTGTTTTGCAAATGTGTATATTTTGAATTTGAATATTGTAAGATGTATTTTTAATCGTTGCATATAGTTTGTTTCTACTAATTTCCTAATGTTTTTCGGTCATCTACATACTGTGGATCTTCTTCGTCACAGTCACTTTATCACACATCAGAGCAGATCCAGGAAATGAGGGTTTTTTGTAAAAGTAAATAGTCGCACTGGATTAAAACAGGGTTAAGAACACTATATATTATAATTTAGTTGTAAAAGAAAGTAAAAAAAAAACGCCTGATAAAATAAGACTTAAGTTATAGCAAAAAGCCATAATGTGTGGAAACAGGCTAAATTCTGGTATAGCTCACTATACGTAAAGTGTGATAAGAGCACATCAGCGTTTATGTAATATGGAATTCTATAGTCATGGCCCGGAATAATGAAGCTACTGCAAAGTTCAACGGGTGGTCCCAAATTCAGCTCAAAGGTGAAGAAGGGACAACTCTAAGAACATAGAGATGTAATCACTGAACGTAATGTATGCTACCCCAAAATCTGATAACATTTCAGAACCCAAGCGACATCCAAGAAATTACGCAGGATATACGACTGAAACGTGAAAAAACATGCAAAACAAATAAATAAAGTAGTCGGAAACAATCACATATAATGTTATATACACTGATGAGTCAAAATTTTATGACCAGTAACATGTGGTCACAATGGTAAACGTGGTAACAAATTTACGCGTTAAGTTTGGCGGTATAAAAGTGATCTCAGGTACTTCCATTTGGTGTGGTCAATACCTAAGTTACAAGCAAGAAGAAATATTTCTGTGAGTTTAATAAAGGTCAATTTCAGCAAATTACACCTACAGCATTTTTGAAAAGGGACAGCTTGCTGGTAGGAGGCTCACGTTCAGCTGTGATTAGTACCTATCGGCAGGAAAATCAACAGTTGCCGAAAAGATATATGGCGACCAAAACTTAACGATGCAAAAAGTGAACAGAGGATTTCCAGTGAAATATAATACAACAGAACTACAGATAATCAAGGTGAAGGAATGAATACGCCACGACACACGGTTCATTGATCATTGTCATATAGGGGGCTGCTTAATACCGGGCCATTCAGAGTACTCAGTGTAACAAATATTTATCGTCAAAAGCGTCTTAAATGTGGCCCGGGATGTTCTTCTTGTATCAATGGAAGAACATCGCCTTGTTCAACGAATCTTATTTTCTTCTAAATAAAGTCGGCGGAAGATTACGTGTAGGTAACGTTCTGCTGGGAAGCACTGGATCCTGTAATTCGTCTGGAAGTTACATCGTCGCGTACCAACTACCTCGGTATTATTTTTTTTAATCATTTCACTCCAAGCAAGGCAATAAAGCCACTTAGACGCAAGGGGTTACTGGGTGTTAAAGAATATGAGAAAAACTACTATTAAAAAGAGAGGACAGTAAAAGAACAAGAAATAAGAGAAGACAGAAGATAACGATTGACATTGCATTTAAATTTTTGATGATCAAATTTGAATGGGAAGCAAAAAGCCGGAAGAAAGTTTTACAAGCGACAAATGTGATAAAAGAAATCGTTACCATAGAACTTACGGTTACATTAAGCGATTTCAACTGTAAAATGATAAAATAAATTTGGTTCTTACACTTAGGCGATCGTCGCAATGTATTATTCGATTGGTTAATGCGAATCCTTACATTCTACTTTGTTTCCATATTAACTTACGTCAGTTTTTCTAATACAACAAAATCCGAATTTTACGAATTGCTGTGATAATTAACCATTTGAGATTAATAAAATTTTCAGGATAATTATATATTGATCATACGATGTATATTATAGCTAATATATACTTTATATTATGAAAACACTGGCAAGATAAGAATAATAAAAATATTTAAAAAAATGTCACAAGAGTTTCAAGAAAAATTTGTGTAATAAGTAAAATAATATATTTGAAGAAGCCGGTATCGCGGAATTAAGGATAGACAAGAAATGTAGAATATAAAATAGATGGGTTAAATACATGAAAGTAAGCAAATTTTAATATCACAAAAAGAAACATGCTTTCGGCGATGGAGTACATGAAAAATGAATTCTCGACATGAATTTTAGTGATGACTATTAATCTACTTTGGATGAACCTAATATTTGACCTAAGGTCTGGTTCCTTCATGGAAATATTAAACCAAAATGAGTTAAAAACAATATCAAACAGCCGGAATAATGGTTTAGGTTAGTGCCAGAGACAGTAAAATAGTTACCTTTTTAGTTGATAATGATGTAGAAAAACAGTGTACTTTCTTGGAAAGACGTTTTTGAGCAGTTCACGTCAGGATAAAGAAATTAACTATATTCTTGAAATACGATGCTTGTTCACATTCTGCAAAGCTGATCAACTTGCCAAAAATAGTTCAAAAGTAATCAAATTAATGAAATGGCTTCTCTAGATATTAATTCAATAGAAAAATTGAGATCCTTCATTAATAAGCCATTTATATAAAAAAGAAAACAATATTCAAGCAATGAAAACTGCTGCAAGTAATTTTAAATTTGAAAAAGCAAAAATGTCAACAAGATCAATGTTTGAAAGACAGATGAAGATTATAGAATGTGAAGGAACCCATATTAACATGTAATATGATTTATCTAGCTATATAGGATATTGAGTCCATAAGTTATTATCAATATTTCTAAAGTAATAATATGTAAGCTGAAATATAATATGGATATATAGATAGTCAGATTAAAAGAATGATTTTCAAATTTATTATTATTATTGTTGTTGTTACTTTTATTGTACTTATGAACTTTTACGCCAATAAGTACTGGTGATTTATTCTATAGATTAAGGCAAATTTCCTCAATATCCCATCACAATATTCAAACTCTTTTCTGTAGAACCATTTTTTGGATAGAGCAGGTCGATTTTGGTGAACTGCGATACTGCACTTGATTTGAAAGTTGGGATATTTTTTTCCAAATCGTTACAGTTTTTTGAGGAAACGAGATTAAGTTGAGGTCCAAAATCGGAGCGTTGGAATTCCGGTAATCAGTGAAAGCCTTATAGAATAAATTTATAAAATTTATAATTGAAATATATGCATTTAATTGATTAGAAATTAAGAGATAATAAATCCTATAACCAGCAATTGTATATCTTCAACATTATCCAGAGAATGAAATACTGAAATACTGAATGCTGAATTAAAACATTACAGTACAATACGTTTGCCTTGATCGCAGAAAATATTCTTTCTCGATGTTGAAGTCAGATGAATTGGAGGTAAGTGAAGAGGCTATAAGTAATACATAATTAGTTATTTCAATTTACAAGACTAATTTTAAAATTTAATTCAAATTATATCACAAAAATATAACCAATTATGGGTAAATTTTCCAATGAAAATATTTTCTGTTTCAGTAGTAACAAGCCACCAAAAAAATTAAAAAATTACATTCATCAACTTTGAAACGACTTACTGGTCAAATTTGATTAACCTCTCACAAAATGGAGTATGTGAACCTGTGTTTGTAGAAGTATTATTCAAATAAGGAAATGCAAGAGGTTCTAATGAATTGAGAGACGTTGGAGTTGCACAAATTACGTGCAACTCCAACACTTAGTTGTTTCGATAAGGGGATGATAGTCGTCTGTCATCTCTAACTCGCAATTTAAAGATACAATATTTTCCTCTGCATATGGTGGCTTTCGGTCATATCACGTTGAAACACTTATTCTAATACGAACACAGCAGTTAAGCAAGGTCAGTATCTAGATGAGTGAATGCTTTGGAATACTAGGTGCTGCAAGCGTGGATGTGCGATTGGTGTAATGGGTAACGGCTTGGAATTGGAATACGAGTCGACTTTGTTATATTCACTTACGCGCAAATACACTTTGAAAGTGAAAATTCGTAATTTTGACGTTTACATTTACGTCAAAATTACGAATTTTCACATTTCCAGTCATCAATCAACACCATCTTTTGGCACCTGTCGTCAAGCGATAAGAAACTTAGTTTTTTAAATTAAAATAAAAATGTCTAAGTCTCGTTAAAACTGAAACTGTTCATTTGATAAATTGTGAACAAAATTAAACCAAAATTACTTTTTTTTCTTAGAAAGTAGTGAAAAATAACTTTTTGCATGGAATGAGTCCCATCTTCATACGCAGCTGTTGAAGTAGCTTGTAGAGTTGTTGACAGACAAAGAGTAAGTGACGAAATAGTACGGTAGGCTGTGTATGACAAAATATTATCGACTGCATGCCCTGGATCCAAGTCACCCTTCGCCACTGTCTTCTACTCCTGTCAAACTTCTACCCTCTTGTATAACTTCCATGGTTTCCTCTATCATCTCCAAATACGATCCCCACAAAACACGTGGACTCAATGGTATCTCTCCAATTCTTCTTAGAAAATGTGCCTCTGAACAGGCACCTGTTCACTCCCAAATCTGCAATACATGCCATGAAGTTGTTTGCTTTCCAGAGTGTTGGAAATCCTCTTCATTCCTGTTTGAAAGAACCATTTGGTACTTCGAACTATTGAAGAGGTTCTAGAGTCCCTAATAAACTCAGAATTGGTTAAGCATCTCACTACGCAGGGTCTTCTTTCAGACAAACAAGATGAGTTTCACTCCTCTAAGTTAAATGCCAATGTGTTGACGGTTATTGCCGAAAGACTCTGTCAAGCTTTAGATAAGAATGGCGAAGCTCAGACATTTGCTTTGGATATCTCGAAGGTGTTTGACAGAGTTTGGCATGCTGGTCTTCCTTACAAGTTGAAGAGCCACTCTTCTAGTTCTTTTTGCATTAAGGCAGGTGTCCGTCAGGGATCTATTTTGGGGCCTATTTTGTTCCTTATTTCATCAACGATCTTCCCGGTGTCATCAGTTCCCGACTTAGTATCTATGCTGATGACACAACTATTTACTCTAGTCTTACTAGTAAGTCTGATAGGCTCGATAAAATCAAATTAACAGCTGATCGCGAAAATGACCTTCAATCTGTTGTTAACTGGGACAAGAAATGGCTTAATTTTAACGCATCCAAAAAAAAAAAAAAAATTATAACAGAATGCAAGATAGTTTGCATTTTCTTTATACTATATATTGTTCTGGTATATTAAATATAGATGCGTATAATCTTCCTCGGAATTTGAGAGACAAGCATGTGAGAACACATGTCTTTTATAAGAAATGTCTAAATAGTTTGAATATGTATCGCTTGTGTCATTTATAATTGATGTGGACCCGAAGTAGGGGCCACAGAAGGAAAACACGGAACACGGGTTAGAGGTAAGAAAGATATATTAAACAGAAAAGTTTTTAAAAAAGTCTACAGCGTTATCCTATATATAAATAGTTTCAGTGATGGTGGTAAGTCGAAGTGATTCTCCAATATGCTCGCTAAGGTGATGTCGATGAGCTGACGCATGTGAACATCGCTAGTAGTTGCATCGTGAATTATGTCCGAGGTATCATTCTTGATGTCTAATGCGTTTATTTTCACTGTCACTCTCCCAAAGATTGGCAGTTTTCTGTGTTATCTCCGGTCTTAGCGAAGCTACTTAAATGCTTGTGGAAGGATAAATCATTCCCAAATTTGTAGAAGGTGTCAAGAGTATGCCCTGTTTTCAAGAATGAAAGTGAGCTTTCATTCCCACAACAATATACCCTCCTCACTGTTATCAGCAAACATTTTGAAGCTATAATTAGCAAGAATTTGTTGATCACTTCAATAGAGACACTCTTCAGCGACAAGCAGTGCAGATTTTGATCAGTGAGGCACTAGACAACGAATACATCTCAAGGATGATCACATTAGATGTTTCGAAGGCTTTTGACAAGGTGTGGCATAGAATGTTACTTCACACATTCTCAAGCTGAAATCACTGCAAGAGGCTTCTCAGTTATTAAGTCCTTATTAATGAGTGTCCCTGAAGGTAGTTGCTAACGATCAGTCCTCAAGCTTCGCTTCTCGGTTCAAAACTCTTTCTACTTTACATAAATGATCTAAGAGTATACACATTAGTATATATGTGATGAAACAACGGTATAGGGGTGCACCTCCAAAACTCTACATAACCAGAGACTGGCAGCTGATCACTCCTCTAACTAAACTTTAATACCTGAGTTGGGGAAAAACTGGTTCCTCACATTCAATGACTCGAAAACCAAACTAGTGACGTTCCATCATCATTAAGCGGACCATGAATTTTCATATATCGTGATGAACGGGTGTTCTCTCGGGGAGGCCCTGTGTCTTGGGCGCCTACTGGGACTTAAGCTCAACCAAGATCTCAAATGGAACTCGTGAATACGATACATCGATTAAGATACTGGAAAAATGGTCGGTTCCTTGTACTGCTCCAGTAGGTACCTGACTTCTCGTGCTATCTCCTACCTCTACAAGAGCCAGATCAGGCCGAAAATGGAGCACAGCTGCTATATATGGGCCTATCCCTTGATGTGTGTGTAGCGTAACTCTGCAACATGTGTGAATCTGTTACAACGAATGTAATCTTCCATCCAGCAGGGTAGCAGAAAGGGGTGATTTTGGAACACTTTCAGCGTTTTTGCAACATCTAAAATCTGATTCCGGTTCTAGACCGGTCATTTGTGAGGCCCATTGGTTTCTGATACCACACACAATTACCTGTGCGATGAAGACTTCTGACTCCTCGAAATCAATTTTTGCTGCTGGTGTTTCACTCGAATAGTCTATCTGGTTTCAGGATCTGGCGGAATGGCTGCATTTTCTCAGCCATGATGAAAGCATATGAAACTTGGTTTACCAACCCAAACCACGCGCGTACATCAGTGAAGTCCTGGATTGTCCTCAGGTATGCCTAACTTGGCAAATTCTACTGTCATTCTACAATCATCCACACATTTGGTTTTGTTTGGGAAGTGAGAGACGATTTTGTCGTACCTTTGTATATAGGTAACACTTGAGATGATGTACCCTTCTACCGTTCTATACCAGTATCTATCACATGGAATGATAAACGAAGTTAGATGACGATGTTCATTCCTTAGTGGTACACAATAGTATTCATTCCATGCTTCGAATATCTTTTTTTCTTCTCGTGCGGAACCTTGAGCACCTACTGGAATGATAGCTGTGTGTGATGAGTTTCTCGTAGTGAGCCGAGGTTTGGTATCTCTTTTGTACAGATAACCATAACACATGTTTTCCATTACGTGCCTTTTCTAGAACAACTAGTCACATGTCCTGGTCTAGGCTTTCCTTTACCATCTTCTGCCAGTGAATTAGTAGTGGCACTGGGCTCTGATGGGTAACAGGTTCAGCTTACGGGCCTACAATGAGATTAATTGGCGGCTCATCCATGAAGGGGAGTGATTGATGTTTGCAAGTGTTGAACGTACTTCATTTATAGAGGTCAATGAGATATTGCACAAGTCTTTTGCGATTCTCTTTTCTTGCAGGGAAAGGTAGTGATCAGTGTGGTGTTGATAGTCGTTCACGTTTTGGACAATTGCTCTTCGTGACTATGTTATCAACTTCATTCTGTAATGCCCCACGCTGCTGTGTTGTGCGTGGGATGTCGTCCACGACGTGAAGGCACGATTCATCGAATTCCACGACTGTGAGAAATGACGCAGAGATTATCCCCAGCTCACGGCTCAGGAATAGTTAACTTAAGCTACATAAGTGAATTATTTCGTATGGATGCGGACACCTATGTCGTCTTTTCCCGGGGTTTTTAGCACTGTAGCTCCTGTGATCATGATTCCCCAGTTGTTAGCAGCATGCATCTTCATAGACACCGGAATGAATGTCTGACATCCGTTGCCCACCACCACAGATAGGTTAACAGCTTTTATCCTTGTGGATCACTTCTTGTATCAAGTGTCCCAGACCGAAACATAGCAGTGGTTGTTACGTGTGATTGTCTTTAAATCACTCTGCTTGTTTTGCTCAAAATATTTCTCTGAGAGCCTAAAAGTTCTTTAAGCAAATAAATTGTTCTTAAGGGGTTAACACTCAAAATATTTCTCCAGAGCTCTTGTTGAGGATCACACCATCGGAAGATCCGTAGTTGAATGAGTTCGTAGTAGTGGCCGACGACAGTAATTTCAAGGTCTCAGGAAGCAGATATCGTGTAGTTTTAGTAGCGGACCGACGTTCTGTCTTTATAGCCCAGCATGTAAATTTCTTCCATGAAACAGGTCCCGAAGATGATTGCTGTTACTGTCGCCGAACTGATATTATCACAGACAATGTCAAATATTCCCTGTCACTGTATTTATCAAGATTAGAAGGCTCAGAAATATCGGGAACTTTTCCCTCCAAAATTGCTTATACACTTTCCCAGCCCTATCATTCGTTAGAAAATATATTCTTATCTCTTATAAGAATCAAAGGTTTGGGAACTGGTTTTGGAAGCAAAGATCCGACAAGTTGTGAGTGTTACCTCCGGCTTCATGGTACCATGGTCGAGGCAGGGATAGTCAAATTATTTTTTTATATTTTCAAGCCCTCTCCTTCGTCAGAAATTATATTCTTATCTCTGATAAGGATCAAGGCATTGATAGCTGGTTTTGGAAGCAGGTGTGAAAGTCGGGCAAAGATCAGAAAAGAGGCTAGAACGTGAACTTCTAAAATATTGTAGTATTGGTTCTCAAATTCTAATATCACATGAGTGCATCAATATCCACGAAAAAAACATTAGTCTATAAATTATCTCTTTCGCTCTATCTTTAAATATATAGATATTTTATTTGCTAATATTTTGTAAATTTTATTGTGGTGTTTTACATTTTGAATTATTAATAGTCGTTTTTACAAGCTTTAAGTTCTTTTAGTGGTATGGATGTAGGAGAAATATCTCACTTCATTGATTACTCATTAAAATTTCGACAGTCGTATCATGTCTATAGAATTGTAAATATCAAAATATATCCGAACTTACTGTGTTAGTTGGTTTAGCAATGTACAATACAAAAATAACATACATATTGATGTCAATATATGTGAAAAGAAGAAACAAAATAACATACTTAGCCGAGAGGTTAAAATTAGAGATATTTATTCAGTTTAGCTTAATCTGGTGCTTGATCCTAATGTCGATGACATAGAGAAGATCGAACAGTTCTACAATAGAATAACTTTTTAGAATAACTTATCGCTGTTTATATGTGTGCTAAGCGCACACAGATAAGCAGTTCAAAATTGGAAAGGGTTAGTTCAACTTACCATGACATTTAAAAGTTTCGAATAAAAACAAACGTAAATTTTGATTAATAATTAATACAAACCTGAACTCACTTGACCTGATTATTGTATAGAAATAAAAGCAATCATTTATTTTGTTTTATTCATGCCATATTGAAATATCTATTTATTTTCTATGTGGAACAATGATTGTTTGCTGTATCGTTTGTATTTTTTCATTGCTTTCTCTTTTATTCTATTTTTTATGTCTTCATATAAGCGAATCATAAATTTATCATAAATTTTGATTTTTCTGTCTGCCGTTGCAGTGTGGATTCATGCAGCCCAAGCATTGTACTCAATCGGATTTGCATGTGGCCTCATTAGTTTGATGATCGCTACAGTGGCACTCTGCTGTAACTGTAATAGCAACGCACACAAGGCAGTTGCCGTTTTGCTTATGATTGCAGGTACGTATATTTCTTCTTTTGAAGTAAATAAATTAAGAACGCATTTTTGTTTTTTTTCTTATCTATATTGAAAAACAAACATGTTTAATTCGATAATAACAGTGCTTAAAATAAAGCATGCGGCATTCACAGAAAACATTTATTTGGTTAGAAACGCAGACACCATTGGAAAGTCCCCATTGTAAAGATCTGACAAAAGAACAAATTCCGGTGCCTAGCCTTTCCTGAATGAACGTCTGTAGTATTGTTTAACAAGCTAGTATCAGTTATAGATAGCGATTAACATTGCATTTAAATTGTTAAAGATTAAAGTTGACTGGAAAGCATGGAGCTGGAAGGAAGTTCTACAAGTAATAAGTACGAGAAAAAACTGTTAGCATAGAATTTACGGTTATATCTAGTCAGCTCAACTGTAGACTGATCAGACCTTGTCACCAGTCTAGTACTGTGCTTAAATTTAAAAAGTCTAGATACCATAGCTAAGAGCTCATCTGAACAATTACCATGAAAGTATTTATAAAAAAGGCACAGGGAGGCAACCTTACGGCGGTGGGAAAGTGACTGAAGCAGAGATGCCAGATTAGGATCAATAATATTGCTGATTCTTCTTTTGATTTTATCAAGGAACTCTAGATAAATAGTAGGAGCATCAGACCATATGTGTCAGCAATATTCTAAACTTGGACGAATGGTAGACTTATAGATATGTAAGATAGATTCTAGAGAGAACAATTGTCTCGCACGACACAGTGAACCAGCTATTTCAGAAGATGACCTAGTAATGGATTCAATATAGTCCTTCCACTTCATGTCGGCCGAGAACGTTAGCCCGAGAAGGCACAACGAGTCACTCTCCTGGAAGTCAGCATCAGCCATACTGATGGAAGGCAAAGATGGGTCTT
The DNA here is from genome assembly GCA_964036315.1 of Acanthosepion esculentum. Classification (NCBI taxonomy): domain Eukaryota; kingdom Metazoa; phylum Mollusca; class Cephalopoda; order Sepiida; family Sepiidae; genus Acanthosepion; species Acanthosepion esculentum. Next base: position 214,443 of record OZ038483.1, on the reverse strand, counting down.
TCAAATTATTAATAGAGAGCAGTCTAGTTTTGGAGGTGTTAAAATTAATAAGCCATTGTTTGCCCCAGTTAACGACAGACTGAAGGCCCTTTTGAACATCAGCTGCTATTTTGACCTTATCGAATTGATCAGACTTAAAATCATGACAGGTGTAGAATAAATGGTTGTGTCATCAGCGCAGATTCCAAGTTGAAAGCTGATACCATTGAGCAAGTCCTTAATGAAAGTTAAAAACAAAGTAGGGCCAATGATGGAGCTTTGGGGGACATTGTATTAGTATGAAAGGATCTGGAAGAGTGGCCATTCAGGATAACTTTCAGTTCACGGTTTTATAGGAAAAACAGGATCAGTAACTTTTCAGCTTGTGAAGAAGACCTGTAAGTCAAACGCTTTCGAAAGCTTTCAGGATGTCCAAATCTACAGTTCGAGCTTCACCATTCTTATCTAGAGCATGAAAGATTCTTTCTGCAATTATCATCAGCACATTGGCAGTTGACCTGGAAAAACGAAAGCCATATTACTTGTCGGCAGAAGGGCCCACGTTGTGAGATGCTTAACCAACTCAGCATTGATTTGGGCCTCTAGGACTTCCCTCAAAAGCGGTAGAAGTCTAATAGGCCGATAATTGGAAGGGTCGGACGGTTCACTTGAGTTTTTAAAAACTGGAACAACAGATGAGGACTTTCAGCAGGCAGGAAAGCAAGAGGCAGCGAGACATTTATTATACAGTTTAGAGCGAGCAGAGGCCAGTTCGGGAGAACACTTCTTAATGACTATTACAAGGATACCATCAGGTCCGCATGCTTTGCGGGTATCCAGGTTAGAGATGATAGCAGAAACCATAGAATGATTAATATACATATCATTCAACAAAGACTCAGTTCTAAGTGGGAAGTTAGGCAGAGATACTCCAGATCAGTTGAGAGTAGAGTTTAAGGAGACAGTACGTGTGAAACATTCAGCTTTATCAGCAGATGTTATCGCCTCAAAATTGATTGAAGGAGAACTTACTCTTATTTAATACGCTATTACAGAGCCACCAGTATCACGTGAGTCAAAGTTGTTAGACACAATAAGTTGATTCTTTCTCTCAGCAATCAGGGCCCGTTTACCTTTATTACGAGCAGCAATGAATAAGAGTCTGTTGTGACGGGGACTGTCCCGCTGGTATAGCTGAAAATAGTGGTTCCTGTGTGCTATAATGTCAGAGCATGTTGGTGTAAACCATGGCGAAGATTGAGGTTTCACCTGGTATTTCTATGAAGGAATGAAAGCATTCATGACCACTTTAATCTAAGTGACCACTTTAACCCCAGTGACACAATTCTCAATTTGAAGATTAAAAATGTCTGTTCAAGGGACATCTCGAAGAAAGCCATGCAGTAAGTCTTGGTAATGGAAGAGGTCTTATGACTAAGAGGTTCCTGTTTAATAGATGATTGGGACGAAATATCAATAGATACTAAGAGTGATCCAAGTTTACAAGAGGACAGTGTTGCGAAGCTCGGAAAGAGCGATGAGAGGAGGTAAGAAATAAATCAAGTAAAGAAGCTTATTGTTCAAATTTGCAAGGAAAATGAGCAGAGAAATTCACGATTTGAGTAAGGGATGTGTAATGGAAAAAGTTTATGTCTGAATACTGACAACATCATTGACATTAGAATGTTTAAGCCAAGTGACATGGTGCGCATTAAAATCACTGAAGACAAAGATGTTCACAGATGGATGGAGAGAAAGATTGCCGTTTCTATACTGTAATATTTTATGTTTAATATGCTGCAGTCCTGAGAAGAGGGAGAGCGATGAAGGAAAAAGAGATAGCTAACAGAATGTAATAATGAAAGGCAAAAGCAGATGAAAGAGTTTTCTGGGGGTCACGAGAGACAATTCCCTTGGCACTTGCAACTTTATCCCGGATATAAACGCCAAAGCCATACATGTGAATGCTGGAATCTTTTCGGCAAAGGTGAAGATAGCCTGGAACAGAGAATTCATTTATAACAATAGAAGAATTTAAGTTTGTTTCGGAAAGTGCAAAGATATCTAGTGACCGAGAAAAGATTCTATACTGGTGAAGTTGGAGCGGATACCACGTATATTGGAGAAAGAAAGGTTGAGGACGGTAGATGTTTTTTGTTTACTTGTTTTCTCGTAGTTAAACAATTTTCATTCTATTATAAATTTAACTTCCATCAGGACTCATTCCTTTGGGGTTTATCATTCCTTTAAGAACCGTTAATCTTTCAAAACGTCTGTACCTGATCTGAGATTATTACACAAATGATTCTAACAATATCCGACAGTAAATGCGTAATTGAGGTAGGACTCTTGTTATATTTATTCTGCATCTATATCTTTTTACCAGATTCTGGTTCATCATCTGTAGAATACACATTGAATGTATTTATTTAAATCACAAACACTATGTCATTTCAGATGTGTAAGAAATGACGAAATGTGTTCGTTAGATAGAAACATGTAAATAAATTAGCTATCAACACTAGTAGAGACTTTATATTTTTCAAGTGCCTAGTAAAAACAGCAGTTGATGTCAATGCGAAAATCCAAGTCGGTTTTATCAAATGTTTTTCGCTTCTTTTCACTTCCACTTAACCATAAACTCCTACTTTATTTCCTTACTGTTTACTTTTGTTTTCTTTGCAGAACGTTATCTGTAAGATTCAGTTAAACCAGATTTTATTAGTAAATTTTTTACTTAGATTTGCAAGATCATCTATAAATTTGGTGGCGCTATTTTTCAATTGTCAGTCAAAAGTAAACATGCGTTTGCGCTTAATATCAATAAAGAAAACAATTTATGTGATTAGATCTTTTACAAAAGAAATACATAATCTATAACAACAAAAACATCACTTTTGCAACTTTGAAATAGCATTAATTGATCTTTCAAAAAATAACTTGGCATATAATAATTGAGCGTCTCGATTTCATTTCCCTGACATAATTTATTTCAGATTGAGTTTGTTTTTCTGCTTCGTTTACTAGTTTTTCTTTGATTTAAAAAATATATTTCTGTACATCCAGCATTAATTGGCTCTCGTTGGGGAGGGCTGGAACATGATTTTAGCGTGAAAACCAATATCGGTTGTTAATTTTATAACTGGAAATGAAACATCTCTGTATGATAGACCCCAAAATTCCATGGAGGAATGCGCACACGTCGAAAGGCACGTTGACGCCCCTTTATATGCCTGCGTGTGACTTGCTGAAAAATAATTCCTGCAGCAATTCTAATCGGTTTTCATTTTCTCGGTCTAAATGTTTGTTTTCCTTTGCAAAGAAATCCAATTACATTTCAGGCCTTTCTGGGATTCCATAAGTTATTTTGCAAATTTCTTTCACTAAAAGTCAAATGTTTTGTGTAATTTTAATCTTATTCAATTTATTTCGATTATCATATTACTCATTAAAATGAATTAATACTAAATTTAAAGGTTCATTGTTCAAAATGAATGTTTAAAATGGGAAAATGGAGACACATAATGTCAGTGTGTGTTTTTAATTCCGGACATTCTGGCTCAAGTATCGCTTCACGATTAAAATGCAAGAAAACAGATCTGAAGAAAACATGAAACACACTTTTGTACTTAGACGCATATACTAAAGAGAGGCGAGTATCTACACTTAGCCATTCGCAAGGATGATTATTTGCTTAAATATTCAAACCGCGAATTTGTCCGGACATATTAACAGTCACATTTTTGACAGCAGCTTGGTTAATAGTAACGTTTCTTTATACAGGCATACAAATATCCCTGTCTCTCTGACAATTAATTGACCATATAATCCCTTTCAGATCTGCTTATATCTGGCAAAGACTTTTTGTTGTATAATTATTGAAGTCAGTCGAATCATTATATATTTTTATCTTCAAAGACTAACGAAAATTCCTTTTCAATGTTGTCTAATTGTTGTATTTATTGGTTGGACAGCTTGTCTAATCTAAGCAAATAGTTTGTTTTTATTTTGTATCTAAAGGATATTAGATTAAAAACCTATCAAAAACATTGACAGAGCCAAGGTAATATGACGTTTACTTGGTTTTATCAGGCTTGACCTGCATGACATTTTCAGATGTTAAAAGGATTATTTTATTTTCAGTAAATATCATCATACAGGTTCGAATATTATTCCATACCTTATGTGTTGTGTTTGGTTACAGTTTGATTGCAAATACAGTGGGCGAACTCACACATGGATCATTGGTTGAAGTTTGGATATCACATGTACTCACAATAAACAAATGCTGCTTTTGCATGATTTTAAATTGCCAATTTGAGCGATTTTTCCTTGTTTTTAAATCTAAACATAATGAAAAGAAAGGTCAAAGAATTTGTTGGAGGAATCATATTTACTGTTGGTGTCCTCTCATTAAATAAAGAATCAGCGAAACACTTGATAATAAACACATCTTGAGGGCGATTGTCTTAGATGTCTAGAAAAATCTTTCTAATTATCAACTCTTTCATATCAGGTAGGACTATGAAGGTTGTCGTTAATGACTAGTCTTCTGGAGACCATAAGATCAATGCAGGCGTCCTACAAGGCTATCTCCTCGGTCCTACCCCAAATTCTGCATTATACAGGGTGCAGCAGAAATACATCCCACATATACCTTCCATAAATATCTCCCACATAATGGTAAGACATTAGTAGCAATGGTGTCGTCAGCTAGTTAATCTCTTATCATTATGTGGGAGGTATTTCTGGCGTGTTAACGTTCTGGCCGGCAATATTCTCAAATCTTTAGTTAATATATATGCAGATATCACGATATATGACAAATAGCTCAGTTAAAAAAAATGACTTGCAAAATTCAATACCTCAAACACCATCATCACAGAGCAGGGACTGTTTTTCTGCAGTCATGATGAATAGTTGCGTTTAACATTTATTGGGACTAAAGTCCACTCCAGATCTCAAGAGTAACTTATATATGCGATCAAATTCTATAGAAGCTGGGAAAATAGTTGGTCCCTTGTGTCACTCCATAAAGTATCTAACTCCTGGCATCAGACCAAAAGGAGAGTGTTGCTACCATAATTGGGCAGTGTCGCAAGCTAATCACTACTCTGTCGCTATTTCCATGGCAAATGTTCCTTAGTTTCACCATTTCAGACATTTGCAGCTAGAACCTACCATGCCAAGTACACAGGACCGAATAATTCTCATTCCCTTCGTAGAAGGTCCATTCGGACAGCTTCTTTTCGAGAACCGCTCAAATATGGAATAGAACCCCGAAGAGATGATTCCTCGATCATTGCAATCTTAACCTCTTCAAATATAGGGTCAATCAGTATCTATCCTAAGTATACTTATAATTTCACTTACTTCCTCCTCTTACGTCCATACAATAACTCTCTACCATGAGTGGTTATTGTGTCTTGTATTGGGGAACAATCAAGAAAAAAAAATAAATAAATAAATAAAAAAATTACTCCTCGAAAAGGGAGGTAATTAGTACCTATAATTAATTGCAGTTATGTCCCGTTTTTAAACCTAAGCAAATTATTTGGTAAAATAATTTTCATGTTTTCGGACAACTGATATTTAACCAGCCATATTAAATTATAGAGACTAACAAATTTAAATTGGTTATCTATATTTTCATGAATGGCATATTTAATCAAAGACTATTTAGACATCTGGAACAATTTTTTTGTTGATTTGTCTCAATGAGAAATATAATTAAAACTAAAATTAAACCTAAATTTTTATTTTTTATTTTTTTATTTTTGCTTCAAGGATACGTTCATTTAATGCTGACTAAGGAAAATATATATTAGGTGTATTTTTTCCTTATTATCCATAATTTATATACCATTCTAAAAATATTATGTTTTACATATGATATATCCCATTTCATCAATATTATTATAGTTTCCATTTTTTAATACGTGATATAACCAATTCTTGGCGTACAAACAATTTTCTTTGTATTTACTAAATTTAGTTTAGTACGACAAAAGGTGATATTAGATTAAATATAATAGGAAGATTGTATTGTCATTTTTCCAGGTAAGAAAGACCTATTTGTCACGAGAAAAGGATTTTACCTGGGTTAGAATCTTAATCTCTGACAACAATAAGAACTATATTACTATTTCAATCATCAAGCTAAGATTATGGAAAACAAAATTTTATTTTAATCCTGGTTTTATATGTAACGTACATTATATCTATTTATAACTTAAATTCATATTTACTTCGACTGAAAACAGAGAAATCTTCTAAAAGTTTAGACTTTCAGCTTATCTTCTTTTCTTTTATGTTTGTGATAATATGACCCGAGAATAGTACGCCATGCTCTGAATTATTATTCCTTGTACAACATTCAAGAAGAGTTTACCTAACAAATTTATTTTTGTATCTCTTAATCTGACTTTTACCAAAATTTTGATCACAGCTAGCGTCCTATTTTACATACTTTATATTTACTTTCAGAACTTTTTCTTCGATAACAACACTTCGATTTTTACTATATTCAGTTAAGGCTTGTCACAAATATACATTTCTTTCTGATTTCCTCCTCTTCGCACCACATTCAATATTATGAGGTCAATGATCATTATCATCATTATCCAAATATCACCCTAACCTTTAAATTTTTCATTGTCTCGTTTCAGTCCTGTGTATGGGAGTCTGCCTTATTATTTATGGCATCCAGATGAACAAGCAGTATAAGGCTGGCCTAACCTGGAGGGAGGAGTCTCGCGCCAAGATTTGTTGGTCATTCTGGCTGGGGATCGGCGCATGTGCAGTAACTTTCCTCACGTCTATTATCTACGCATGTGAGGGCCGTTTCCACCAATACGACACAGATTACTGAACCAAATTCAACAACGCCTCCGTCTTCCCACAATTCTCAATTTTCTTCTTTCTTCATTTTTTTACGAAAGAAAAAAAAAAAAAGAAAAATCAAAACTCCTGTTCTGTATCGGACTCAATTGCTGTATCACGTGACATCCCCTGTAACCCTTTCACTTTTCATCTATTTTCTTTGCCTTTCCTTTTCACATTTTTGAAAAGAAAAATATTTTTCTTGTGTGTGTTTCATTGCGCCTCAAGGTAAAAAACAAAAATAACATCGTCACTTTATATATATATATATATATATATATATATATATATATGTTTGCGTAGAGTGCATACACATAGATAAATATAATTATGCGCCAACATACATGCATGCATACATAGTACATTACCACAGCCTGTCAAATTGTGTATTTGATACACTTGCTATAAGTTATATATATATATATATATATATATATATATATATATATATATAATGCTGCAAATTGTTCAGTAGGGTATATTTATGCAAATTAGCACTTCCGAAAACATTTTGAAAATTATATTTGAATCGTTCGAATTTTTATGACATCCTCTTCCAATAACAAATGATATAATCCGGCATTATTTTATTACCGGAAAGCCGAATCTAATCTTGCTGAAGATTGAACGAAGTTTGGCTTGTAAAGTTGAGCGCCTCATCTCAGGTGTTACTCCTCTTAATATCTCTGAAGCCATGTAATTTTTCGATTCACTGATCAGTGCTGGTTATAGGGAACGGAATATCAAGATTCAAATCGGTATCATGTATCTTTCTTCTTTCCTTTCAATGATCTTTACTAGAGATTAGCTTATCCATTGAGCTTCAACCTTCAAAAATTAAATGTTTTACATTTTCTTACACGTTAAAGAAAGATTATTTTTATTTTGTGCCTGTGTTTTGTTGGGTTTTAGAGAAGTTAAAATTACAACAAACCCCCCCCCCTCATTATTCTTCCATATGTAACAATAGAGAATTCTGAATTTTCCAAATCTTTCTTCCTATTCCAATCTAGTTTAGTCTTTTATTGGAATTTCTCCTAAAGTCCCAGGTATTATTAATATTATTATCATTGAATAGTTTGGAGCCATACTTGTAAATTCGTTTCAATGTTTTCTTCAATTATTCGACATTAGACGTAATTGCCATTGGTCTGTTATTCCCACTTTACTGTCAATTCTATTATTTCCCATGCTACCACTCCTTTTGAAATAAGGCGAGAAACAGGTTTATTAGATTTAACCCATAAAATCTGATGCACAATGACTTCAAATTTTGAAATTTTCAGTAGTTACCAGATTGAACATAAGACCAGAACAAGCAAGTTTTTGCAGTTTTTATATGAATAACAATAAAATTTACTAACATCCTTCGATGAAAACCGCATCTTTACAATCATCTAATGATAAATTTTAATGCATATAGTTAAAGATTTATTTAAACACTCGTGAAATTCTTAAGAATCATTTCATTTTATTTATCTTTAATTCTGTATGTCTATTGAGATTTCTTATTTTTTTAAAATAGATTCAGTGGTAACAATGATTTTGCGAATGAGTAACGTTAAGTGCTTAAAGCAATTCCCTTTCTTTCAATGGAAATTAATTACATGAAAAAATTTATTTCGCAAACTCGTTATTTGAAATATTTATTATGTCTTTTTGGGAGAAGTAAAGAATTTTTCACAACGGTGTATATTTTTTCTTTTTTTGACCTTACTTGTTTAAGTGTAAAAACGCTGAAATCACATTAAGACTTGCCACGTAATGAAATTTGGTTTCATTGATAACGAAACGTTGATTCTGGCCAGTTCTTGAAGAGAAGACCGATTGAGAATTATAGACGCTCTCAGTGAAAGGAATTCCCTGGAATTAAGCAGCTTTCAATTCCAGGAGGTGGAGGAAGTGGAAAGATTTGGAGTTGCTTTCAATCTTCCGTGGAAACGATAATTTCAGAGAGAGAAGTTTTAGTCAGCTTTTTCCTGCTCCCTAATATCTTTTGCGTTGATACCTCCTGCTTCGTGTAATTGAATCTAAAAGCAAAAACATCCCAAGTTTATCACGACGGTGCTGAAAGGTTGTGACGTCTATGTTATTTCCACGCGTATAAAATGCCTCCATGTCAGGCTGTGCTAAGCGTTGTCACCGCTTCGCTTGGAGTTATTGGTGCAATAGTCTGTCATTGGTCAACAGTTTCATCCAACATTTGATTCCTGTAAAAGGGAACAGTCATTGTTTAATCATATTTTCCTTTTTTAATGTGAAACTCTTAAGTGATCTCAACCGGTGCTAACCTATCTTCTTTCAGGATATCAATAACTTTTTCTGTCTCGTATTTAGGACCATTAGTACGTAGGCATTTGATCAAAACTTTCAAATTAGATACATCTAATCCTTTTTTTGAATGTAGTCATGAAGAGAATTCTCTTTTGGATTAGGAGTAGATTTAGTTTGGGATTCCAAAAGGTACTTTGAAATTCAGTTGGGAACCCTTTGCTTTATTTTGATAAACTTGAAAAATTGCCTGTTTTTGTAGTTTTCGTATTGGCAAATAAAGTAAGCTATCGTCAAGAGGCTGGATAGCCAACACTTGACAAATGGTAAATCGCATATGTGTGTACGTGTGTGTTTACTTTGCAATTTCGCTATGTGACTTGCAGTATATGTATAGAGGTCTTGCCCACTCGTTTGACAAACATTTCACTCAGGTTTTAAGAGAAATACATGAACATTCAATATTAAACAGGTTTGTAAAAAAATATTAAGATGAATGTCTTAGGAGATTTAAAAAGATCAATTAATATCTTTTTTCGTACTGGTTGATGTGCTAAGCATTCAATGCTTTTATTGGGAAAACCTAGGCCAGCTGAGATGGTGATTAGCAAACGTTAAATATGCCATTACCTGATAGCTAGAAAATAATGATTAATGGTCTCTTTAAAAGAATGGATTGAAGGCTGAATTATTGTACAGTTTTATATGTGCGCGACAAAGGCGATGGTAGCCATTAAGTTCTTAAAACAAGAAAAGTTTCAAGCAAAGCTAAAACAAAGTAAAAGGTGTAACTTATTAGCTGCCAGACAACGATTTATGTAGACATAGGCACACATTACATATAACATCTACTATCAGATATTCTTACTTTTTCTTTCAGTCTATCTACAGACTTATCTAAAGTTAATCAACAAATTGTTGTGGTAGACTCCGAAACTTGGTATATATTGATTTTAATTAACAATGAAATTCATGATGATATTCTTATATTTGTGCGTAGGTGGAGGTGCATATATATATTAGTATACGGATATACAATCGATGTTAATGTATATATGTATATACATTCATACATCTATGTTGACATGAATATAAGTGCTTGTATACGCGCGTTTATGCATACGCGTGTGTGCCGGCATGGAATTTAGCTTCTTAATATATTTTTGTTGATTTTATTGCCATTTTATTTGCATTATCAGTCTGCCTCAAACAAAACGAACATAAGCTTCTAATTTCAAATGTGCACATAGAATTCCTTGATAAGACAAACATCTCACTAACAAAGCATCACGCGCGCATGATGCAAATACACACACACACGCACGCACATACACATGCATATATATATATATATATATATATATATATATATATATATATATATATATATATGCGCATGCATATGCATGAATTTAACAACCAGTCAAATATGCACACATTTAAGCAAACGAAAATAACTATTTTTAAAACGGTCTTCCTTAGTTCATATTTATACAAACTAAAATTTGCATATACACTTAGTATTGTTAAATCAAAAGAAATGTGGAGGTTTTTCTAGTAAAAAAAAAAAAAATTAAGTTCTTTATCAACACTCAGAGTTAAAATATTGGTTCAAGAGCGGCCTCTAGATTATGAGCAAATCTCTTTGCTCGCTACAGTCCATGTGTACATTTAAGAGTTATACATCCCCCGTTTACATACACCTCTACATACATGCATTTGGACGGATGGCGTGGTTCAGCAGTTAAGGACGTCAGATTTTTACCCGCTAATTCAGTTAGTAAAATGGTCAGATCAAGTTTCATGCTCTGAACGACCATTTGAACCGTGTGCAATTTTCACTCACCCAGTGGCCATTGTGGTCAATATATTTGTGTCCTTGTAAAATCTTAAATACCCTTGAGGTATAACTATGTACATAGATACATACATATGGTTCTTTTTTTTTAATCGACTACAATACACACACAAAGACAAGATTTTACTAGAAAGACAAACAAAAATAAAATTGTAAAAGCGACGATGTTTTTGTCCAATTAAATTCACCGTGTCAAACATATACTCAATATAAAGGATAATAATCATGTTCATATTATCTTATTAAAATGTTGCGCAGTGTTCCTTTTCCCTTTAAAAGATAAAAAATTGTAACCATTTTTTAAATTTCAAATTTCTAATTATCTATCTTCTAATTTTTTTCATCGTTTCAACATCAAACGGCGATTGTTCTTATCTAATCGCGTACGCGCAAATGTGTTTTATAAATCCTGCGTGTGTCATGAGTTGATGTGGTGACTCTGTATATGTAGTTCACTACTCGTATGCAGATTACTCCTTGACCTTCCTCAACATCCCATGAAAAATAAAAATTTTGTCTTACATTTTTATTGACCGATCCTTTTGAAAACCATAAAGACAAAAAAATCGAGAAAACAAAAATAAAAAAAAATTAAAAAACACAAAAAAAGAAGTGAAAAAATAACTGAATACAAAGGTTCGAGTTTTTGTTTATGGTTTCATTAAAATTGTTAAATAAGTTTTTTTCATTAATTTACTTTATTTCATTTTTTGCATTATGAAAAGAAAATCGCTATTTTTAAAAAAAAAATTCAAGAGATTTTTAAACTTTTAAATTTTGTACGATTAAACCAAACCCAAATTCTCCGTCTACGCTTGAAACTGTTGCAACTGAGCGTCTTGGGCAGTGATAATTTGGAGGTTTCTGAAACAGCATTAAATAAGGAAGATTTCAATTGATTTTCTTTGTGTTTTTCTCTGTTGTTTTCTTTTTTTCTTTAATATCATTCGAGTATTTTCTGGTTATCGCAAAAATTAAACAAATTAAAAAAATAAATAAAGTGATAGCCCGGTAACTGCTGAGAGGCCTGCGAAACGCTCTGCTATGCATTATCAAAAATATCAGAATATGTGTGTATATATATATATATATATATATATGTATATATATATATATATATATATATATAATTATAAGTATTTATATATATTTGTATATATGTATGTGCGTGTATATATATATATATATATATATATATATATATATATATATATATATATATATATGTATATATGTATGTATGTGTGTGTGTGTGTGTGTGTGTGTGTAAAATTCCATATAGAGTATATCTGTAAAAGGATAATATGAATAAGTTTTCCTTATGTCTTTATTCACACACACACACACACATATATATATATATATCTTCTTTCCAGAATGGACAATTAATTATTATTATTATTATTATTATTATTATTATTATTATTATTATTATTATACGATGGATTTGCATTGTATCGACTTCGAAATAGTTTAATTTCCAATGTCATTGATTGATAGACCTCGAAAAGAAGGTCAATTTTTGATCGTCCATTTTTTCTTTCTTCCCACGAATTGAAGTGGTGGAAATTCGAATGTCAAATATTTCGCACTTTAATCCTATCTTTTATAGCTAACAGTAAGATTGTTCATTATCCGAACTCCTTACTAAGTCTTGCATTCTCATATGACTACACATAGATTTTCTTTTGAATTATATGAGAGTTTCTGTTGTAAAAATAACCTATGAAAAGATGTGTTTTAACAATTGAGAACATGTATTGTCTTTGTGGATGAATATTTCCAGCCCTTGATCGGAAGCTTTCAACTTGGAAAATGCTATTCTGGCTAAAGCAAAAAGAACGTTGGTAAAATGCTTTTCCCTCATTATTATTAAGATATTAAGTATTCAAGTGAATCCCATTGTCTCAATTGATTTTTCTATATATTTTATTCGTAATTTAATGGCCTGAGAGATATGCATCACTACTTTCATATATACTTAGATTTAAAACAAGTATTTATATATGAATTAAGCTCGTTGACGAATAACTGAAATTTCGATCACCAAAAATGAGTTGAACAGACATTTATACACAATTTCTTATACACTTATTTTAAAATTTAATTACCCATATTCAAAGAGACAATGTTCCTGTCATATAGTTGCTAAGTAAACATATATATATATATATATATATATATATATATATATATATATATATTGCAATGATGATAAGTAAGAAGAATCATTTATTTTTAAATTTTGCCTTAATTCAATGACATATCTACAATCGGAGGCACAGGCCGAGGCATACACTCACGAGTACATTCTCTAAAATGGCGCTTTTAGAATAATTTTTAAGATAATTAACTGAGATACTGCTGTTATATATGAATCAGAATAGTAATTAACTATTAAATTATAATTAGATGTCTAAGTAGAGACTGCTATACAATCACTGATCCACAGTTGTACAAAGGTAACGTGTAAATGAATTCGTTGCATTTAAGATCCATTTGAAGACTGATATTATCTTTTACAATGAAATATGTATCCATGTTGAAAATGTCATTAACTGTGTTTTATTTTGAATACAAACTAATTGATATTTGCTATGAAGTTCAAGCTTTATGGTGTACTAAGACAAAAAGAGCGCTATTTTTTTAGTACGAATGGTTGCGCCGTCATTGTGAATCTGTGAACCCGACGTTAATATATGGCTACATCAATGTCCATCTCGAGACAAAATATGCTCCCTATTTTTTCTCAAAATATACGTCTTTTTACATTAATGACTTCAAGAAACCATTTATCTTGTTTCTTTATCTTTTCGCCTTTTTTCCATTAAAAAAAATGCCTCTTAACTTTTTATGCGAAATTTCCACCCATTGGCACGAGAGTTCAAATCATAAAACTAAACCGAAAAACTAGAGTCAGCCTCAAAGTTTTAAATATTTGTGCTGTAAATCGCATTGGTTGTTGCTTCTCGAACACAAACTTTTTTCCTTATCTGTCGTAATCATCAAGTATTAAATCATAGCCAAATATGTGATGACTATTTTCGGTGAATATGTTAGTATATTTGTAAAAGGCACTCACGCTTACATACAACGCGAGTGTGTGGGTGTGTGTCTATGCTTACCTATGTATGAATTCTTTCTCATTTGCTGGTCATCTGTAGTGCCAAAATCAAAAGACCACGCTGCGACAAAAGGAAAGAAAGTGAGTGAGAGAGAGAGAGAAAGAGAGAGAGAGAGATTTAATGCAAAGAATAAGGGAAGAGCAAAAGCAACATATATATGTATATGTGTATGTGTGTGTAGGAACTATATGAAAGCAGTAAAACAAAATAAAAGATGAAACGAAAGAAGTGAAAGAGAAAGGTAAAAAATAATGAGAAAAGTAGGTAAAGAAAGAATGGAAGGAATTTATTAGTTAAAACTTGACCCAAATCTTAGAGTGAGGGAAAGAAAGAAACAGAAGAATAAAAAACCAAAAGAAGGAAAAATAATTCACAAAATGCTGGAAAAAATGGAGAAAACCTGAAAAAGCAAATAAAAAACGAAAAAAAAAGAAGAGAGATTTATTTTAACTGGAACAAAAGAGAAGTGAGTGTTTTCAATATGTTTAGTCGGTCTATGACTGACAATTTCAAATGAATTTGAAAAGAGGCTGATAAAATTTAATTTTGTTTTTTGAACAATTTTGAAGAAATGAAATTATTAATATTGGCGTTTTTCAGGAATGCATAGTAAACACTTAAATTTGGATTAAAATGATGAAATTGAAGATTATAGAGAAAATGAGCAAATAGTTTTCTGGTATAAAATTAGTTGGACTTTGTCTAACGAGCTCATGAGACATTTTAGCCGATTTGCCATCAGAACGATATTTAAAAGGAAAAAAACAATTATTCTTTAATTTCTTAGAAATTTTCATAAAAAGGTTAAAAAAAGGTGTAAATATGTATTTTTGTTTATATTTTCTTGGATTTCAAATTTGGAATGTCAAAATTTCAAATGATTTCACCAAACTGCTGAGAAATAAGATATCAGGTGTTCTTCTATAAATTCTAAATTTCACTCTAAAAATAATATGTTTGGGTGTTTGTTTTGGCCATTTTAAATGGTTTGCTTCAGTCCTGTAGCTGTGTGAAAATTCGCGCCCAAAACGGCAGATATTATATATTTGCCTCTTTTCATTTTGAAATCGATGACAAACACTCAAAGCTGTAAATAATTGCACAGTCACGTGATTTGCCTAATGTAAATAATCCCTACACACGATTCGACACCTTTATCCATCTACAAAACATTTGTATATACATGATGGTTGTCACCTCGTATCCGAGTCAAACCATCGCTTACAGTTCAAAATATTGTCTCTCTCTTCGCGAATTGTCGGCGTCATGTTAGCCTAGCCGAGAGTTAATATGCAAAATAAAAACCAAAAGACGTTCACTGGTTATTAACAGTTACTGGACGATCATGATAAAAAAGGCACTGAAAACATCGTTAATTTACGTGACTTCTCAAAGACACAGATAAATATGTTCATCCATCCATGCATTGTTTTATACATGGTTATATGGGACCCGTGCCACATTTTGTAAGTTTTCTCTGCGAAATATACACTGTTCGTGCATATTTAAGACCAGCTGGTTGAGAACATACAAAAATTTATTAGCCATAGTAGTTTATTGCTTTTTACTCAGAATGATTTCTCGCTTTCTTTCTTCAATGTAAACTTTGGACGTACACGCGCACGCGCAGAGATCTCATTTCTGAAATGAGCACTTGTCTAATAGGGCAAAACAACATTTGATTCAATAAACTCGCTTTTGTAATAGAGAACTGTTTGTTTAAGTGCATTTATTTTCAGCAAAATATTTTTTCATCTCAGCGTCTTCGATACTAATATTGTTCTGCATCAATTTACACTCATATATATATATATATATATATATATATATATCGAGAGAGAGCGAGTGAGAGTGAGAGAGAAGAATTAATGTATCTATAGGCATATGTAGTTATATATATATTATATATATATATAGTGTTATATTTGTAGGTTTATATTCATATATGAATTTATAATTATAAATCTATCTATCTCAAGACAACAAAATATAAATATATAGATATGCATATACTTATATGCATGCATACAAATTCTCCATTAGCAGGATTTCTAAGCCGAATTACAACATATGCTCTTGCATTTGTTATTTTCTTGAAATGCAATCATTGAAATTAAATTTAAATGGTGAGATATTTATTAATATTTCCTAATATATATGTAATAAAGAATGATTTAATGAAAATACTAATCATTGAAAACAATATTTAACTCAATATCATAGAAAAAATGAAAACATTAAAGTTAAATTTGGACAATTTAATGGTTTGCTTACGGAACACTATAATGAAGCGATATACTGTTTAAATATGTGAAGACAATAAATCGATACTTCTGCAAATATAAATGAATATAAACAAACCCAAATATTCATGTTAATATATATATACACGCATACTTTCAAAGTTGCACAAATATTGAAAGTCATATGCCAGTCATGAAAGTTATAAATATTTGGTGGATGTTATGTGTCTGCATGTATGTGTGTGCGTACGTGTGTGTATGCGTGTGTATTTATATGTGTGTGCGAGTGCTCTGTTGCTCCCGTTTTTACATACAAATATGTTCAGTCGTAATCATAGATACCGCAAAATATATGACGCTAGACAGTGACGAACCCTGTTTTGAACTTCCATGTTAATAAATATTTCTTTATCGTCTGGGCATTACGTAAATGGATTTGTTGTTGATGTTGGAAGGATTTTACAAATTCTATTTTATCGTCGGAGTATTTTGATTTATCCCAAAGTTGCTTTGTCCAGTGAACCACGGTTGTCTGGTGCTTGTTTGGTTTTGCTTGTGGTTCGCTGTCAGTTCGTTGGTTCGTCTGTTGGCGAGTTGATTGTTTGCTTGCTTCGAATTTTGTTTTTGTTTGGAAAAAAAAATGAAAAAGACGGACGAGGTTATAAAAAGGAAAGAAAAAGGAAAGAGAGAGAAAACTGAATGTCAAAGGGAAATAGAACGATTGCTCCCCCCAGTTGCGAGAATAAATGAAAAAAGAGCAGGTAGAGTTTATGTGTGAATAAATCATTGATGAGAGTGTGAGTTGTTGTTTGGCCGATTGACGGGTGTTTGAAAACTTAACAAAACGTGAATAGAAAAAAAAAAGAAAGAAAATTAGAAAGATAAAGGCACAATTAAAAAAAAGATCTCAAATTTATAAAAAAAGAAATGACAGAAAAGGAAAAAATGATCCAAAGAACAGTGAAAGTAAGAGGTGGACGAAAAGGAGCAAGAACCTGCGCAATATTTTTAGTCAATTTCCTGGTGATTCCTCCTCATTTTCCCTTTTTATCCTTCACCCACTCGTCCATCCGCCACTATTATTATTCAAACCCTTTAAGAATCCGACTCTGGCCCAACCCAATTTTAACCTCCTTACCTGTGTCATTAAGGTGATGTTACTTCTTCCTTAGCAACAAGGAGAATGCATATTTTGGATACGACGTAAGACATTATATATATATATATATATATATATATATATATATATATGCAGATATATGCAGGCATTTATATATATATATATATATATATATATATATATATATATATGTATATATATATATATATATATATACATACATACATGCATATATATATATATATATATATATATATATATATATATATATATATATATATATATATATATATATATATGCACACATATATATGTGTCTGTCAAGATTTTTGTTTTTTAGTTTCAACAATTTTGAATATTTTTTCTTTTAAAGTTTTTTTGGGAATAAATGTTTCAAATCTCAAAATTTTCACAGTGTTTTGTTTTCAATATTGAGCATCAGGAACTCAATCCGAATTGCTTGTTTGTCGTTTGAAAATACGTAAATCCTTAACAGTCATTCACATTTGGTATTTGAAACTCTAAACGAAGCAAAATATCTTGGAGATGTTTCCACTGCTTCCTTTTCCCTGTCCCGCCAATAATTTCGTTTTAGTCGATTTGTATACTTATAAAATCGTTTAGTAATTTCCTGTGCATATAAAATCTAACATAGATATAATTATTTGATTCGCCCATTTCTAACGCAAGGTCACATGATTTTAGAAATCTGTATGGTAGCAAGTTTTTCTGACTGTAAATCTGTATATAATTTTATATAGATTGCGTATCAAATAGTCATTCATGATTTCAGAGTCAAATGAAGGACTCAGTAAGATAAATCAAACTAATTTAAGATAAAATCACTCAGGAAAACAGACTTGAAAATAATCAGTACTTGATTAACAAAAATGTGATCGATTTTATTCTTTATTTGATTTTATTCCTATCATTCGCAGAAACTAAGAAATTGTTTGTCAATGTTATATTTTGAATTTCTGCAAAAGTTACAAAATATTTTTAAACTACGAATTTAAAAATAAATTTGCTTGAATATTACAGTTATTTGTGTCACTAAAATACTTTTCATTGCTAATAAAATTTTCGCTACAGGTTTAAGTTCAATAATCGGATTGTCTGGCCTTCTTTTAATTTCTGGAAATTTTAAGAAATTAATTTATTCATATTGATTATTTGCCTATATTTCTATTAGTGTGTCATACTTAAAATAAATGAGCATATGTGGTACATAAGTATTTTATTTGTGAGTCATTCTATCTATCTATGTATATATATATATATATATATATATATATATATATATATATATATATATATATATGCCAGCCCATAATATACACATTTATTGAATATCGTTGAAAGTGGCTTCACGGAAGAAGTGTATGATTTGTTTCCTGCACAATAAAAACCTTCCCCAACATAGATTGTGTGTTCTTATGCACTGTCTGAAATGTAGTAACGTTCTTATACATGATAAGAAAAAAAATGGAAACTTCATTAAGACTTTGAAAACCAAGTAAAGTGCTAGAATACGCCGTGATGAGCGTTTTAGAGCCCGTCAACAACAAAACCTCCCATATCAAAATTAATACCCTTAAGAATGTTATCAATTAGGAGTGGTTCAACATGTCTGAGAACTTTTTGGTAAAGTGTTGCACAGTTTTTCTAGGTCATAACCTGGTTGTATATTAATCGTAGTGGCCTCAAAAGACGATGCATTGAAAGCATTATAAATCTTCTACGAACCAGAATATCTCAGTTTAGCTCCTGTTCTTACATTAGTAGTACTGAAACAATTGAGGATGCGGAAATTTGAAAAAAAAATCAAGTTGGAATTATTTAAAATCTAAATCTATAACGATACAGTTAAAGTAAAAAAAAAAATCAACTTTCAACCACTTAACGTGAATCATGATTCGTCTCACTAATGTAGATTTTCTTTGTAAAATAACATGTTTTGATTGGCAAAACATCTTAAAGTAGAATTTACAGAAATTGTTTTAATATTTAACATTCCGTCGTATTCTCATCCATATTTACACACACGCGTGCGCACAACAGACACGTGCGCACAACACACACACGCGCGCGTACACACATATATATATTAACGTATTATTATAAAATATATTAGTAACGTATTAATAAACGTATTATAATAAAATATATTATTTAATAATTATATTATATATCGAAACATATTACTATAACGTGCCTAAAAAAGACATCTAAAAATCTTAAAAACTGACATCTAGCATTGCGAGACATTTTTTTGTAAAATCAATAAATAGTGAACTTTGTGTTAAATTGAATGAATTTGGAATTATGAAAATTTACCTTATTTAAAAAAATAGGAAATTTTTCACGATTTACCATTAGGAATTAGTGTAATGTTGTTATATCAAAGATATATCAAAAGGTAAATTGTCATGTATTTAATGAGTGCCAATCAGGCACCTAATATCATTTTTATCTCAGTTAATTGGCACTGTAGTGCTAAACAATGACTGCTTAACTTGATTTCTACAACAATTCCTCTATAAAGAATTTTTTGCATAGATGTTTTCCACTTTTCAATTATATCATTACTTACATGACAAAAATTTTCTTTACGATTATTTTTGCTCCATATTTTCTTTTCATTCAATTCTATTTTGATTTTCTAACCCTAATTCTAACCCAATTTTCTAAATTTAAACCCCATTTATTTTGTAAATATGGACTTAAAAAGATACTTAAAAAGATAAAAGTTTGAAAAAAGTCATTAAAATTGTAGCGTTTTTCTATTCAAATATTTTACAAAAACAAACAAAAAACAAACAAAAACAAAGAAAATTGATAATATTGTCAATTTCAAATGTATACACAAGACATATGAGATTTTTTTCCTGAAGTATTTTATAAATGGAAAAATAATGGCCTTGTTCACTTCAAAATCGAAAAATTATGTTCATACCATTCGGATATCTTTATTATTTATATTAAAGGTTCATTATGTAGATCATTGAAATGATGCGAAGATTCACAGATGAGTAACTCAAAAAACTTAAGTCAAGAGCATAATTCCTATGCATCAAAACCAAATGAAAACAATTGTTTAACTTATTCATTAAGTTATTGACAATCTTAATAAATTCATTAAGTTCTTATTTTTCTTTGCAAAAAAAAAAAAAAAAATGAAAAAAAATAAAAATAATACAATCATGTTCCTTCTGTTTTGTGTGCATGGTTTTTTTCTTTTATATTTTTTTCAAATAATTTTGCGTATATTTTTGCAGTTACGTCTCGGTATATATGCAAGTGTAAATGTGTGTAAGCTTGTGTTTTCTTCACTGGCAATCCGCTTTATTTTGTCATTTCTCAACGTCTCTCAAGATGCTTTCATTTTGTTCTGTTTAAGAATGAGAAATTTATTATCTCATAATAATTCGAGATTTTCCTCCGGTTAACATGGCAACAAATATTTATTTGAATTCGTTCCTTTTCAACTGATAAATACTTTTTCTGCCTTGTTCCTCTTTAGAATTCCTCAATTAACCGAACAAAAAGTGGTTTTCTTTTGTCGGCAACATCCATGACAGAAATCGAATTGCTTTAAGCTGCAAAAATAAGAATATATATAACTAGCATTTAGAGAATATAAGCAGAGATATCAAAGGAAATATTACTCTTATTAGTGTTCAAGCCAAACGGAAAATCTATTTGACATACTGGCGGATGCCTAGAAAAATTATTAACGTAAGATTTGGAGAAAATTACTACTGTAGTGTGCACGATAATTATTGAGTGTTTTACAATTCTGGCTTTTGCATAAATGTATTAACTTTAGCAAATTTCTGTATGAAGCAAATGCTTAATTTGAAGAGGCTACATTTAGTACAAATTTATTAGTAGATAATAAAAAGCGATTTTGGTAAAGTCCCTTTCGGGTAATATTTTTTCAGTAATCTTTAAGTTTTCAGGTAAATTTCTGGAAATAAATATATACTATCAAATATGGTTAGCAAATAAAAAATTCATTCTTAAAAAAACGTTGCAAAAGGAAATAAAAAAATAATTGCCTCATTTTATAAAATTTCATGCGCATTTCATGGAAGAAACATTGAAACATTTGTGCGTTAGAAATATTTTGCAAAATTTGTAATTTTTCTTCTAAATTACAAATTTACAAAAGTTAAATCCATTAATTGATGATACTCCAGCTTCAATGGGATAGTCGCATTAAGCTATGCACAATTTTAACTTTTTCACATATTGTTGTTAAGTACTTTCAGTGAAAATGGCTGAATCTTGTTATAAATGTATTTTTATTTGCCATTGACACTGGAACTGAGCACAAGTGATAAAGATGAAAATCGGTGCAATGCAAAGAGTTGTTTGCGTATACATTTTTTTGTGACTGAGATATATATAATAAATATCTGTATATTTTAGTGCTCATTGTATTTGACTCTTATTTTGCTGTCAGCATACAGCTTCGGAAAATCTTCAGAAAGAATAAGGAACTTCATTGTGTTGTCTTCTATCCCTCTTAAAAATAATACATCCATTTTGATCACTCCTCAAATACAAAGTAAGGTTTAATATGCCAGTCAGCAGAGCAATAGCCAACATTTTGATTGAGGTAATGAATCGTTTTCTGATTCACCGATTGTTGCACAACACTTATATATGGGTAAACATGGGTTTTATTGCTTTTAAACGATTTTATCTTTTGTACAAATATTTTCACATAATCTGTTTTAAAGACGTTTCCATAATTGACATAGTAGTGTGAAAAATCATGGCGTTTATCACCTAAAGAATCAATATTAACTTCTTAGAAACAAGGATTAACCTAGAAGAAAACTCAGGGTTTACAACTGGCATTGTCGACGCAAAAAATTATCATTATTCAGCTTTTCTTTCAGATTTTAATTTATATTTATTTTATATATATCTACCCATCGTCTCTTTGTAACTTTTACCCTGATGTAATATGCAAAGAGATTTAGTTCATGTGATTATATTCTTAAGATAATTTGAATAGACATAGAAATATAAGACATTGAAATATCAGGGCAATCAACATCACTTCTTGTTTATAAATGAAACATTCATTTCTGATGCGTGTCTCAGAGTTTACGTATTAAAACCTTCGATAAGCAATGCATGAATCCGTGTAATATTTGACGTCAATATAAGTTTGCACTCCTGTGAGTTCTTGGTTCACAAACTTCTTAACTTGTCAAATGGGTTGTTCATTTTGCGTTCCTCGACTCAGTAACCAATTTTATTCTTTATTATAGTTTTTAGTTTGGTTGTATTGTCCCTTTGAACAGTGCTGCAAAACAATAAGAGACGCACAATGGCAATGATACCAATGGATGTACCATTAACGAATATGCAATTGGTTTGCGGGTGAAGAGAAGTAGAAATCGAAGGATTTCAGCGTGTCACTTTTTTTTATAGTATTTCAGTGGTAATATTTTCCTATTCATCGTCACTAGTATTCTTGTCAGATTTGTACCACAGATTTTATAAGTAAGGAAAGTAATTATAGGAGTAGTTATTAAGTAAGTATTTACTTCAAAAGGACAATTGATCCCTTCGCAAAAGGAAAAGCTTTGACATCATTTTAACGCTTAAAATGATTTTAGATTTATAGATAAGGAGACCGAATAATCACAAATTCTTTATTTGAGAATTAAGTTGCTTTTGTATAATCTTTAAATATTAGAACTTTTTGTCAAAGACTTATCACAAAATGGTTATATCAGTTAACTAAATGAAGGAAATTCCAATTATTTAAAACTTTATTAAGAAAAGAGGGAATAATACAATTCACGGAGAAGAAATCTTAGGCCAAGGATAATACAGTCAAGCTTGAGAAAAATCTTATTTTATCCTATCTTTTAGTTCATTATGTTTTTCTTACCATTTGTGTCAGAGACGCCATGTAAGATTAAGATTCTGTTTTGATGAAATTGTCGTCTGTCGTCATCAATTAGGTTTTGTCTTCATTTAACGGAAAATGAAAAAGAAATGCTGAAATGACTTTTTAACATAATGAATTCTCATAACATAATGGATTCGCATTATTAATAAGAAAACATGCCAGGATTTAGTAGATAAAAAGGAATTGATTTTAATTTTTAGTTTATCGTTCTTCGATTTATATAGTATTGGAAGCATGACAATACGACCAACCGCTGATAATTAATCACTAGAAGTTAGAAGAAACCTAGCCTTTTGTGTGGAATACGAATTGTGTGTCATGGATTTAAACGTCCCTGCTATATGCGGTCTCAGGTAATCTTAGGACAAAGAAATTAAAATTGAATTTGAGAAATATCAACTTACTTCAGACGGTCCGGGGACGGAAACACAGCAGTTCGTCATCTACGAGATGATCGCAGAATTCGTGAATGATTGTCTCACCACACCCTCTCCGCACATCTGCATAAAAGAAACAAGAGAAAATCATTAGAAAATGAAAAATATGTTTATCATATTGTGAGTCCATAAATTATATTACAAAAAAGAAAGAAAAATATACCAAGAAGTTCAGTATTGGGACAATGATTTGTAGTCTTGTGGCATTTTTCAATTCAAGAATATTAGACAGAAGTCAAATTTATGGAGAATCGAACTCACTCGCAAACTGCTAAACATATTTTTCATTTTCTAATGATTTTCTCTTTGCTATAATATTTGAAAATCAAGTTGTTACGAGAGAAAGTAAAGTAGTTGTTACATATCAAATTATAATCAAAGGCTGTGGCTTATATCGGACAAGAAAAGTGACACAACTTTAAAGCTTTATGTTTATGAATGTTCCATGTTTTACGAGTAAATCCGGCTTCCAATCTGTTATTTACAAGATACATTCTTGATTTGTTAATTGTAGTTAATTATATATTACATCCTAAATGTATGTATTTTACGAAGTCCACCTAT
Source organism: Acanthosepion esculentum (assembly GCA_964036315.1). NCBI lineage: Eukaryota > Metazoa > Mollusca > Cephalopoda > Sepiida > Sepiidae > Acanthosepion > Acanthosepion esculentum. The sequence goes on along the minus strand of OZ038483.1, from coordinate 190,026 downwards.
CCACAAACACAAATATCAACTGGAAAACTGTCCTATTCCGTGATACACTACTTCCACAAGCATTGTAATAGATAAGAAACAAAAGTTCTAACCGAGTAGTTAAAAATCTTGTATTTAACATAAAAGATAATATAGAAAGAAAGACTTGTAGATAATACAACATAAATATATAATAAAACAGATTTAAAGACAATGTTTTCAAAAATTGGTAGTTTTTGCCCTCCAGCAAATCACCAGTCAGGAAGCTAAACAAACTTGTGATATATTTAGATTTTGTCTTCTGTAGTGAAGTTGGTGCAATATGTCCCTTCATGGGTCACATTTGTTCATTTAGTCCTTTAAATTTGATAGTCTGTTTGAGGGGTGCAGCATTATTTTGCAATTCGACTTATTTGACGAATATAAGCCTGAATTTGAATTAACATTAACATTTCAGAATTTTAAGGATAAGCTTATACTCCTATTCGACATTATGCTGGTATATACTCTAAACCTGTGTGAATTTGGAACAAAGACGAAGATTTCGGATGAGAATCTAGAATTTTATTAAAAGGTTAGAAGAACGTATCAGTATAAAAGTAATTTAAAGCTACAAAAAGTATAAAATTTCGGTCTAAAAATTTTCACACATTTTATTAAGGAAAAACAAAATAGTGTAGAAAGTATACAGGTGCTGACATGACGGGATTAACAGTTAAATTTTCAAATGGCTATCGGGACAACAGGAAAATGGAATGCTTACAACCCTAAAATAGTGACTAGTAAATTGAGACTGAATTCTGATAAATCATACAACTTATGATTAAACTATTAAGAAAATATTCTCATAGATGTACTGACAATAAAGAGACGTCAAGAGAAAGGAGATTTACCAAGTTCTGGCTCCAGGAGTGTGTATAAAATGAAACTGATGATCAACTTTCAGAAAAATTGCCTAGTAATTCTTACACACGTGCGCATGCAAACACATTTAGATATTAATTTTATGGGTTACATATTACATTTACTATAATTTATTAAATGTCAAGGTTAGCTATGAATACAGCAGTCATTTAACGAGCAATGATGAAAAGGTAAAGTAAGTACGGAGAAGTGGATTACAAACTCAGCTATTATTTCCTTGATGCGCCAAAGACGGGACCATGTTCGAGATATCTGGCGGCAGGAAAGTGAAACGGAATTAAAAAAAGGATCGCCAATTCCTTTTTTTCTTTCGTTTCCGTCTTAGTAATTATTATAATATCAAACGATTTGTAAATATTGCTTTCATTCTGATAATATTTCCATATTGGTCTAACGAAAAACTCAGTCGGTTGCATAGTACATTTACCAATGAGCTGAATATACAAAAAAGTGATCATGATGATCATAACAATGAGGGACATTACTTACCAAGGCACACACTTTTACAAGGATACTTTGGAATACCTTGTATACAATTTGGGAATATTAAAGTACAATAAAATTCCATGACGCTTTTGGAACAACCTCGGTCTAGTAGGGGTTCTACAAATGTCCGAAACCGGCGTTGTGCTGCAAACTGATTTCCATCTCCGAATAAATTTGGCTGGAATGTCTGTGTGTAACCGAGTGATCGGCATGGGTTAAATGTCAAGGACTGGCATTGGACTGAAATGATAAAAATAGGGTTTGAGGAATTATATTTACACATATTGCATTATTGTAGGTGCTTATGAACACCAAGGTTTATAATTTTAAAAAATAATTTCACCAAAAGCAAGGCAATAAAGCCACTAGTATATAAGGGGTTCCAGAGTGTTAGAGAATGTAAGAAAAACTACTATTAAAGAGAAAAACAATAAAAGGATGAGAAATAAGAAGACAGAAAATAACGATTGACATTGCATTTAAATTTTTGAAGATAAAAATTGACTGGGAAGCAAGAAGCCGGAAGAGAGTTCCACAAGTGCGATAGAAGAAACTGTCAGCATAGAACTTACGATCATATCTAGTCATTTCAACTGAAAAATGATAAGGCATTGTTGCCAATCTAGAATTGCGCTTAAATGCATAAAGTCTAAGTACAATAGCGGAAAGTTAATTACTGTGAAAGTATTTATAGAAAAGGTTCAGTGAAGCTACGTTACGGCAGTGGGAAAGGGAATGAAGCCGAGATGCCAGGTCAAAACAAATAAAATTGCAAATTCTTCTTTGGATTTTTATCAAGAATCTCTAAATATATAGTAGGAGCACCAGACCAGATGTGCTAGCAATATTCAAAGCAAGGAATAATTTTTTATCACTATTAAATTGTCCATATATATTAAGCGATTGATGACCATAAGTCGTTTCATTTATGTCATTTAATAGGGCGATTATTCAATACAGAATAATAAAGACGATTATTATTATTATTATTATTATTATTATTATTATTATTATTTTGCTTCTTCTGCAAGTTTATTTCAGGTCACCTCTCATAACTTAAGAAATTAAAATAAAAATCCAATATTTTCGAAGTAAACTTGCTGTTCCAAGCAGTCATGTTTTTTAATGGTTCTATTTTCAAATGAAAACGCAATCTCTGAAAGGCTTTCCCATATTTTTGTACAATGCTCTAATGCTCACTGGTACTGTAATTAATTACTGTATTAGTCCTTCCCGAACTTTCAGATTTTCACATTTCATACGATCGTAGCTGTCGATCTTTTCTTTGCTCTCAATTCCCATAGCAAATGGCCAGATGTCTTCTATCAGGCAACAAATCTTCTGCAGGACTAAATTTGTTTTATTGGGCTCTAAAGTTTTCAATGTCAGGAAAGTTGATTGTGCTTAGACTGTTTAACAAGAACTTTGTCGTCTGGGAGAAATGACGATGTTTGAATGCACGGTATATTGTTACTCATCTTCATTCCTGTGAGGGCTTCGAAAAGGGACACCTTGGTGGCACTGTAAACTGTGGCCATGAATTGGAAGAGAAAATGGTGTAACTGCGTTTTCCAGTTTCGGTTCTTCGCTGCAGTTGTACGGATAAATTTGTTCATTGTTTTCGTGAATCAATCATACTCACCATTGGCTTCAGTCCAGAGGTGTGTGGTTTTCATATTACGAAAATCCGACTGCATAGCAATCTCCGAATTCCTGAAAAGGAGGTCCAATTACTTGTCTTTACTGTCAGTAAGCCTTGTCGCGCAAATACAGAATTTAGACGAGAGGTAACCACTTTTGCTGATGTTCATCTTTAGCCTCTAGCACAGACTCGCCTAACATGAAAGGTCCTAAGAAGTCAAGATTTATGTCTATGGAGCAGAGGGTAATGGTGTTGGGCTTAGCGGTTCTTCTTGAACTGGACTAGAGGTTGATGCCTGACATGGAATACAAGCTCGGACGATCTCTTTCACCTGGAAACTATGCCTTTTCTTTAATACGCTGCTTCGCCTTGACGATCCCTTTGGTGTGCAACACATTTATTATCTTTTGCAGTGCGGATGGAAGTATCAAGCGGTTATCACAAATAACAACACGGACTGCAATAGATAGTTCATCCTTGGTTTGAGTGACGCTCGATAAGTCTGAAACTTATGAACTAGATGACTGGATTTCTGACACTTATCTTTGTCCAGTTGTACGCCCGAGAGATTTTTTACTCTCGGTATGTCTCTCAGTAGATCCGAGATTAGTTTCTGGAAGAATTCGGATGATGCCTTGGTACCAAATAGTAACCTCTTCTAAAGATACATTTCTACTTGTGTGGTGAACGTAGTTATGTCGCTACATGTTTTCTCGCGCTAAGTTGATGGTACACACTCGATATATACAATTTACTGAAGCTTTGGCAGAGTTGAGGTCAGCAGTAAGGTTATCAACTGTCGACATCGGGTGTTTCTCTGTTTGACTAGATTTGCTTGCTTTTTCATGCTTATACAGACTCTCACTCCATCAGTCTTCTTGGGAACTACTACAATGGACTCAACCAGAATGTTTGTCCCCTGACTTTCTTTATGATGTCCACTTGTTCCAGTCGCTCTATTTCCACTTACACAACTTTCTGCATGTGAAAGCGTATGTGTCGGTGGCGCTGCCTTACTGGTGGAACGAAGGGGTAGATATGAAATCTGACCTTGACTCCGGAAAACTTCGCCATTTCGCCGTCATATAGCGAAAAGAACTGGTTCGGTATGTTGCTTTGAAAGGAGCATGTTGTCATCGTCTATCCCAGCTAGAATGTTCACACTGGTACCAGAAATTTAGTCATCGTGCCATTTATGTGTACTGTCACTATAAGAGCTTTTATTGTGAGCGCCAGTGTGTCTCGAATCAAAAAGACAGTTTCATCATTAGAAAGATAAGACACTACTTCTACCTCTCTCCCTCTTTTCATGAAATTTGTCTTACCTTCTTATTTTGTTTGACCGACCAACAAATTCTCAAAAAATGATTCAGCTTATGGCAGCTGTTGCATATATTCCTTTTAGCGGGATAAGAAGTCTTTGGACTACCACATGTTGCAGGCTGTATTATTGTGAAACGTGATGAAGTCATACTAAAGGAAGTAGTGATGTTGGAGTTGGGTAACTTCAGTTTCTTCCTCTTTGTTAGCTGCTCCTAACTTGTGAAGTCATGGCGCTTGCCAGGTTTTCCTTGTTTATTTCAACGGCTCTGGCGTTTATGATTTCCACTGCCCTTGCTTCGTTTAGAAGCTGTTTTAGAGTGCAATTTTCTTGTAGAGCTTTTCTTCTAATCCTGTGAAAAGAACAATCATGAATAATCTGCAATAATTTCGCTTTCGGCGTTGTGAAAATCGCAGTTGCACCTAGCGTTTGTATTCTGGTGTAATATGCACCCATACTCTCTGCAAGATCTGACGAAGTTTCAATATTTCGTAGGAAATACTTATTTTAATGAAATCTTCCGGGGGAGGGTATTCTCTTATATTCCCTTTTCCTCGTCTGTAAAGCTTTCCGAAAATATCATAAACTTCAGCAAAATGAAGGAGCATTGCCGTTTTCTTCTTGTCCTTTTCTGTGTCTAATGTACATAGCAGGTCCTCCAAATTTTACCCCCATTTGTCCCACCTTGTTCCTGTTGTGTGTTCATCATTGTACACTGCAAATGGTGGAAATATGGCAAGGTTTTCCATGCTGTTAAATTCCATTTTTGTTTTTCAATAAAAATTGTCGCGAAAGACGAATGCGGTAGAGACCCGTTAATGATACACAGAGACCAGTTAAAGGCTTCTAACACGCACGAGTGGTTGTCTCAAATTTGCTGATTCTTACATCTTGTGTTAGTGCTATCTTTATTAGAAAGGAACTCCCGGTGGTCAATGATGTCACTACATCTCAAAACTTAACAATTTTTTGACATTTGGCCTTATGTCATTCAGAGTTTTTGTCCATTTTTTCTTCAAAAGGTCACTTTTGGCTGTACTGGAATTTCTTATTCTTAGAATTCTAGTTAACACTCGATTCATATTTCTGTAGTTTTGCAATACTCGCTATCATGCTTTTCTTCAGCTCCTTAATATCAGACATAAAGCCTTTATTCTTTTCATAAACTGGCGAAAATAAGTTTAAGACGGATGGTTAAAGTTTTATTCAATTTAGAATATGTTTCTAATAAAACAATATAAATTAGTTTTATTGCGTACGCTTTATGCAGAATTTATTTCTCTTTCGAGTACTAAAGGAGTTTCTTGTTTCATTTTAGCACATCGTTTTAATATTACTAAGTATTAAGTTCTTTACTTAATAAAATTCATACAAATGATGACATCGAAATACATAAAATTATATTGAGTAAATAATTAGTAAATTGTTGACTTGTGAAACTAATTTGTTAATATAAATAAAAATAACTTTGTGGAAATTATTAAAAAATAAAACAGAAGTAAGTGGGAAGGGGACAATTTAATAAAAAAAACGTCCAGATTCCATTTTCTTAGTGTTATTTGTTCTGAGTTTCAGAAAGTCAATAAGAACCTCTATTTGTTTAACAGAGTGATTTATCATGGACCAACGGTTAGCAAATAATCTCACAGATTATTTCTATAGTAAATTATATCCCCACAGAGTGTATCTTATTCGCCAGGATTTAACAAGAAAACATAATAAAATGGTGCGTACTCAATATATAAAATATCTGAACACGTTAGACGTTTAGACTATTGATTATTGATTATTATAGTGTCTGTTTGTCCAATCTTGATACCGAAGGAATACAAAGACGACATGATAAGATTAGGCCCTATATTCATTGGAAGATATATCAGTTTACATGCTGAAAATGGTATGAATATGACCTTGAATCAGTGAATAGAAAGCCATGAAATCACTATTCTAAGGGACGTTGTCATTCATACTGACAGATATATTAAAGCTAGTAGACTAGGCACTGTGATTAAAATCTACAAAAAATAAATAACTGCTTACTCGTAGATATGGCAGTTCTAATGAATAAAAATAGCTATATCTGAAATAAGTGGACTTACAAAAGGTTGAGAAATCAACAAAAATCGTGAATGAAGTACTGCAGTTTATGAAATCAGAAAACATAACTCAAATACATTGTTACTTGCTTGTGAATTGTAAACCTAGCTGCAGATCTATTGTACATTAAGAAAGCATCAGAAGATGTTAAACAAAAACCATGATGGAAGAAAAGTTTATGTGTAGCTCATATCTATTCTTTCATCCTAATTAATTTCACTTACTGAATATATACTGATCCAGACTAATTCAGATAGCTACCATATTTAAAAAATATGAAGAAATGCCTCCTCTAAAAAAAATCAGTAAAACTGAAAACAAACTGAAATACCTGTTTGCATTGTTGTCTGTGGAAATGAATCTCTATGACTTAAAGGTAGCATCTGAGAACCGGTCTGTTTTATAGTGGCAGAGGTCACTTCTGTAGCAGCCAAAATTATCTGCAACATTGTAATGTAAAAATGGATCCGAACTCCGTATGGTTCTTTGTTTACAAGAGGTATAAATGAACCTTCTGAAAAAAAGAGATGAGGGGAGCTTAAAAGACATAGAAACTATTCAACCAGGAAAGAGCTTAAAAATAAAACAGAGCAAAAGATGGAAGGAAAGATATAAAGATGTGTTTGAACGAAATACAGAAGAAAAGAAGAATGAAGTAAACTGAGATAAATAAAAAAGAATGAAAAGGAAGGAAGAAAAGAAAGAGAAAAATGTGTTGAATAATTTGGTTTAAGTAACAAAGAAAACATCCTCAAAAATTAAAGTCGTTATACACATGAACATCTTACGGAGGTTTCGGAACAGTTGTTTTTGCTATTATTACCTTTTCAATGTGCGCGCTTCCTAGTTTGTGGCTATTTCATTCTGGCAGTTATTTGGATTATCATATGGTTCAACCCACCGTACAGCAAAAATGTAAAAACAAACGTAGGTAAGATATTCTTCAAACTCTTAAACAAAAACTTCCCGGAAGCAAGCACTTTACACAAAATATTCAATAAAAACACTGTAAAAATCAGCAACAGTTGCACCGAGAACATGGAACAAATAATAAAAAAGCACAACAGAAAAACTATCAACAAAGCATCCGAACAAATTAAACCCACGTGTAACTGTAGAATAAAGAATGAATTTCTCTTAAACGGCAATTGTTTACAAAATAATGTAATATACCAAGGTACTGTAAAATCACCAGATAATGAAGAAAAAGTATATATAGGAGTAACTGAAGGACCCTGGAAACAAAGAAACAGTGCACACAAAACATCTTTCACAAATAGTAAATACGTGAACAACACAATGATTTCTAAGTATATCTGGGAAATTAAAAACAAAACGTAAATCACCAAAAATATCATGCAAAATAAGGAAAAGATCATCAACTTACAAAAATCAATCCGAAATCTGCAAACTTTGCCTGGAGGAAAAAATAACTATTATTACCTTCGCAGATCAAAATAAATTGCTAAATAAACGATCTGAGCTCATCTCAAAATGCAGACATGAAAACAAATTTTTACTACGTAACTTAAAAATCGAAAACTGAAAAGAATAAATAAAAATAAACAAAATAATATAAACAACAAGAAAAATAGATTAACTCAAGCAAATAATAAATAAATTAACAAAACACTCCCGTTAGAATTGACGAAATAGAATTGAATATAAATAGAAAAAAAATAAACACATAAAATACAAGTAAAAATAATCAATCCAAATAAATAAAGTAAACAATAGACAAATTAACAACCAATAACCGTTAGAATATACTACAACAATCAATGCAAAATTTAGACGAGAAAATAGCTATAACTGCTATATAATGATAAAAAAATCGAAAGCCGAATAGAGTAAATAAAAATATATATAATAAAAAATAAGCAAATAAATAAGAAAAAATTAATCCTAATAAATAAATAAATTAACAAATTTACGAATCGCTCCCGCTAAAATAACCGTTAGAACTAACAGAAATAAACATAAATAAGCAAAAACAAGTAAAAATAATCAATCCAAATAAATAAATAAAATAATAAACAAATTAAAAACTGTCCCCCGCCAAAACAGCAGAATAGACTACAGCAATCAATCCAAAATTTGGACGAATAAACAGCTTTATCTTCCCAGACCAAAACAAAATATTAAATAAGCGACCTAAACACATCCCCACAAATTTTTACTGTTAATAAAACATTAAAAACCGAAACGAATAAATAAATATAAAATAAAAAATGAAAATAAAAAACAAGTAAAATAAATTAACCCAAATAAATAAATAAATAAATAATAAAACAAGCCAGTCCCGCCAAAATAACCGCCAGAATGGATTACCCACAATGCACCACTGACCCATATATATAAATAGTCGAGAAAAATCAAACACTCGCGGCCTGACGATTGATTTTGACGGCTTGGGTCTTTGGAATTTACCAGTTAAGGTGGATTCCTTGTTATTTGCAAAGCAGGAGCGACCGACTTTTCTGTTACTAGTTTGGACTTTTCTGATTTGCAACACTTGTCACCTTAAGTTCCCTTAATTTACTTTATTTTACGTTCATTTTTTGCCTGTCTTTTGCCAAAAGTTTATCATTTTTCATTTCCCCCTTTTTTCTTTTTTATCCCTTTTTATCCTTTTTCCTTTATTATTACTTTTATTTTATAGTTATTGCCTTTTCGTTTTTTAATTTATCTGTATCGACCCCGCAAAACTTGTTTTTTCCTCTTTTTTTATTTACTCTACATATGACTTTATTTTCTTTTTTCCTTTATTCTTCGTGTTAATACTTTCTTCGTTGTAAATATCTATTAAGTCTTCTGTATTTTTATTTGTTAAACATTCTGTGTATTTACTTTTTGTCTAATCTGTCCATTTTTTAAATTTTAGTTTCGTATTTTCGTTCATCGGCTGACTCCTTAACGGCAGCCATTTTGAAATTTTATTTTATACGTATTGTTGGTTTCGTATTTCTGTTTGTAGTTTTTTCTTTTAATGTTTGTATTAATTTTTAAAAAAAGAAAGGCTTATTGTTGTTTTAACGTGTTTCTTTCTTGTTTGCCTTATTTTGTGTAATTTTGTCGGGTCTTTGCTTTTATAACCGTTGTTTTTTTAATTCCGTTTGGACTTTTTAATTGTTATCTGTATTAATTTTGTGTATATGTAATTTTCGTTTCGTTTTTTAACGTTTTACTTGTTTTGTGACCACTTGTTGACGTTTCTTGTCAAATCTCTTTGATTTAATTTTATTTGTCTGAAAATTTTACTGATTTTTGGTTCTGTTTTTTAAATAAGACCCGCACATTCGTTTTTATAAAAATGCTCCGAAAATATCTTTTCGGGACTAGGAAAAAAAAAAGAAAGACCCACTCGATAAGCAACATAAAAATATGCAGGAGGAAGACTTGGAGAAATCGATGGACAATGAAAGGAGCCAACTTTCAGGAATTCTTGGCGAGAATGTTAAATCCAGCGAAAGTATGGTAGCTGGAAAGTGTCAAAATCCTGAAAAAACAGACGAAAATATGGTAGCCGAAAATAGTCAAAATGTACCTAATCATACAACAGCAGCAGATGACGACGACAAAAGACGAAAGTGTAGCGGTCGGAGAGGCGTCCTTCTGCTGGACGTCACCTCTTAAGTGTACAATCAGCATTACGGAGTTCCTCGAGAAAGCCAAAAGTTACGCACATCTGGTCACAGCGGATGGGCTTTTGGTCAATCTCGAGGAACTAAAGAGAGTTTAGAAAAGAATTGTGTCAGTCTTTGTGGTGGACAAGCGTTCGCGCAAAATTTATCGCTCCACTAAAGACACCGTAATTAAATCTCTAATCTCTCTGGGGATCAAACGTCAGAGCGTAATCAAAGGAAAGGGATATTTCATGTGGGACGTACTGCTTACCCACACCTGCCGACTGTGAAGCCGAATCCAGTCGTGATCTTATAACAAAAGACCTTATTCTTCGCACGGAATATGGAGGAGGACTATCTCAGTATTTGAGGTTCTTCCTAAGATCGTCGGTCAGATACTCATTGCTTCCTCTGACGATCTGACCGAGGGATGGAGTTTCGAAATAATGATAGATCGGAAGGCCTTCATCTCCATCCCCAACTGTCTGGATGTAGCAGGCCAGAAAATGCCAATTATTGTCACCGGGCGTAGACAAACTTGCTGGAAGTGTGGGCAGACTGGTCACCTGTCCTTTTCCTGCACAGAGAAGAAGGCCTCTGAGATTCTGGCCCTTTCCGACCCAAATCCCCCTGCGACCGAGTCTGTTGCATCCGTCTTGCCTGTAATGGGCATGCCAGTGATCGGGACCGGTGTGGTTAAACCCGCGGTTGGGTCTGTCTCTCAGTCCCTATTCCCCGAAAAGCCTTGCCCGCCGCTAGTGCGGTTGCGGAGAAGAAAGAGTGGAAATGGCAGGTCGTTGGCAGGGTCAAAGGGAAGCTCCGGGCAACGGGACCTCGTTCCACTGAAGTCCCCATGGCTAAAGACACGCACAGTCCCACTCCCTCTACCAGTTCTAAGGGCAAATCTCCGACCACCTACTCTGTAAAACTGCACCAACAGCGCCTGAAATACGAGTCCTCCTTCGTAAAGAAGGAAAAACTAGAAAAACTAAAAGAGTCCCTAAAGGAAAAACGGATTCAACCAGCAAGAAATCTTAGGTCATTTTCATCAGCTCCATCTTCACCATTCACAAAACAACTCCCTATGACTCTACCCCTAGTCCTGAAAACTATATCCCTGACCCCTTCCAAATGAACTCCCCTGAAGAAAAACTCACCTTCCCCCTTAAAAACCCCACTCCGTCTATAAGTCCCAATGCATCCCCTGTTAAAACCCCCAGCATTCACACCAAAAAATAGAAACACAAAAAAGACAACGCAGCCCTTCCCCAGACTCAGCAGAGTCTACCAAAGAAAAAAACTGAAGCAAAAGTTTCTCTTTAATAAGGGGAAGATGTCTGTCGCTTAGCGAAACATAAATTAGACAAAGCTTTTTCACAATCCAGGAAAGGAAAGGACCTTAGAATACTCCTGAATATGAAAAAAAAAAAAAAGATTTGGACATCGAAAATCCAAAAGATTTTCCCAATGCCCAAAGAATTTTGACTGTCGTGAGAACTGGGCAGAGGTCGGAAAACGTATGGGCCATGTTACGCGAAACTAACAGGGCTTTCGACCTCTACCCTCCAATGGCTTTCTTTGATAACCTTCCCCTTGGACATTGGTGGCACTATCAGAACTGCGATGGGTACTGGCTCAATGCGAGAGGCCGTCGGTCTCCTAACCCCAGCCATGTTCAATGCAGGAGAGCAACCCAAATCGGTTTCATTCAAGTATGAATGCCCGAGGCCTGAGGCCTGAGGTCGGAGTCTTTTAGGGCGAGGCTCTCTCGTGACCATCAGCGCCTCAGGGTGAATGTTTGTTGTGTACAGGAGACCCGGTTTTCTACTCATGACTATGAGGGCATTCTGTCTGGAGGGTTCTCTCTCTAATCAGCTAGTCAGTCTTTCGAGAGGTGTCTCTTCGCTGGTGAGAAAATTTTTGAAGGCTGCGTGTACTCTTGTCTTCGCAGATCCGGCGAGCAGGCTTTGCGTGCTGGATGTTACCATAAATGATAAGGCTCTTCGTCTCATTGGGGTTTATGCGCCCAATGAACATTCTGAGCGGCCTGCTTTCTTTCGGCAGATCGAGCCGTTTTTGACGACATCTCGTCAGGTAGTTTTAGCGGGAGATTGGAATGCCGTCCTTGACCCCGACATAGATCATATAGGTCCATATTCGGGTACAAACCGGGACGTGCAACCATTTAAGGACTTAAGTATCGTAATGAACACCCCCGGGAGGTAGTATGGACTTGGACAAATAGTGGCGGCTCGGCTGATGGGTTGCTTTCTAGTTACCTTGACAGGTCTTCTTTAGGAGAGTCGATGTAGGTCTTTTAGGGTGTCCAAGTTACCATTACAAAGGTTATTCGGATCATAGGTTTGTCCTGGTCCGTGTAAACTTAGATAAGTCTGAGGTTATGGTCGCTGGCTACTGGAAATGAAACTCATTATTTGGTGAGCAGTGTTCCCGGGACCAGCTGCTACTAATGATAGAGTGAATTGACGGGGGCCGTGGTTGGGAATGCCTGTTGGGATAAATTAAATCTAAAATTAGAACGTTTGCTGCTGATTTTAGTCGTCGACTCAATCTAGATAGATTAGCGGCGCAAACGGCTTGTGAGTAAAAGGTAGATCGGGCAGTTAAATCCCGTGAGAGTGGGGAAATAGCCTTAGCTATGGTAGTGTTAGCCTCTACTCTGATTGGCTCCAAGCAGACTTGTGCTGTGAAGGGCAGGACTATTCAGGACAACCTTCATATGGTCTGCTTGATCATCGAGATACTCGGCGTCTGGTTCGGACCAGATATCTATTTGGTCGGAAGTACGAGGGAAGGCTGAGATTACAATTATTTTGTGGTCTTGGAGGAAGCTTTCCTTAAAGGGGAGGGCGGAAGTATGTTTCGCACATCTATCCGATTCTCCTTTACCGACTCTCTGTACTTCCTCTTCCGTCTGCCACATTAATTTCATTAGTAATGCTCTTTTTCTCCTTGTAGGGAGGCAAGGGAGCTAGGGTATCTCGGGAGATCTGTTGCCTCCACCCTTCTGAAGGCGGTCTGGGTATACCTAGGATTAAGATTCGTAAATATATGCTACGCATCGCCAGTTCTGTTTGTAGCAATGTGGTGCCACCGATGACGAAAGCTGAACACTATGTGTTCTTGTGCTTACTAGGTGTTATGAGTGTCGTGATTTGGACGACGCGTCAGAAGGGATTCTCTGGAGGCGAGAAGTTCACTTCTTCCCAACTGATCTTGTTCTTTAAGCATCAGCTTAAAGTCAAGATTAGGACGGAAAAACGGCGGCTCACTTCATCAGAGTTTGGCAAAAGGTGGGTGAATCTTGCGCGTTTGTGTCGAGTGAAAAGGGCTGACTTGGAGTGGCATTTTGATGCCGGTTAGGCATCAGGATATTGTTCTTCTTGCATTGAACATAGGTTAAACCTGCCCAGATTTAGGTTAGTTTAGGTTTTTGACTTTTGTCCTTATTTTTCTCTTTTTAGATTAACTTAGCTAGAGGATGTTTGCTCACCGGTCCCTTTTATTTCTGTCCCTAATTTCTTTGGTTTAAGTCCCCATCCCCTCCCTCGTCAGATGGTCAGTGACGTCAGTTCTCAGGTGGGTGCGAGACGCCTTTTATTTCGGGTGTGTTTTTTCGTATTTGTTGTTGTGTCTAAATGAGTGCATTTTTTGAGTGAGTGATTGGTTGATTGAATGTTTTATATTATTAAAGTCCTGCTTTAATTTCCCCCAGTTAACTGATGCTACTGTCACATGTAGAGACTGGAGGGGTTTTATTACTAACATTATTTTGTTTAGTTTCTTGTAAATGTGTTTGTACATCTCTGTAAATAAACATTTGGGGCAAATTTTAAAAAATAGTTGTTTTATCCTCCTTCCTCCACAGATAATTATTTGTAAATATTGGGGTTTAGTTAGGACTTTTATAGAGACACGTGGTGTTATGGTGGATGTAGTAAGAAAGGTAAGTATGAAAGCGTTGTTTTGGTGTAATGATTATTGTTGTCTGTTTGGGTCAGTGTTTGTGTCTAGCTTAAACTTAAGACAGTTGAAGACCGTCCATTTTCCCCTATCCCCCTTTTTTGACCTTGTGCCACATTTTGTATTTTTTACAAATAAATATTGGCCTGACGATTGCGTCTAGCCTGAAACGGCTTGTCGCCTCTGAGTGTTGACTTCAATTTTCACCTTTATATATATATATATATATATATATATATATATATATATATATATATATATATATATATATATATATATATATCACTCCAAACGTTATTTCACGTTATTGATGTATTATTTCTGTAAGTACTTTTGGAGAAGGAGAAAGTATGTTGATGTCACATAGTCTTGAAAAAATTCCGTTCTCATCTTACCTGTATATATATATATATATATATATACTAAGTCACACATTATTCTCAACTTTAAATTTTTAGAAAAGCAAATTAGAAATGAAACTATTTGTATTATCAGTGTGAAAACTCTGAAGTTATTAAAAATTTATCTTTATTTGTCAAATCAGCCTTACGATTAATTTAAAATTTTCAAATTCTCAACGTGGCTTTCAGTGTGTAACGTCTCAATCCAGGACATTTGGTTGCTTTTTGTTTCAATCTGCGCAGGTTGAACTCGCTTTCGCTCTAACTGCTCTGTTAGACTTTGCAATCTTCAATCAATAAAACTTTAGATTATAATACATAAATGTTTTACAAAGTTGCAGTAGACTGAAAATTTCAATTAAATAAAACAATGTTTGTATATGATTGTGACTTACGCTGGCAAAAACTTTCACAGTCCGTTCGACGCACGAAGGCTACCTCCGCAACTCTATGTTGATATTTGGAACATGTGTAGAATATGGTACTTCGACATTCGTTGATGCGATTGTCATAATACCAAATGTGTTTGAAATCCCCTTCGAATGATTCACAACGCATATCGGCATATATCACCTTCGTGTCACACCCTAAAACAAAGAAATGAACAATCTTATACCATCGAAATCTAATGAAACGGTTTTGGAAGAATTACATTCTGATGACCGGTTTATATTAGTGTGAAATTTCTGTCAATTGTTCTACATTTAGAAACTAAATGAGAAAAAGTTAAATTACCTGAGCTAGGTGTGAAGATTTCTTGACACACATACAAAACTAAATCAATAATATAGCTGTAATTATTTAATAATATCTGTAATCATCCAAATTAAAATTACAATGTGTATACAGGTTAATATCGATTAATATACCCAGACTTCATCCAAACAATAAACACACAACGTTACTATAAGCGGACAATAAGTGAATTTAATCAAATAGTTAATGTTTAATTGCTAAAAGAAACATTTTAATGCATTAATCCTGAAGCACTTGTGCTTAAAGTATATATAGATTATCTCTAAATACCTATTATGCAAAATTTTCGCGAGTCCACAAACTGTCACTCGCGTTTTGCAAATAATCTTAAATGCTCATAAAGAAAATATATCTGCAGTATCCTGAATTCTTGGAATTAGGAAAAGTATTTTGATAAAGTTCAGAGTTTACTTACTTATACATTTCCTTTCGCATTTTGACTTTGAGATAAAAGTTACTTCCGTCATTCTGTTCTCGTATTTGGGACACGTGTGAAACGGCACCTGACGGCATATCCGAACCGACTTGTCATACACCCACCCCTCACGTGAGGGCCCGAGCCACCACTGACAACGCATGTCGCCAAAGATATACTGGCGTTCGCATTCTACAAAAGAACCAAGAAGGGTGATCTGCATTTGAAGATATTATGCTTATGTGAACAGTCTCTAAATGTGTTAATTCCATAATTTTTGCCAGCGGTTGTATACATTATTTTCTACCAAGAGCATTTACAAATTGACTAAAATTAAGGATAAATGTTACAAAATTATAATATAACATTTGTCCCTTAAATGATGCACAATCAAGTTTCTGAAAAGGACGAATAACTTCTGAATAAAGAATATCGGCTGAACTCAAGGCTCAAATGCTTAATTCATGAAGATTGACTTTGGCTCCAACCCATTTATGCCTTAATCTTGTTGATTAGTATTATATTTTCTCCATGTATTTTTGCTCACTAACTTTTATCTTTGTTATGTAATTTTTACTTTATATTTCTTCTTCTTCTGCGTGCCACGTCCATTCAGGGCTTTGGTGATGGTGGATCTTACAATTTCCTGTCTTTTTTACTTTGTAGTAAATTTTGTTTTTCTCCTAAACCCTGTGCTGCCGTTCGTTTACACAAGCTTGTTAGGTAGGTTACACATTGTTTTCCTTTGTCCCTTACCGTTAATATGTCCTGTGAGTGTCAATTTTTCCAAGCCGTCTTTTCTCATTATGTGCCTGAGAAATTGCAACTGTCTCTTTCTGATGTTAAGTATAAAGGTCTTTTTTGTTTCCATTTTATCTAAAACTTCGTCGTTGCTTACATGATCAGTTCATGGTATTTTCAGTATCCTTCTGTAGAATCACATTTCTATCGCCTTAAATTTCTTCATCTCTGAGGAGATTGTCAAGCACTCACTGCCATATAGCAGGATTGTTATTACGTAACAGTTAAGTACATATTTTCTTTGTTTCCAACGAATCTTTCTGGTTTCTTAATACTTTGCTTAATTTTTGGAAGGCACTTTTACTATCCAAATGTGTCTTCGGATTTAGTTGTCGAATTTTCCGTCCTGTTAAATCTCTTTCCAGATATTTATTGTATTTTTGTACTTGCTTGATTTTGTTATCTCCAATTTGTAATTTTTATATTGGGCTGTTCGTCTTCTTACGATTGATGCTTAATCCTTTCCTTCTCTACATTCTGTAGGAATTATTGTAGTTTCCTTTCTATATCTGCTATCAGCAGTGTGTAATCTGCGTATCTCATGTTGTTAAGACTTTGGCCACCAATAATGAATCCTGGTAAGAGTCCTAATTCTCTCAAAATCGCCTCAGTGTATATGTTGAACAAGTCCGGTGAGAAGACACAATTTTGTCTCCCATCCCGTTCTATTTTTCTATATTAACCGAATTCATTTTCTATCCGTATACAGGCGTTTTGCTTCCACTAATGGTCCTAGAGTATTCTAATACCCTTCTCAAATATATCAAGGTTAGTTAGGCGTTCCAACATTTCTTTGTGACGTACTTTATCAAAAGTTTTTGCATAATCTATAAAAAATAGGTATACATTCTTTTGCATTTGAATTTCTCTTTCTGACATCATCCTGTGCATAAATATAGAATTCCTCGTTTCACTGTCTTTAACAAACTCGTAGTGTTCTTGTCTTATTTTCGGTCTATTTTTACTGCGCACTCTATTCATCAGAATTTAGATGATAAGTTTTGTTATATGGCTCATTAGTTTGATTGTACAATAGAGTTCACATTTGTTGGCACCTGGCTTCTTAGGCAGTGCTATGAAAATGGATCTACTTCGATCTTCCGGTATATCACCACTATTGTATATTTCATTTATTATATCTATAATCTTGTCAATGCCCAAATCATCTAAGGCTGCCAGCATCCCTATTACAATCCCGTCTGGTTCTGCTGCTTTGTTTCTGTTCAATTTGGCCAGTGTTGATTTCACTTCAGCTTTTAATAATTCTGGTCCTTCGAAGAGTTCTCCGATGTATTAGTTCTATCTCTGAAATATTTTTTTTTCTAATATCAGTGTCCCGTCCTTACATTTTGTGCATCCTGTTAATGAGCATGTCTTTTGTCCAGATAATGCTCTTATTCTTTTATGTATATCTGATTTATTTGTAATACAAACTTTCTGTAGTGTACCTGCATTTGTTCCTAACTTCTTTGTGCAGTGCCCTATATTATTTGCCGTCTCTTGGTATTATTATTATTTTTTTTTTCATCATGTCAAGAATTTCATCTATCATCCATTCCTTTTTTCTTTGTTTTGTTTCGGATGATCTAAATTTTTGATGTTACTAAAGTTTGTCTTAACGTGTCTCACGTCGATTTTCCATTCTCATTTTGTTCATCGTATCTGTCCTTAACATAGTCCATATGTTTCTTCTTCGCATTCTGGTCATTCGGGAGTTTGCTGTTTTGCAATTTAAGTGCGGCCTTGTCACTCTCCAATTTCCGTAGTTTCACTCTAATTTAAATATCATGTGGTCGCTCCCACAGTCGGTGCTTGGGTATGTTTTGTAGTGTAATGATAGTCAACAAGTAATACTTGTAGAATTCTATGGCCCAAAAAAAGAAAAAACGAAGTGCAGAGAAAAAACATTGACTTTCTATCAAATCAAGACAATTGTACGCATTTGAGTATAGATGAAAGTCGAGAAATTGTGGAAAATTGAAGTCTACAATCAAAGTGCATACGAAGGAAAAGTGGATCACAGAATTGCTCCATGCAGAAGTAGTTGTACATTTTGATATTTATTTAGGTCTTTTGAGATTTAACAGTGGATGTGAGCACAGTTAGTCGGTGGTTTATGGGTTTCAGCTGTGTAGGCAGCAATGTATGGATCATTTATTTTACGAGCGTTTATCTCTGGTAAATATGAAGTGGTGACGATGTAGAATGTAGCTGAAAAGTTTCTATATCCAGTGGTTTTATTGTATAATGCTTTCTGTATTTGCAACAGTTTTCGCGTTACTCAACATTACTTTTCGAACATTCCTAATATATATATATATATATATATATATATATATATATATATATATATATATATATATATATATATATATATATATATATATATATTGTGTATTTAGGCAGGAAATCCTTCATTTATACATGTTTCATTAAAGACGACAGACAAGGTACTGCGATAAAACTTTTTATTTAATTTTTCTTGTTTTCAAACAAGTATTTTTTTCTTTTCTGGACACGGGGTGTGTAGAAACTGTCCAAAAGCTTTTGTAATTTCGAGCGCTTTCAGTTAACTTTTTACCCATTATCAAGGATGATTTTACTTTGTTTTTAATTGGGTGTATAGGTTGTGTGTATGTTTCTAGAGTTATAGGGATGTTTTATTTTCCGAACATAACACATTGTGACAGTGTTCGTAATTAATATCATTGATTGTTGGCTTTTTCTTTTTTATTATTCGGGCTTCCATTATTTTAAATCATTTTTTTACATGTGGATGAGGCTATTATGTTTGTATTTTCTACTAGTATGTTTCGGGTAGAGTCTCGTAAGTTTCTGTGTGTTTTTAAATGGGTTCTATTAGAACTGTGGTCGGATAGCTGTAACATAAGGTGTCTGGATAGGCATGTAGTAGTGTGACCGATGTAATTATTTATGAATTCGGTTTCATCAGAAACACACTTACTTAAGGGGCATTTGAACTCATAAATAATGTTCGTTCGTTGTAATTGTTTTTCTTTACGATATTTCTGACTACAAACAAGATGAATCTTCATTTAGAAATATCATAAAGATATACACTACCCCAATTGACTCGAAAAAATCAAATTAATTAACTAGTACAAATTTAAAACAGCTAACCTTATCCTAAAAAATAACAACACACCAGCAAAATCAAAATTACAACAAACGAACATTAATTATGAGTTCAAATGCTCCTTAAGGAACTGTGTTCCTGATCAAACCGAATTCATAAGTGAATCAGTTTTCTACTGTTATTATTTAACAAATTGATTTCCAACTTTTCGTTCTTACATTTTAAATTTATATTAAGTTTTGTTCTTTTGTATTATAATGAAGTTAGAAATTGAATCGAAATATTTACGAAAAAATTAGGATGGAAAAGACTGAATCAATACAACTGAGTAATTATTTCTGACTTATTTAATTCAAATTAATGAAATAAACTCGTACACTTCTTGAAAAAGATATCGAATAGAGCATGAGTTTAAAGGAAGAAACAGATAAGATTGGCCCACACCAAGGAAAGTCTCATTTAAAGGTAGACAACAATGCAATGAACGCGATTACTACAAATACTAATTGTTGATATTTCTAACATAATATTCTTTATGGAATTACGTAATAGATATACAATGATGAAAGGCTGAGGAATCAATTACAATGTTAAACTGAAGTCCTACTCACTAACTTATAGAACTAAAATAAATATATTTTACTGTTTTTGTATATTAAGAATGCCAAATATATGAGGAGGAACGGCAATTTGAATAGCTTTTTGTCACAATTAAAAATTTATCGAGTCTTGGATTTGTGCGTTTGGTCCCTAGGTTGGTGATTTTTTCTGTCTCGTCAATTTATTATTACATGATTTTTCCGGTAGGTAAGACAAATGCAACCACCAGACGTTGCTCTTGGTATAGCAATCTATTTCTGAAGTGTACTGTATTCTTTTCATCTGATGTCCCGTGGGATTTACATACTAGTAACTCGACGCGATAAATAAATAAGAACAAACAAACAAAAAAAAAACGACTTAGTGATCGAACACACAACTCGGACACACAAGAGACTCATATAAAATGTCATTAAGTGCTCGTCTCATGAGTTAGAATTGTTTCAGTAAAATCAAACTCCGAGAAGGAAAAAAATACGAAAGTCAAATAAGAACATTGACGTACCTGGCGGCAGGGTATGACTGTAAGACAGAAACAGCGTCAACAAGAAAAAAAGATTTCGTCCTAGTGACGTCATTTCCTGCATGTTAACGTTTCTACATCACACTGAAAAAAAAAAATCAATTTTAATATTCAAGACAATGACTATTTGTTCAAGTGTATGCATCTTAAAATATCGCTGTGGCGGAAACAGTGGAAAGGGCTTTTTATGAATTTTTAAAATAATCCTTTTCGAGAAACTTTCGACGCAATTCCAAATTCCCACTGATTGATTACTGTTTAAATTATAAATATCGTTTTGGCTAGTATTTTATAAAGTTTTTTTAGGATAAAAGGGAATCATCCAGCGTCTTCTAGAGTTGGTCTCTTAGTAGAAGTAGAAAAAACAATAACTACTACTAATAAGAATAATAACAGCAATAGTAAAAAAAAAAAAAGAAGATTTTGATCATAAAAGCGCCACGAAAATTTCTATGTTCTTGTTTTTCCTCCCGGCAACTAATTTTGTCAGTTCTTACAGATTATCATTTTTACTATAAAAATAAGCATCTTCTTGGGCGAAGTCCTGATATTTTCCCTTCCATAATAGACACTTTTCGATATAAAAAAATCTCCTGCACAATTAAACACAAAAGATAAGGCGATTGAGAAAAATTCAGAGATTTTTATCATCCAATTCAAGGTTGGATGAATAATAATAATAATAATAATAATAATATTTCTGGCTTTATCATCTCTTATCTATCCACAATATCCTTGCGAAAACATTATCAAAGCTTGTAAATAATCCCAATAAAATCCCGGAATGGATTACTGAAGGTATTACATACCTCATACCAAAAACAAATGAAACAGACGACCCGAAAAATTATCGACCGATAACATGTCTCTCCACAACGTACAAGTTGATCACGTCTGTCCTGACGAACCGTGCTTACTCCTTTTTCGAAACAAACAGCATTCTCCCGCTGGAACAGAAGGGATGCAAGAGAGGTTCATATGGCTGCAAAGATCAACTACTGATAAATAAAATGATCCTGGAAAATTGCAGGAGAAGACGTAGAAATCTTAGCGCAGCGTGGTTTGATTATTGTAAAGCCTTTGATAGTGTTCCACATTCTTGTATCCTTAAGACTTTGGAAATGTACAAAGTCTCCCCTGTGGTATTAAATTTCCTTAAGCACAGCATGGGAATGTGGAACACCAAACTATACCTTAGTCACACCAGAGGCACTGCCATATCCAACCGACTAAATATCCGTGGAATCTTTCAAGGAGACTCCCTGTCACCCCTTCTGTTTTGTTTGTCTTTAATCCCCCTTACGCATGAACTGAACAACAGTAGCTATGGTTACAAAATAAATAAGAAAATATTCAATCACCTACTCTACATGGATGATCTCAAACTCTTTGCCAAAGACGACAATGAGTTGAAGGGCCTGCTCAATATTGTAAAATACTTCAGTGACGGCATAGGTATGAACTTCGGATTAGATAAATGTGCAAAAGTTACATTCAAGAAAGGTAGAATTACAGAAGCACCCTTAATAGATTTAGATTTTGTCACAAAGATTAGGGAACTGGAGCATGATGAAGCTTATAAGTACCCAGGAATTAGTGAAGGAGATGGCATACAACACCCCAAATGAAGGAGAAGGTAAGAAAGGAGTACTACAGGCGTATACGTCTGGTAATAAATACTGAGCTAAACTAAAAAACAGAATATCAGCCATAAACACCTTGGCTGTCCCTCTGGCGCAATACAGCTTTAACGCCCTTAACTGGACCATAGCTAAAATTAAGCGAATGGGCGCCAAAACGAGAAAGCTCCTCACTTGCTACCGCATGCATCATCCCAAAGCTGATGTTGATCGCCTGTATGTTACCAGATCCGAAGAAGGCAGAGGATTAGTTAAACTAGAATTGTCCTACAAAACTACAACAATTGGCCTCCAAAGATACTTGGAAACTACAGAAGACTGGATGATGGTATGTGTCAAGGAACATTCCGTAATAAAGGAAGCCAACAAATTCAAAATGGAGTTTCAAATGGGCGCAGAAAAACAAGTACAGCACGGTAAACCGGCTGAAGCAGCAAAAAACATAAAAAAGAAAGCAAAGACAGATGCAACCGACCAGATACAGAAACAATGGCAAGATGAACCGCTTCATGGGCAATACTCTGCCCGTACCAAACAAGCTGACGTAGACAAAAACCGTATCCATCAGTGGCTACGTAGTGCAGGGTTGAAAGCTGAAACTGAAGGTTTTATCCTTACTGCACAGGACCAATGCTTGTTAACTAGGAATTATCAAGCACATATACTGAAATACTGTGTTAGCCCAAAATGCAGATTCTGTGATAAATATCCAGAAACCATTGATCATCTTGTATCAGGTTGCAAGGTAATAGCTGAATATAAAACCCGGCATGATAGAGTGGGCCAATATATGCACTGGAAAATCTGCAACTTCTACGGGAAGGTAACTGAAATAAATTGGTATGAACAAAACCCAGATTACGGAGATAGGACCTGTAACAATTTTATGGGACTACACAATACACACAGACAGAACAATCAAAATCTCCGCCCAGACATTGTTATTAGAGACCGAAAAAAATTACCTTCTGATTGATATAGCAATCTTTGCTGATTGCAATGTATCTTGAAGATCTTCAAAAAGATATCAAAATACAAGGATATTGAATCGAAATCTCAAAAATATGGCACATAGGAACATCAACAATCCCTTTGTTGTTGGATCCCTCGGCTTAGTTGGAAAAAAATCCAGTAAACTCAGTGAAGGGATTCCTGGAAGCAGAAATACAAAAGATTGTTCTCACGAGTACAGTACACACCTTACGAAGGGTTTTATCTATGTAAAATATGTGTTGTTTTTTAATTTGTCAGTGGAAAATGTTGTGATGCCATTTCTGACCTTAGTGCTCTGAGTGGGACCCGGAAAGAAATGTGTAAACACCAGAAATCAAAGGAAAAATCAATAATGACAATAATGTAATGGGAATAGTAGCCGTTTACTTATAAGGAAACATTTGGTATTCATTGACCGAGTATCCAGTACTACCGTCGGTTGAAATTCATAAAATCTTTCTCTTTAAATAATTTTTAAGAAAATAGGATTCTCAAGTCCAGTAGCTGTTATCGCTCTTTCCAGTATTGATAGAAGTTTCCTTCCTAAAATTTTGTTTAAAGTAGTTTCCCCTTTCCCGTTTTGGAATGTGGTATGAAAGGCGTAAATGATCAGTACCCATCTCTTTCTATCTGTACCTATAAATCATAAAATAAACTTCTTGTTGTACTCCTTATGAGGTTTGAAATGTTTCCGTATCGGGGTCCTTGCTAGACGTAAGATTTTGTGGACCGATAAAGTTCTTCTATTAGATCGATGCATTCAGTGGAATCTGAACTTGAAACTTGACGGTTTCTAATGGATGTGAAGAGTAAGTCTCTAATGATGTGGTAATATGCTGCTGCGGGGTCAACGTAACACATATACTAATTCTATTGCTGTGGTATACAATTTCTTGGAGTTGTTTGATGACATACGGTATCATTGTAACTCTTACAAGAACGAAAGCCGAATTGGGTGGTCAGGTGTTGACTTTCATAAAACCATTAAGTTAAGACAATGTCCATTAGTATTTTCACCACAAGGGATCCAGTGGAGACACCTCTCTATGTATGAGGGTCTATAGGACTACTTTGTTGTTTCCTTAGTGAATTAATAATTCCGTTATTTCAATAATAATAGTAGCAAAAGGAAAAAGTAAAGTGAATACAGAAACACACATTAGGAAAATCCCAGTAAGTCCATCACTATCTGAGATACAAAAAGATTGTACTCATGTGCACCGTTCACATACTCATAAAAACACTCTCAATGTACGCGCATTAATTTTCTAAGAAAAACTTTCTTTTAAAATATTTAGTAAAACATTGTATCAAAGTATCAAACATCAAATCAGGAAAACTTTAGATAATAATAATTTTTATGAATTTTTCATTTTGTCTCTGAAGCTCAATAAGGAATTCCAATCTGGCAAGTTGAACGCGAAAAGTATAGAAGGAAGAAACAAACAAAGCATTGAATTTCCTTGTGCGAAATTGAATTAATGAGAAAATAAATGGATTATCTTTGATCTGGCGAAAAGCATCAGATTCGTTGTTTCTATCATCGGATAATTTTATAGGAATAAACAATTCAAGGTATTCATTTTACCTTGCACCTTTGGATTATTAATTATTTAATCCCTATAAGCTTCTCTTAATGGGAAGAACTTTAATTATTTGGAAGTCTATAAAAACACATTTTCATAACTCAGGAATATGCCAATCCTAGGTGGCTGGAATTATGAATCTGCCTCAAAGATTGGTAAATATAGTAGAACGAAATGACACGTTTTTGAATAAATCTACGTGGAAATATCTAAATATTGTCGTGGAAATTCTGTTAGAAAATCTTATAAATTTTGGTTCCGATTTCAGGATTTTTTAAAAGTTGTATATAAAATAATATTGTATAGATATGAATAATTATCAACATTAAAAAGTGTATTTATATACTTTAGTGATTGATGGCAGAAAGAAGGGCACAAGAAAAATCAGCTTTAACATGCAATTATTTTCGCATAAATAAATCAATACATATATTAAAAAGAAAGTACAGGCTTGTCGGGGTAAGTTTTTATAATTCTTTGTTGACATTATATATTAAACGTTACACTGACAATTTATCTTTACAAAAGAGAAAGCTGTATAAAATAGATTATTTCCTGTTTTTCTTAAATTGAATTTATTCATGCGGTTAACATGCACATACATACTGTGATGTACCTGCAATTTCATTAGCTATATAGGCGTAAGGCTACCCCCCGCCAAGAAAAATCCCAAATTCTAGTCGAGAAATAGTTAGATATAAAAAATAAATAATTAAAAATAAATAAAATCCAATGTTTTCAACTTGCGAGCGAATATGTTCTATGATCAGCCTTACCCTCAACTTCTTTTCCGATTCTTTCTGTCTTTACCTTCTCTCCTACCCACAAGCCAAGAGCCTCTGAAATTTGAAGCGATCCGACTTGGGAATGACCTGGTTCCAAATACACGCGACCATCAGGCGGTTGACCATAAGTGAACTGCAGGCAACATCAGGCTCTCCTGCCGTGATCACTTGATCAGACCCTACTGATGGTTGGTTGAATCTTTGGCCATCACGCAAAAACTTCGTGATTTGCTCTCCCATCCTCTTGCGTACCCGGTCAAAGACGAAGGGAATCCACGTGACGATTTTTGGGGACAGTAAAAATCTAAAAAAAGGTAGCAGTTTCCCTACTTACCTTCCTTATAACTTACCTATAACGACAATGGACTCTTTATGACTCTATAAATACTGCGCCTCTCTGATATATATATATATATATATATATATATATATATATATATATAGAGAGAGAGAGAGAGAGAGAGAGAGATGAGGAACGAGTTGAGACCTAACGAGTCAAGACATATTAGTTCACTCTAAACCAGACTGACAGTTAATACTAATACCTTCAACTTCTTGTATTATATTTCTGTTGTAATATATCTTTGTTATTTACTACCCTTGTGTTCGTGTTGTTCTTCCTTGGTTCTACCTTGAACCATAACCGTGGTGCGAGGATATTGGACCATAACAGTGGTGCATTGTGGGTAGTCTATTTTGGCGGTTATTTTACCGGAAGTCGTTTATTTGTTTATTTATTTATTTGGGTTAAATTATTTTGCTTGTTTTTATTTATTTTTATTTTTCATTTTTATTTCTTATCTTATATATTTATTTATTTATTTTTTTATTATTTATTTTTTATTTTGAACGGTGCTTTTATTAACGTAGTAAAAATTTGTTTATATAGCTTATTTAATAGTTTTGTTTTTGTTTGGGAAGATAATTAAAGCTATTTGTTCAATTTTGGGGTTGATTGTTGTAGTTTTTTCTAACTATTATTTTGGCGGGAACAGTTTTTAATTTGTTTATCACGTCATGTATTTATTTGGATTGATTATCTTTATTTGTTTTTTCTAACGGCTAGTTTATCGGTTGTTAGTTTATTTATATATTTGGATGTATTTAGATCAATTTATTTTACTTGTTGTTATTTATTTGTTACACTGAAAATTTTCTCTTTTTGGTTTTCGATTTTTAAGTAACGTAGTATATTATTTTTTATTTTTTATTCATTTTTTTTTATTGTTATATAACAGTTATAGCTATTTTTTTCGTCCGATATTTTGTTTTGATTTTTATAGTTTAACTAATATTTTGGTCATAATAGTTTGCTAATATGTTTATTATTTACTTTATTTATTGATTTTGTTTCTTATTTTTTATTCTATTTCGTCTATTCTAACAGGTGTGATTTGGTAATTTGTTTGGATTAATTTATTTTGCTTATTTTATTGTCATTTTGTTTATTTATGTATTTATTTATTTTTCCGTTTTCGATTTTTAAGTAACGTAGTAAAAATTTGTTTTCATGTCTGCATTTTGAAATGAGCTCGGATCTTTTATTTAATAATTTATTTTGGTCTGGGAAAGTAATGATAGCTATTTTTTCCCCTAAGCAATGTTTGCAAGTTTTTGATTGGTTGTTGTAGGCTGATGATCTTTTCCTTATTTTCCAAGATATTTTTGGTGTGGTGTGCGTTTTGTTTTTAATTTCCCAGATATACTTCGAAAGCATTGTACTCTTCGCATATTTAGTATTTGTGAAAGATGTTTTGTGTACATAATTTCTTTGCTTCCAGGGTCCATCAATTACTTTTATGTATACTTTTTCTTCATCATCTGGTGATTTTATCGTGGCTTGGTATATTACGTTGTTTTGTAAACAATTACCATTTAAGGGGCATTCGTTCTTTATTCTGCAGTTTCACGTGGGTGTTATTTGTTGATAATTTTCATGTTGTGCTTTTTTATTATTTGTGACATGTTCTCGGTCCAACTGTAGCTGATTTTTACTGTGTTTTTGTTGAATATTTTGTGTAGGGTGCTTGGTTAAAAGTTAAAACAAAAACTCGGACGAAAAAAATAGCTATAACAGTTATATAACAATAAAAAAATGAATAAAAAATAATATACTACGTTACTTAAAAATCGAAAACCAAAAAGTGAAAATATACAGTGTAACAAATAAATAACAAGTAAAATAAATTGATGTAAATACATCTAAATATATAAATAAACTAACAACCGATACCGATAAACTAGCCGTTAGAAAAAAACTAATAAAGATAATCAATCCAAATAAATACATGAAGTAATAAACAAATTAAAAACTATTCCCGCCAAAATAATAGTTAGAAAAAACTACAACAATCAACCCCAAAATTGAACAAATAGCTTTAATTATCTTCCCAAACACAAACAAAACTATTAAATAAGCTATATAAACAAATTTTTACTACGTTAATAAAAACACCGATCAAAATAAAAATTAAATAATAAAATAAATAAATAAATATATAAGATAAGAAATAACAATAAAAATAAAAAATAAAATAAAAACAAGCAAAATAATTTAACCCAAATAAATAAATAAACAAATAAATGACTTCCGGTAAAATAACCGCCAAAATAGACTACCCACAATGCACCACTGACCCGTATATATAAATAGCCGAGAAAAATAACAGCACTCGTGGCCTGACTGTCGCCTCTAAGTGTTGACTTCTATGTTCACTATTATATATATATATATATATATATATATATATATATATATATATATATATGTATATATATATATATATATATATTCGATCGTACCTTCAGTTCTTTCATGATCCCTTTCCCCTTTGTTAAACGAATTTTCTTTTTCTTTCTTTATCTGTTTCTGTATTTATAAATAAATGTTTTATTTTGAAATCCATCGTCTTGCGTCTGTTTTTTGCTGACTCCTTTGTGTCGCTTCTGTCTCTGAGTTAAGACCGAGAAAAGATCCCACAATTTCCTTTTCTTTTTTTTTTTAAAACCAGTAGATCACCTATATGCTACAGGTTTGTAACAATGCACACTCACATACATGCATAAACAAAACGACGTTGACAATTTTTCATCTCGATCTTTTCCTAAATCTGACTAAATTACAAACATCAAAATTGTTTGAGAAGTGATTTATGGTTGGACTGAGAACTTTTCAGCACTGCCTTGTATAAACGAGATTGTTTTGAAAGTAATTTGAATTCCAATTTGTTCAATAAAAATTGAAATTTGAATTCAAGATTCGATTATCCCAATCAATGATTGTGAACAATGAATAAGAGTTGATTTGGAATATAAAAAATACTTGCATAACGAAAAAAATATTTTTGTTTTTCGAGAGAAATAGTTTTAAGCCATGAAAGTGAAATTATTTGAACTCTGATATGTTTGGGCCCAAGTCTCAGGATAAAGTATTCTTTGAGGAACACAGTCATTCTTTAATATGTCAATCACTGTACTAGAAATTAATTTCAGTTACATGAACTATAACGTCGAGAAAGATAAAATACTTTTTACTCCTTTTTAAAATAATCTTTGATCGTTTAAGCTCTTGTAGATTTTATCATTGTGTTTCTAGGCATTTAATGAGAGAAATGGCTTCTTGAACCTTCTATAAGGCGAGAATTTTATTGGCAAGTAATCTTGATTTCTGTGGGATTACATCTGACGGTTTCTCAATATAATTTAGTTTTCGACAGAATGCATATTCAAGCAAACCTTACAAGAATATTATATTCCCTACTTATTTTTTATTTTTAAGAGATAAAGTTTCAACTTCAAAGTGATACAAAAAATGAAAGTTTGAAGGAGGAATGAATTTAATAGCAAAGATTTGTGACTGTTAAAGAATTTTTACCTATTTTCTTACATCCATATATTACTGGGTGTTTTATTCTGGACTACTCCACCAAAAACATTATCATCCCTAAAAAGAATCAATATAAACTCAGCTTATTACACAAAATTGAAAGTGTCGTGAGTAGAATGAGATGGAAACCAAAAAGCCAAAAGGGAACACCACAATGAATGTGAATCTATCGAAGTCCCTGAAAACACCACCTAGCGGTAACTTTCTCCTAGAATTTGAAAAAAAAAATTCTCTGTAATATATAGAATAAAATAGGCAAACAAATATAACAACCTACAGAGAAATATAAAAAAATACATTGTCAAGATACGTAATACTAATAAAATCATCATAAAATCTGATAAAACTGGCAATCTATATTACTATAACGTCGACGACTACCACAAAGCTATTTGTAAAGAAGTTAATAAAATTGAATGGGAAAATAAAAATATTTAAATATAAAAAGAATGGGAAAATAATATTAACAGCGAGGCACGAATTACAGCCACTTAAGATTGACGACAGGGTGCATAAGATTAATAAACAACAGGCTTTTATTACCGTTAAGGACCATAAGGATAATTTCCCCAACAATCTGTGTGACACCCGTACTTCTTTGGTCACGACGCCAAATGTGACGCCGTCCTTTGTGACGGGCTAACCCTGGGACATCGGTTGAAGTCTTGTTGGGTTCTAGCACCAACTTGTCGTACTCGGCTCGCTTCCAACGCCTGGTCACCGAAGCAACTGCTTTGATCTCGATTCAACCTACCCACGTTGTGATTTGATCTTAGGTTGACGAGATCAATCAAACGTCGGGCCGTAGTGCCAGCCGAATCCGGGTCAAGGTGATACTGCACAATAATTGTAGACAAAAAAAAGCACAAGCACAAACAACAACTTCAAGGCGAGCGACTGGTTAGGAATAGTGATTAATTTTATGTCGGTTTGTTGAGTTACAGGTGTGCGTCTCTCTCTTTCTCTCCCAGCCCGAAAAAAAAAATGTGGATTGTAACACTTTTGCGTTCCTTAACTAGTTCTGGATATCTGGATTGTCTTTCAATAAAGTCGGCTCTGGTGGAAAATATAAGTCAGACTTCTATAATTTGTTCTTGGTTAGAAGTCTAAGTCGGAAACTTGCTTTGGTGGGAAATCTAAAGTCGGACTTCAACAAATTTGTTCTTGGTTAGAAGTCTAAGTCGGAAAGCATGGAATCGTGCGGTCACCTGTGCGAGGCGTTATCTTCCGGGTCCTGTGTCTTGGGCTCGACTGGATCTCTCTGCTAACTGCACTGCACTGCTCTCTCCTTACTGTACTGTACTTTACTCACTGTCCTGTACTGTCTAAAACACCCGAGGACGTTTGCTTATATGGACGCCGATCAAAACCTGGCGTGGGGTCGGACGTGGTGTGGCCACCACGTTGATTTCAAATCCCCAATAAGGATTTTCTTTGTTTTCGGTCAGAAATATTTATCATTTTCCATTTTTGGAAATCTTCTTCCACTCCCACCCTCTTCTGCTCTCATATGGGTATCTCACCATACTTTAGAGGGCGTCAACGGTTTTCCCACTTCCTCGCAGTAACATCTCATACCTATCCTCTCATTGGGCGGTGGCAGGCCTCCTCCCTGCGTCACATGATCACCTCCGCCTGGCTATTCGGCCAATAGGCGTCAAATGATAATCTCAATTTTTATCCAACTTCACGGCATATGGAATTCCTCAATCAAGTTTTTCGCCAACATTAAGTGGACGGAATTTTGGCGAAATTGGGTTAATTAAAATAAATACAATAACATGGCTTTTGTTATCACAAACGAATTTCAACAGAACACAGATGTCCTGTCCAGACGACATCTCCTCAATCCAGGGCCGGGCTCTGTGTGCGGTCGGCAGATGACCCATTGAATCCCTTCCCGACAACATAAGTTTTGGCTATCATGACAAAGTTAATGTTTTTTCTTCCCAAAAGCTCTGGGATTCATCAACTAATTTTTACGACAATGACCATCAGAATTTTCGCCATTCCACTACCCAAAACAACATCGCTTTTGTGGGTGGCCTTTTTCCTTCTTTTATCATCTAAGTTGTTAAGTCTTGTCCCTCTCTTTCTTTCTTTTCTTTCTCTTTTCCTTCCTTTGTCCTCGCAGAGAATTCTCATCATTCTCTGATAACACTGTTGTCACTTTAACACAGTAAATGGATATCCATTCAAAACTCTGGGAACATTTGGCATATCTCAGCGTCAAACTTCTGCGAGAAAGTAAAAATGATTATCTTGATTCGCACTTGAAAATAACAAAACAAAAAATCTTTTCACCAATCCCTTGTTTTGGGAAAATAACGAAACAAAAAGAATGTCGCTCAGTATGTCTTTCGTTATATCTATCGGTTTAAGTAATCCCCGTAATTAACTTCTGTGGTTAATTAATTGGTTAATTAACCTGCCGTTTCTAAATAGTGTTACATCTGTAGTTTCGATTGCTTAACCTTTTCAAGAATAATATAAGCAAAATCAGCAAGGCTATACTAGAGCGAGCCTGAAAATACACTAGGAATGCCACAGGTGTCAACCAATGGAAAAACACTAAAAATGCTATTAATTGGTTCTCTAATATAAAAAAATAAAAGCGAGTTTACCTTCATGCAGTTCGACATCGCCAACTTCTACCCGTCAATAACGGAAGACCTGTTAATGGCTGCTATAACCCTGGCCAAGAATTATTGCAACATCGTAGAGCAGGAAATCAGCATCATTATGTAAGCCCAGAAACCCATTCTATATCGTGATTGTTCTATGTGAACCAAAAAGACAATACAAACTTATCTATATCGATGGGAGCGTTTAACTCCGCAGAAAGTTGTGAACAAGTTGGTATTCTGCTACTGTGGAGACTTAGGTTTACTTTCGATAGTAAGAACCCTAGTCTGTACAGAGACGACGGAGTTAACCTCCTACGTAACGCCAATCCACAACAAACTGACCGGTTTAGGAAACAACTCTTCAAATTCTTCAAAGATTACGGACTTAATATCACTACTAACACCAACGTCAAGGTGATCAACTTTCTGGACACTACTTTCGACCTATCCAGAGGAGTGCACATGCCTGATACTAAAGAGCTCTATAACCATTAACAAATAGATACATTAACAAAGAATCCAACCAACCACCTGGAATTCTAAATGACTTTCACAAATCTGTACAACACCGACTCTCAACTAACAAAATTATTTTTGACAAATATAAAACTAAATATGTAAATGCAATAAATAAAAGTAAATACACTGTCGCCTTTGAGTGTTGACTTCAATTTTCACTTATATATATATATATATATATATATATATATATATATATATATATATATAGAGAGAGAGAGAGAGAGAGAGAGAGAGTTCCGTCTAATAGTGGGTAAGAAAAAAGCAAAAGGAAAACTTATTTAGTTTCGCATTTCATTCCAAGAAGGAACTTCTTCAGGCTAATAAAGGATTCATTGATGTACTCAGTCTTATAGATGTAGTGTGGATGTGGGGGGGGGATACTAAAAATACAGGTTATATTGGTTTCTATTTGCGCTTCTGACAGAAAACGGCTTGTGTTTGACAGATGAAAATATAACGTTTTCTTTTTATTCCCAATTTCACGTTGATATGAATAGTCTCCATTTATTTGATGACAATTTTACATAAAATGATTTGGTTAAATTCTAGGTTTATATTAATTTTTAGTTGTTAAATCATACATTTAATATGCATCAAGGGTGGTCTTCGGTGATGCCCTGTTCTCATCCCCCGATTTCGTGTTTCGCTCCAACACCAACCCCGACCTGATTCTAGGCGAGTCAGGCCGCCTCCTTGAAAGCATCGTGCTACGCGCCGCGACATTGCAAAAAACAGTAATCATAATAAACTAGCAAGGCCGCACTTTGACCGTTCTTATTGACATATGTCAGTCAGCGTCAGCCAATGAAAACAGGACTTTTCACACTCACCTTCTATATAGTGGTGTCTTTTTACTACATCCGGTTTATATTCACTACTTCCGGAATCCATACCGAGGTGAACTGGTATCTTTATTGCATTGTTTAAGTCCATGTTTTACATATTAAATATTAATCCCATAGCGATACTAAATCTAAACCTACACTCATACCCAACTCAAAACTAACCTATACTAGCACTTTCTCAAAAGAAATTTACTATTCTAACTATCAGGTCAAGAAAAGAAAAAAAAATACCCCTGTATACACGTTTTGTCATTTACCGACTAAAATAATTCGATGGCCTAATAACAATAAATAAATATATAATTATGCTATCTACTCAATTAAGTAACCTATACACATATTTACAATCTGATACATATTTATCAAAATAAATCTACTCAATTAGTACTAGCATCAACTGCCTAAATTTCCAGACTATTATTACTACGAAACTATATCTTTCTTTCCCATTCTATTCATAATAAATATGCAATTTGGCTTAAATATTGAAATAAATCCGCGAGTAAGCGTTAACAAAAAAATAAAATAAAATAAAATAATAGCAATCAGTAACCGAAAAGCAAAGTAAAAAAGAAAAATAAATAAAAAACTCCTATCCATCACCCCCCCACATATGTCAACGATTCTCAACCCCTATCCATAACAGTTCGACTACTTAATATATTGTCTTAATATTTCCTTATAACGTATAACACGTCCCCTAATTATGATTCTGAGATTTCCCTTAACGTCCTCACTATTTCTTCCATGGCTCTGATCTCTTAAGCCAAATCCATTCTGACGCAGAACTGCGTTGGTAATGTCCTTCAGCGCTCTCACCCTAACTGCCCCCATTACTCCTATTTTTGCTAGGGCTCTGCACAACGACTGTCCAGCAAAACCCCTGCAACCAACTTCTACGGGGTCATAGTATATCTTCCATGACTTTTACCGACATTGTTCGACCAGTTCTTGGTATTTGGACCTCTTTCTCTCTTTAATTAGTGTAATATATTCCTCCCATGACACAGACAGTTCCCAAATAATGCACTGCTTTGTGTTGTCAGAGTGCAATATCAGATCCGGTCTATGTGTCTGGGGAACTTCAACTGGGTTTCTAGGTCCACTATCAACCGCCAATCGTCTGCGGAAGATAACAGGCTCGTTCTCTCTCACCTCTGTTTCTGTATCTTCCCTCCAGCTTTTACGAAGTTAATCTGATTCATTTTCTTCCCTGGTTGATGCTTACTAGCCCTTATAGATTTAGTCACCTCGTTCGCAATTGCTTTGAGTGCTTGGTCGTGGCGCCAACGGTACCAACCATCACTCAAAGCTTTACTGAGGATGTATTGTAAAGATCCTTTCCTTGCACATAGTTGACAATTGGGGGTCTCGCTTTTCTCCCATATATGCAGGTTCGTTGGGCTCGGTAGGACATCATATACGAATTTCATGAGAAATCGAATCTCGCTAAAATCCGACCGCCAGCAATCTGACCATGTAATTCTTTTCTTTTCTACATTCTCTCATTTTGTCCAGGCTCCCTGCTGACTTAGACCGACCATTTTACAGTAACGCATTTCTTTTACGCCCGCACGGACTTCTTGGATGAGTTGGCGTTTTCTTTGCCTTTGGCAATGTTGGTTTGCGGACAGGGGAAAAACCCAAATCCGCTTTGCCTTTAGCTATTGACCCTAATATAACTTTATGCCTAAGAATCTCTTCCGCCACTCGCAACTCTCCTTCAGCGCTCCATTTCCTGTCATATCTTGTCTGAATTCTTCCACGAGGCTTATAAAGGGGAGGCGCAATGCCCATAGAGGGTTGCACCAATTAAGCATTTCGGCAAACCCAGCCACCTTCTCAAACGATTAATATTTGCTCTCTCTAACGTTTCCACGGTGGTAATCGGAATATCATAGACGAGAAATGGCCACAATATCCGGGGCAAGACTACATGTTGGAAGAGCCATGCCTTAAAACGTCTTGGCAATCCAGATTTGTCGATCTTCGTCAGCCACTCCTCAAGATCTTTTATAGTCCGCTGGATCGCGGCTGCGTCCTTCATACTGATCTTGAAAGTCTTGCCCAAGCTCTTAACAGGCTTTTTGCTCAGAGTAGGAATTGTTTCTCCTGCGACTGTAAACCGAACTTTCTCCATGACCTTGCCTTTTTTCAATACTAATGACCTGGATTTTGCTGGCTTAAAATACATTCTGGCCCAAGTCATATTTCTCGAGACCCTTTAAGAGCCACCTACCTCCCGTGACAGATGTCGTTGTCACGGTTAAATCGTCCATGTAAGCCCTTATCGATGCTTAGCGGACTCCTGAACTGGACACAGGGCCTCGGCATTCCACCTCGGCTGCCTTTACAAGCATGTTTATGGTCAATGAAAATAGGACAGCAGACATTGTGCAACCTGTGATGATACCCTTTTCCAGGGTCTGCCATTCTGATATTGCTGTACTTGAACAAGCTCTCAACCGGAAATTATTATAGTAGTCTACAATGAGATCGCATACTGATGGAGGTACAGGATGTCTATTTAGGGTTTCTTCCACCAGTTTGTGTGGCATGGACGTTAGCGAGATCCAACCACAATACAGTCAGGTCCCCTTTGGTTTCCTTCGCCTATCTCAGGAGCTGTGTCAGGACTCCTGTATGCTCAAGGCAACCTGGCATACCGGCGACCTCGCCCTTCTGGACTGATGTGTCAATATAGCCGTTTCCAAGAATGAAATTCGAAAGGCGTCTTGACAATGAACCGAAAAAGATCTTACTTTCGGTGTTGAGTAAGGAAATGATTCGAACTTGGTCCAATGACTTTGAACCTTCTTCCTTCGGGATCCACACCCCTTCAACGAATCTCCATTGATCCACGATCCTGCCTCTTCTCAAAATGACTCTTAGTAACTTCCACAAAATTTGCAGAATTCCCTTACACCGCTTGTACACAATGTAAAGTACCCCACTCGGTCCTGGTACTGAGGCGGATCTGGTGGCTCTCACAACTTCTTGAATTTCTTTCCAGGTGGGCAAGCGGGTGTCAAATTGAACCACTGGTGGCTCCTGAGGAATTAAGCGGGTATTTATACCCATTTCTTGCTCTTTTGCAGGGTCATTCATGGTATTTCGAAGGTAGTTGTTTTCTTCCTCCGATGCCTCCAATTTCCCATTGCGCCTATCTCCTAGCAATGTTCTTGCAAAGCCAAAAGGGTTAGACAGGAAATTTGCCCGCATTTTTTATCTTTCTTTCCTCCTCCTCCTATGCCACTCCGCTCGCCGTATAGTTTTTTATTTCCTTCTGAGTATTTCTCGGAGTTCCTCTATCCTTGGCTGCCGTGGCTTGACGCAACCAAATCTCTCTGACGCCATGCTAGTTATTATTGTCGTCATGAAATTTAGTCGCCTATCCACGTCCCCCTTCGTAGCAGACTGGAGTATCTCACAAATTTCAGTGTCGAAATCCTGCCAGGCTCCATTGTTTTTCGCTGGGGGCCATTTTATCTTCTTTCGGGAATCCTTGCCCAGAGTGAGAGGAACTGAGGCTTGCAGAGACTGGACGCTGTGATATGACTCCTGGTCCTGCACCTCCTCCGTTTTAACAGGGATTGTACCTGCACATTGCTCCCGGTTTCCCCCTCAAGGCATTTCATCCGGCTTTGATGTATCCTTAAGCCTCTCTGGTTTTTGCAAGTCTTACCGCATATGCATCTGTTCGTATTCGATTGGGCATTTCCGTTCGATTCCATTAAATCCATCCGGTTGAGGATCTCATTATATTACATTGTCCGAATGTATTTTGTTTTGTTTACGCCATTCTTATAAAATATATAAGTTGAAGTCATTATCTATAAGAGTTTACATATAAATAATCGATATTTTGTGATCAGAAAAAAATCTCACTGAATTTTACGTAATATTAAGGTAAACTTTTGCTGTTGCCACTTATAAGAAACTCGTCACGTGAAATGGCTTCTGAATGTGTCATAAAGAAACTATAATAGTTGTTGAGCGAATATGGGTGCCAGTTTATTTGACTCATGAATTAGTCGGTCAATGATTGGCCGACAACTCGGATGAACAAGGAGACACAGTAATTGTTTTCTAAGTCAGTCAACTTCGAAAGCAACTTTTCGTTCTGGTTTATCATTTCTAAAGGATTATAGAAGGCATATGATTGAATCAGACAGAATGTAAATTAGCTTGCATTGAAGAGAGACAACAAATAAAAGATCAAAAGCAGGTAATGAGGTAAGGATTGGAAAATTAATCTTGGATAATGACCTTACAAAAATGCCCACATTTGTTTCTGAAAAAAGAGAGAAAACGAAAACTAAATTAACCAAATTTTCGAAAACAAAATGTTTTTCCTTCGTTGTCTTGCGGTCTGAAGAATTCGATCATAAAGCTTACAAAATTACTAATTCTTCTAGTTTTAGCGTTAGAGTTAAGGTTAAGGTTAGGTTTAAGTTCAGTACTGGGAATTTTTTTTAAACTATGGAAGATTTCAGCATACTGTTTTACTTAATTGCATGAAGCTGTTAAATCTTGATTTGAATTTAATATCAATTGTTGATTCTGATCCAACCAAATATATTTTGATATGCCACTTATAGTGAAAGAAATGGTTCATTAATGCAGTTATTTAACAAACTTCCAACTAGAATGCTTTAGTTACAATGGAGACAGCAAAACATAGAATAAATTAATTTATCATAACTTATGATAGATATAGTAAGCATTATTACTATTGATTGAGTAGAAATTTAGAAGAGATTATATTTTCTAATTTCAGCGAAATTATCTGTAGGTCTCACATTTTCACAGCTTTAACTTGATTTGAGCTTGAAACGAATTTTTACTATTTGCACATATTAATAAATTGACATAAGCGTTATGAGAGGTTAAATTTTCAGTTAAATACTGAGTCATGAGACATTTGAAATAAATTAAATCGAGTGGTCGGATATAAATCCACCTTTTAAATTATTTCTTCAGCCGTAGCCAATGCCGCACCCATGCTTAAAGATATATAAAATTAAAGTAGCAAAAATATAAAACTGGTAAATATTTTAGCTATTTAATTTAATAAACTTCCAAATATATATATATATATATATATATATATATATATATATATATATATATATATATATATATATATATCGGCTAACTTGCTTTCAACCTTTCGGTATCTTCAGGCGATTCCGGTCAGTTGATTTCCTGACGCTTTATTTTTTAAAATTAATGAACGCTTTATTATTTAAACAAAAATAAACGTACAACATGAAGTGTGATAGAAGGGGAGGAGGATGAGAAAGAGAAAAGCAAGGGTAGTGGAAATGTATCAGTGGCGGGGTAAATGAAATGTACATACTTTCTTTTCATCCTAGTTCATACGAGTTTGTGTATGCAACGAGTCATAATTTCCGATCTCTCATTCAAATGTTTTATTTCTTTTGTCTGGAAACGTTATTATTGCTAAATTTTCTTGTTCCCAAATGTTGAAGATATTACTATGATTGTTGTAAGGTTTGGCCTTTTAAAAAATTTCCAGTTTTTTAATACTACTGTCTCTTGGCCTAATTCAACTCTGATAGATAGAGATAGAGAGAGAGAGAGAGATAGAGAGAGAGAGAGAGAGAGAGAGAGAGAGAGAGAGAGAGAGAGAGAGAGAGAGAAAATATTAGATGATTGAAAACATCTGTTTTAAGAATATTTATACAATTTAAACATCAGAACTGTAATTTTTATTTTATGGTTGATTGCATAATAAAACCACTTTCATTTTATGGGTGGTAACAAATCTTTGTTTTCATCTTCATTATTGTTATTAAAGATGCAGTTTTTCCAAGTAAAACGCAGCATATAAGTTGTATGTTCCTAGTTGCCGCAACCATGAGCGCCATCAAATTATTTTATTTCTTCACGTAGCTGTCTTATCAGAACAAACAGCTGAGCAAACGGGAAGAGAATTTCTACAAGCCTCATGAATGTTACAGAAGATTGAAATATTCAAAGAAATAACTAAAATAAAATATAGAATCTCTTTAATAGAAATAATATGATCTAATTGTATGTTATTGCTTAGTATACGCAGATTTGTTGGTGCGCATATTTTATTTTTCTTGTTTTGATGTCCTCTGAAACACAAATCAAAAAGCTGTGAAATATAACAATATTCTTCTCATAAGCAGAATAATTTGCATGACAATTTGTTTATGAAAAGAGTTTGAGCCTTGAGGCTTCCTGACTATTCTTGTCTTGTGCCAGAATGAGTTAATCTTAGTAACTATCCATATAACATTTCAGAGACTCTAAATCGTAGACGATTGATTTATCTATATAAAAAAAACAGGACGAAAAAGATTAGAAATTGTTCATCTGCTTCTTTCTTTTTATGTGCCATGTTCTTCCAGGACGTAGGCGATCATGGCTCTCCAACTCTATCATTTGCAGCTCTCAGCAAGCTCCTTCCCTCTGATTCCTCCCCTAGATCACGTTCTGTCATTCACCTGCTCAACATATGCCTTCCTTATTATGTGTTCCAGAAACTTCAGCTGCCTCTTTCTGATGTTAAGTAAAAGCCTTCTCCTTCTTTGTAACCTCATCGTTGCTCATATGCTCGGTCTATGATATCCTTAGCATCCTTCTGTAGAACCACATCTCCGTCCCCCCGAGTATCCTATTCATCTTTGAGGAAATCGTTCAACATTCGCTGTCCGTCTTTCCATCATTTCACTTAGTAAGTTTAATAATAAATTTGTTATTGTTACAGACTACTAGATGTTCTGATCAATGCTGAATTGGATAAGCATCTCACTTCACACGCCTTCTTTCAGATAGACAATATGGATTTCGTTTTTCAAGGTCAACAGTCGATGTATTAACTCTTATCACTGAATGTCTATAAGCCTTTAGATAACTATGGCGAGGCTTTGGCTGTAGCTTTAGATATCTCGAAAGCATTTGACCGGAATTGGCATGCTGATCTTCTCCACAAGCTCAATGATCATGTTGTCTTTGTCCGGATAATTGACTTAATTCAATCGTTCTTAAGAAATCGTGTAATGAAGGCGGTGTTGAATATATTTTTCGAAAATTATTGTTTGTTTCATTCTCCTGAATCAAGTCCAAAAACAGCACTAAAAGTATTATCTTAAAATGTTATTTATAAGATAGAAAAGTTTCTACAATTTTTTGTACAATACCTATTATGACTATGTAATCAATATTAAAAATACATATATTTTCAAGTAGTAAAATATGTTCATGAAGCTACTTTAAAAAATTACATACTTATGCATTCAAAGAAACATTTGCCAGATAATTTTTATTTTTAATCTTCCACCTTTTTATGTATAATGAGTTAATTAACTTGTCAAATTATCCTGTTAAATTTGTGTTCCTGTTAATGTAAACTGATTTTAATTATTATTAAAAATATGTATAATGATAACTATATCAAAACTATTATAATGAAAAATATTTTCTTCATCTGTAAAAAAAAGGCAGACATTTATAACGAAAACC
Source organism: Acanthosepion esculentum (assembly GCA_964036315.1). Lineage (NCBI taxonomy): Eukaryota > Metazoa > Mollusca > Cephalopoda > Sepiida > Sepiidae > Acanthosepion > Acanthosepion esculentum. The sequence continues at coordinate 148,972 of OZ038483.1, read as the reverse complement.
AATAAAATTTATAAAATTGATCAAAATAATTGTTTGTCTGAGATTCATTGTTTTCAGACTTTGTTGACACACGATTTGGTAAATGCTTTCTAATTGTATTGCACAAATCTATTGTCTGTATGTTTAAATAATATCTTAGTTTTAATACATTTTTATTTAACGATTCAGAGCAGATTTTCGGTAACTGAAGTACTGTTTAAAAAAAAAACAAAAAACGGAGGATTTAAATTCTCCAAGGATTTCTGCGTATAATTAATATAAACATTAATCAGTACAAAAATTAATTTCTCGAAATTTCAAAAAATAAATAAGGGGGGGGGTAACAGATGCTAAATATATGTTTTACCGAATCTAAAAGAAAGCATTTCTAAAATAATTTAATTAATTTGTGAATAAATCCTGAAAGTTTCATTAAAATCGGATTTTTGCAAGAATTTGCAAATTAATGGGTTTTTTCGCCGCAAAAAAAGACGTTAAAATTTCCTATACTAATCTGTACCCAAATCCCCCCTCGTAGACGCAAGAAAAACAAGATTTTTAACCAAAATTCGGAAGGTTCTAAAAAAATAATTTAATAATAAAAAAATCCTTTGTTTTTTTTTCTCTTAATAATAACATAAAAGTTTTTACGATAAAACTTTGTTTTTATCAAATTTGGGACATTTTTTTATCATGATATGCTCATTTTTAACTAATCTGTGGCGGTACGTAATTATTTAATTTACTATAATTTATATGCGATATATGCTCCACATTAATATTTTCGTGAATATCTTTAGTTTTATAAAGGTGAGTTTAGGAAAATAATTTTAAAATTAAAAATGTATCATAATGTGAGATGCAGTGTATTATGAATTTCTATGTTAGGTTTTGTACAAGATTTATATTCTCGGAGAATTTATGCTTGAAAAGAAAGGGGGATAACTTTGCATTTTTATTTTGTAAAGAATCAAATTAACAAATTGAAGTAACAGAAATGGTTTAATCCAATGTAACTTGTTTGAAATCTCTACCTTCAAAATATTTCTTAATTAAGCATTTTTGCCTATAAAATGGATTATAATCAGAACTATTTTCATTTTCTTTCAAAATATTTACTGATGCTCTATTTGTCTATGCTACATATCAACCCAACTTCAGAGTCAGTCTTCGTCATCGAATAGTGTTTAACTGCATTTATTTTTAAACAGAAAACTCATACCGCCTACAATTCATATCTTGCTACCAAGACTTCTTCGTTTCAGCAGTTCTACCATTTTGACGGTGAGTCTCATCAACTTGTCAAACGGGAATTTATTATTAATTAGATGCAATCGAAATATTTTGTTCGTTCGATTTTCACATATTTTCTCCAATCAAGCTTTTTTATAATTATCTTTTTGTCTGCACATTGGAGATTCAAACTAATTAGTCTCATATTGTTAGATGTAAAATCACTCATTACGTTGTTTGTTCATATAAAGTTCATGAATTATGTTGAATTGAGATGTCGACACAAAGAGAGGAAAAATAGCGCAATTATTTCACTTTGTTTCAAAATAAAAACGTTTCCAAAATGACAAAATTCGAGTTGATTCATGTAAGAGAAAATATTGTTGTTAATATAAGAATTTGAAAATGATAGTAAAGGAAGCTAACACTTTTTCCATTCAAAAATCAACCTGAACTTGAAACCCTTACAAATCCAGGACACTGATTGGCTAACTGCTGTCCAATCAGGAGGTCTTTTTGAGTTCACGCGGTAAATTAGATTCCGAAATCTTCCTCTTTTGCAAATGACCACACATTTATTGGAGCCGTTCCTTTTGACGTTAATGGATTACAGAAGCCGCGAAGTACACTTATCCTTGGGCATTCTCCTAACATTTACGTCTGCAAATATAAATAATATTTGCAAGCCTTCTTTTTACCTATTGTGCATACACCCTTTTCTTTACATTAAAGACGTCGAATATAATACTGTCGTTGTATTACTTTTCTTCAAGTATGTCCGTCCTTGTCTTTGACATTGTGGAACTTAATTGTAACCGAAAATCTGTATATACAATCTTGGAAATATAACAGTTTCAGACAATTTATTGAGAAAAGTTACTAATTATTTAAACCTAGAATACGTGTCTAAATAATAATAATAAAAACCTTTCTGAACTGTACTTAAAAAGAACATAAAATATAACTTTGCTTCGTAACAAAAAAAAAAAATAAAAAAATCAACCTGAAAAAAATGCAAAATTTTAAAAGCTTAAAAGGAGTTAAATCCTTTCTCTTCAGTAGGGAAAGTTATAAAATAAAAATTAATGCAACAATGAAAATTCTAGAAAATGAAAGTTTAATAAAAGTCTATTTCCACAGACAACAAGGATTAATTCATGGCTAGCAAAAAGAAATAGCATATTTAAACGATAAAACGGAAGACATTTGTTACAAAGCCGAAATAAACTTAGAAACATGTGGGTTAATAACAGACCAGATGCAACAAAAATGTTTTATCTGTCGGAGATAAATAAACGACTTTCAATAAAGGAGTCCTTTTTAGCATGTACGACGATTATAACTGTTGGGGAAGGAAGAGATATAAATACCACCTTGACTAATATACAGTCTTATGTCTCAGCCCCAAACTTCTATGTGCTACATTTAGCGGAAAAAATCCCTTGGGCGCCAGCAGCGGTTTATCTCAGCAACTCGCTGAGTTTTCGCTTAGCTGGCGATTGATTCGGAACGTGCTACCTCTCAATGGCGTACTCTTCAGATGGGGCGAGGCAGATTGGCCAGACTGTCATTGGTGTTAACTTGGCTTAGAAGAAACGGCTTCGCACGCCTTCTGCTATTGTCCTCAGGTGCGCCCCTTCTGGGATTATATCGGCGAGTTGACGGCTGGTATCGTTCCCGAGCAGCTCGTGTCCATTGATATTGCGTAGATGAAGATGTGTCGCCCCCGTTCTCCGGGGTAAAACGGATGGTGTTTTTTTACGTTGCTAACCGTTGCTAGAATGGTGATGTGGACATCGTGGAAGAAGGGAATCTTGCGAGATGAACGTTATTCGTATCAGGATCTGATTGTTTTCTTTAAGCATTAACTTAGGGTGAAATTCAGATCTGATCGAAAACATTTGATTTCGACAGATTTCAACGAAAGGTGTGTGACTGAGGCGAGCCTGGTTCGTGTGAACGAGGCTAGCCTTGATTTTCTCTTTTAAGTCCCCTTAATACAACGGGGCAGTTTCCTGTGAACCCTCCCCTGCTTAAGTTAGCACTATTTTGTTTTCCTAAAGTGAATAAGTGTTGTTCCCGGCACTCTCTTTTGTTATGATTCATGTTGAGATTCCCAATCTCGCCAGTTTGTTTTTATCTCGGCTAAGTCAGCCTTTGTTTCTTTCTATTCCGTCATTTATTTTTACCCCCCCCCCACTACACCCCATTAGTAAGCGTGCTGCTTGATTCTGTCTATTAGCAGAATACAGAGACCACTCTTATTATTTTGAATAATGACGGCTCCTACTAAAATTTGTTTTGATTTATCTTTGTGTTACTTTTTAGTTTGTTTTCTGGTATATTTTTCCCCTCCCCATTATTTCATGAATCGTGAAATTTTTATATATTTTTGTCAAAGAAAAGAAAAGAAAAAAAAAAAAGGACATTTTGGCCTATCATCAGATTTTTATCTCATGGGGTGTTTTGTAGGTCGTCCTGTGAATATGCGGTATATTTGGTGTATGTATGCAGTATCGAGAGGTGATGGATGTTCTTTTGGTGAATGAGTAAACTGTAATGAATGAATGGGTCGCGAATCTGATTGACTAGGATAGCTAAGGAAGACCAGCCCCCTCCTTATTTCTCCCCTGACCATGTGCCACAATTTCTGTATTTGCAGAATAGTAGCCCTCACAGTTGGTAAGGATAAACAAATAGATAAATAAAATAAACAACCTTTTCGATACAGGAAGTTGTACATCCTATCTTACTAAGCATGTGATACAGGAATTAAAATGCTCTAATTATATACAAACTCCTGGGTATTTTGAAGTAAAACAATTTTAGGTGCTGCAACTAAAGACTCTTTTGGAAGTTGAAGTTAATAAAGGCCGGAAACATCCAATGGTTGTTTTGACATCGCATTCAAATTTGACAATTTGAGAAAAGCTAAAAGTAACCTGTTGTAACTTGATCATAACCTAGCATTCCTATCCGGTGATAAGAGTTAACAAATAAAAATCCATAGCCTTATTGGCGTGGATATTATCCAATTTATGAATATGAAAATGGTTATGTGCATGCAAATCTCAGCATGAGAGCTACCAGGAGGTATCTCTCTCTTTGAAAATAGGCAGCATTTTTTTCATAAACATCAAGTCTCTCCTGTAAAAAATGAATTTAGAAAAAACAAAAACAAACAACTACCATGCTGTACTGTCCAAAAGTACTTCTGTTTCAGACCAAAAGTAGATTTTTTAATGAACCTTAAAATATATATACCATGAACCATTCCCGGATATATTTGAAAATTCTTCTGTGGAACGAAAATTAGAAAATATGAATAAGACAGAACCCGCAACAAGATCCCTTCTCATGAATACGCTGGAGAATCGGGACAAAATGTTGGACAATTTCAAGAAAATCTGGTATGAAGATATTTACTTGGTCTCTGAGAAACCTGCAAAGATCTCCATGAAAAAAAAACCTTTTTTTAATATAAATACTAATGATGTAGTTCTTATAAAGAATATTAAGAAACCAAGACCCTCTTGTCAACTTGGCAGAGTCATTGAAATTTTCAGAGGAGATAACAATAAAATACATTTTTGCTCGTATTAAACGAGGTAATGGAGGATTACAAACTTATGCCCTTAAAGATCTCTACCCACTAGAGCTATCCTTGACACAACTTTTCTTCTCACACCAGATCCTGAAGTATCAGGGAAAGAGAACATTTGGGCATAAAAAAATCCAAATGACTAAGAATAGCTCTAATTTCAACTCCTCAGCACATCAGCTGGACACTCGAGCCAAAAGGAAAACAAAGAATCTGACTGAAACTGATTATATATATTATTATGGTCACAACAATTCAAATGTGCTGGTATTATTTAAAGTGTGAATAAGAAATTAAAAATTCTTACAGTGGTAACGGACAAGTTTGTAATGGCTATGATCATTAAAACTTTGAATTTAAAATAAGAAAAGAGGGACTTATTCTTTTGTTCATTGTGAAATTACACTATGCAAACAAACTTTAATATGACATAAATTCTTATTGCAATTCCTTGTGTCGGGAATGTATAAGAAAGGATAGTAAAGGAAGCTAACCCTTTTACTATTTAAAGATCAACCGTGAACTTACTAATCCGGGAGTCTGTTTGGCAAACTACTGCCCAATCAAGAACACTTTTTGGGTCACGCGGTAAACTATATTCTGAAAATCTTCCTCTTTTGCAAGTTGCAACTGACAACCGTAGCCACCACATATTTATCGGAGCCGTCCCTTCCGACGTTAATGGTTATTTTCACAAGGCCGAAATTATGGGGAATCTAGTGAGGATCGAACTCACTTTTCAATTGCAACTGATCTAGCGAGACAAGCTTGCTAACCATTATACCACTCCGAGGTGCCCCTTCCGACGTTAATGGACGACAGAAGCCGAGAAGCTCACTTGTTCCTTGGGCATTCTCCTAACATTTACGTCTGCAAATATAAATAATATTTGCAAACCTTCTTTTTACCTATTGTGCATACACTCTTTTCTGTGTATTAAACCCGTCAAATTTAATATAGTCGTTGTGTTGCTTCTCTTCTTCAAGTGTATCCGTCTTTGTCTTTGTGGAACTTAACTGTAACCGGAAAATTATGTTACGTGTTATGTATAGTTCTGCTAGTGACATGTATTTTGTTTAGTATTTTATTTATTTATTTAACCCGTCTAATAGTTTCTACAAGAGACCAGTTCCAGTCACGACTTCAGTTCTTAGAGAAACGTTAAATATCCTCCTTTTATTTTTATCTGATAGGGAACTAGATTCTGTACGCAGGAAACTGATTCCTACTTCCATTTTGAAAGCTCCGATTTGGCTACATATAATGACGATAGAATGTAATTAAAAGAATTCAGTTCCTGCTTTATTTTTCAAGTGCCTTCAAAATACATACCGTGCTATGATAAATTACTCAATCGAACGATGAAATTTTGACCTTTGCATTTGTCTGAAATGAAACCTATAATTAACCATTTTTACTGTTTTAAAGACGCTTTCATTCGTTCTGGTTCTCTCATTCATTAATCGTTCCTAATAATACAGCGCCATTTGTTTTATGTTAATAGATTTTTTAGAAATTTAGATTCGAGGCCAACGTTGCAAAACTAGGTCAATCGAATTTACAACGTTTCAGTAACATTTTATGATTGTATTAGGCAATTAAAATAAACGGGATTTATATATGTATGTAAGAACAGAAAATTAAAAAATTATATATTTTGGTGGGAAATATTTATATCTAATTTTTTTAGAATTATATAATTATAGGGAGATTACTTGTTCTTATTAAAACATGAATGCATATTTAACAGTGATATATTAAAAATAGACCGTAATTAGCATTATAAATAACAATTAAAAAATTAGTTAAAAATAAAATTAAAATATCGAAATAAAAATTATAAATTATAATTAAATATTACAAGTAAGGCTCCTCGTTTTGACACACTGCTTGTTGATACGTACGTGTTTTAATTTCTCTGTGTGGGACAAATGTATATATGCATATATAAATATATGTACGATTTAGCATAATAAAACTATCTCGGGGAACAAAAAATGTTTTTCAATCTTTTTATTTCAGCTATTCCTCTCCGCCAGTGAAATACTGTGTTATTATATCATGGATATAATAATGACGATAATGGGTGATACGCAAATGGGAAAATAAACCTTTCTATCATAGCGCACCCATTAACTATTGAACACAACGCGATATGAATACGCATGCAAGTATGAACTGTTCATTTCTTGTATAAAACTCCTTAAAATGATTTTCACGACGTGAGAAATAAGGAAATATTAACCAGCAACTTTACAAACGTGCTAATTAACGAAATACACTTTTAGCACGTATTTCTTATCACGTTAAATGTCGGAATGGAAAGAACAATATTATTGTCACAGAAAGGTTTTGCAACTCATAAAAATATTTGTCTAACATACTAAATAATTTCCTTGGCGATTTAATTAGGGATTTCAAAACGTTTGCATGAAATCCGCTCCGGTCTATCTAGTAACTGTTTACTTTTCCTCAACTCCAAGCTGAGTTTGATTTTGACGCGCTTCAAAGGAGGTCATTCTGCTCCCTACCCACGATATTACATCTACTCTTTCCATCGTAACGGGTTGCATGTGGTAGTAGCCCCGCCTGTTTGACCCATAACAGCAGGCATACATTTGGTGATATTTAATTCAATGTTTGCTTTTTCTTAACGTGTAATCACCTGGCCCTCCTAAAGTATTTTATTGTTCCCTCATACTATCTTTTCATGGATATTTTCCTGCATTGCAGGATATTTAATTAAACCACCATATGCGAAGAGAATTCTGCAGCTATTATGTCCGTGGTTGAAATTAACCCACTGTATAATAGAGCGGACCCTAACTTATCTTTTGCTCAAATTGAGTCGGGTTGTGAATTGAGAGAGATAACCTCACAAAATAGAAACTTCCATTTGGATATACTCATAGAGAAGCTAGCGAAGCTTGCCGATAACATAGTGGATGTAACTTCCACCCATATGACGTCAATAGCTGACATCCGGAATTCGGAGTTAGATCCCTTGGATAAAATTTAGAAACACAGAAGAAGTTAGAAGCAAAAATAAAAGAATTAACCGGAAGAATGGATAAATTGACACAAATGCGTGTACAAGTAGAGGTTGCTTCTCCAGTCGTTTATGGGAAAGAAGTAAGGATACTATGTGTCAGTTACACAGAGGTATGAGATAAAGATTGTCAATGCAAGCCACCCTGTTCATTCAAACCGAGCCAAGGAAAAGACTAAGTTGGCAACAGAAGACTATTTTTGTGTATGACCACACTACTGACATCTATTGTCTAGTGGACAATGACGAGCAAATTTCACTAATCCCTGCTACTTCAGAGGACATATTAAAGGGCCCCATAAACATACTCTTCAGGCTGTCAACAAGTCGCTTATCCAGAGTTAGAGCCATAGGTGCCTCACATTGGCCTAAGAAGACATTTTACTCATTTTTTTATAGTGGATTTAAAGAAAGCTATATTGGGCACTTATTTTATGCATAAATATAGTCTTCTCAACAGACGTTGTCTCATAGATCATGAGACTAATGTTAAATTACCAGGATCAATTAACATTGCGAACCCGCTATGTCTCGCTGTGAAAAAAACGGAGGACAACACTGAATTTTGCGAACTTTTAACAAGGTTCGATGTTATCACATGACAGTCCTTCTATAGGGAAACATTGCTCCACGGCCTTACACCTCAAACTACCACCAGTGCGCCCCCAGCACATAGCTGATCTTGGTGGCTGGCAGTGGAAGCATTGGAATTTAGCCAAATGCTAGATTTAGGAATAATACGTCCATCAAAAGGCAGTTTCTCCATTGATCCTTTTACTAAAGGTAGCGGGACTGGGAACGCTTGTGGTGGTTATAGGTCACTAAATGCTGTTATAAAATCAGATCCTTCATATACACGATATAACAGCCATTGTGCAAGGGAAAATATATTTACTAAATTAGACCCTATTAAGGCGTACTATCAAATTCCAGTTGAGTCCGAGCATATTCCGAAGACTACAATAGCAATTTCTTTCGGGCTGTTCGAGTTCTTGCGTGTCCCATTCGGCTTAAGGAACGCAGCGCTGTCCTTCCAGAGACTTATTGACCATGTATTGCACAGCCTACATTTTACCTGAGACTATATTGATCATTTACTTATAGCCAGTT